>OY856188.1:76249004-76849004 GCA_963693315.1 Diogma glabrata
TTCCGTAGCGGTACCGCTCATTAGCTCTTCCGAGGAATCGAACCAACACGTAGTTATGTGTGGGCTTTGTGCCTCGATTGAAGTGGTGGGCGGTGCGTCTGGGGTGCGCTGCATCAGCTGGATTATTGGCATTTAGTTTTGTTTTGTTTTCTGCAAATTTCTCACAATTTGTTTTTCACTTATTATTTTGTTATTATTTCTTCATCTTATCATGAAATATTGGCATATGTCATGTTTTGTAGTATGATAGGATTTTTTACTTAGTTATGCATTTTAAAATAAAACACAAAAAAATAAAATAAACATTTTGATATATATATGGCAGTACAACCGAAAAAAAATAAGTCTGCAAGTGGTAAAGCAAATTTGCGCAATCCACCCGCCCATAAAGCGGCATGTCCACGGAATTTGCAGGGACAAAACATATATGAATCAATAAAAAATTTTAAAATACATGTTCAAAACATCTGCGGATTGAACGCTAACCATGACCACGTGCAACATCATCTTGAGCACGACAAACCGAACATTCTATTCCTTACAGAAACACAAGTTTCTGAAAATTTTCTCTTTATAGAATCGCTTAATTCCAAATATAGGCTCGAATCAGCTTTCAAACTCCATCAGGGCGTATGCGCATTCATTCATGAGAGTGTTGCGTACACGCGCTTTCCAAATTTTGAACTACACGGTGACGGCTTCAATACAATGGTTTTAAAGATTTGTCTTCCAGAAATGACTTTTTTTACAATAGCTTTATACCGGTCCCCCAACAAACGTAACCCAAACTTTTTTAATATACTGACAAAAATTATGGACGAGATTAGAGCAAAGTCCCCTAATTGTGAAGTTATCGTTACCGGTGACTTCAACGTCCACAACAAATCATGGTTGGAATTCTCCAAATCGACCGACGATGTTGACAATAGTGGAAAACTGGCAGAAATTTTTGCCGCGTCTCAGGGCCTATTCCAAATTGTAAAAAGCCCGACTTTCACTCCCCGTAATGGCGGTGATAATAGTTTTCTACTAGATCTCTATCTTACCACAATGCCAGATATTACGAGTGTCGATGTTGCGAAAGGTAGTATTGGAAATTCTGATCATTATTTAATCTCATCAGTTATCAAAACTGATTTACTTAAAACTACAGCTCCCAAACCCCGTAAAATATTTCACTACTCAAAAATGGATAAGAGTGGTCTTCAAAATTTTTTCCATGGTTTCCCTTTCGACCGTCATTGTTTTTACACTGACAATGTAAATGTTTCTGCTCAAAACTTTACAGAAACCATCCAATTTGCTATCAATAAATTTGTCCCTTTCTCCATAGTAAAACCCAAACAAAAATACTTGTATTCGAAAGCTGCCAAAACGGCACTTAGAAACAAACGTAGATCATTTAATATTTGGATTCATAACAAAACTCCCACTAATCGATCCCAATATCTAAAGGCCAACAAAATATCTAATCAGATTATCTCAAACGAAAAGTCCGAAATTGACAGAGCGAAAGCCTCAAAACTTACGTCTATGTCTGTTTCTGACAAGAGTTTCTACAGTGCCATTAATTCTTTAAATTCTGGTACAAAATTTTCTATTCCCCCTATTATTGATGGTGATTTAATCGTCAATGATCCCGCAAGAAAAGCTAACTTGTTCGCTGAACGCTTTGCTCTGAACTCCACTGTTTTGGAAACTCCTAAAGAAATACCCCAAATCCAGTCTTCAGGAGTTAATATGAATGAACTTCACTTCAAACCCAAAAAAGTCGCTAAACTTTTAAAGGGGTTAAACATCAACAAAGCATCAGGAATGGACAATATTCCACCCATTATTTTAAAAACCTTTTCCAAAGAACTTGCACCAACTTTAACTAAAATATTCTACCAATCCTACAAATCTGGTATATTTCCCTCGTGCTGGAAGTTGGCAAATGTCCAGCCCGTCCCCAAAAAGGGACCAAGATCCGATATCTCAAATTATAGGCCAATAGCTTTACTATCGGTCCTATCCAAAGTCTATGAGCATTATATTAATACACATATTTCAAAATTTCTGGAAGAAAATCATTTAATATCCGACAGCCAATACGGTTTTCGAAACAAAAGATCAACTACCGATCTATTAAACTATGTAGCGCATTGTTGGAACAGCATACTTGATAAAGGTGGTGAAACATACGTTATCGCTTTAGACATCTCCAAGGCATTCGATCGAGTCTGGCATGCCAACTTAATCAACAAGCTCGTTGCGTACGGTTTTCATCCCAATGTTGTGAAGCTGATTCAAAATTTTCTATCCGACCGATACATTTCGGTAACCTTAGACGGATATTCTTCTGAGTCTAAACTAATTAACGCTGGTGTACCCCAAGGCTCAGTATTGTCCCCAACCCTATTTTTGATTTATATCAACGAATTGTTGAAAATCACCAGCAACCCAATAAATAGTTTTGCAGATGATAGTACTCTGCACAAGTCGTTCGAGCCCCTTCCTTCAAAAGGTAAAATGCACGAACGAATTAATCCTGCCCGGAGAGACGCTGCCATAAACGTGAACAAAGACCTGAATAAAGTCGCCGACTGGGGTGACCAAAACCTTGTCAATTTCAACTCCACCAAAACACAGCTGTTGATTGTTTCCAGATTAAAGACCGAGTTCCCCAAAGATATTTTATTTAGTATGTGTGATGAACCAATAGGTGAATGTAAAAACATTCGTTTATTGGGTGTCACAGTTTCAAATGACCTACTCTGGAACGATCATGTAATGGCGATGGCAAAAAGCGCGTCTAAAAAACTCGGCCTCCTAAATAGATGCAAAAAATTTTTCACTCCATACCAATTGCTCCATGTTTATAAGTCCTATATTCGTCCCTGTATGGAGTACTGCTGTCAAGTTTGGGGTGCTGCCTCTGTTTCCATCTTGGCCCTCTTGGACTCTGTTCAAAAGCGAGCTATACGAATTGTAGGTGATCGAACTTTGACATCACAACTTGATTCCCTACAACATCGTCGCACTGTTGCTGACCTCGTTGTTTTTTACAAATATCGTCATCAGCAGTGCTCAGATGAAACCAGCGGCATCATGCCTCAAACTTATTCTTACCCCCGTTCCACTCGGCAATCGGCTGCCGCAACCAGTGAAACGGTAAAGATCCCGCGCTGTCATACTGGCAGATCGCAGAGAGACTTCTTTGTCCGAACTGCGTACAAATGGAATAGTTTGCCGGAACACTTAGTCTCAGGTGGCTTCAACCCACAGATGTTTAAAAAAAGCGTTAATCTACACCTCAGAACGCCAGTTGTTGTGGGACCCAGGTCTAGACCTAGGTCTTAAAAGGTATTTATGTGTTGTTGTGACACATATTCTAAACCCTATTACACAACACATTTTATTAAAAAAAAAAAAAAAAAAAAAAAAAAAATCTATATTTTTCTATTCTGTTATGTTTTTTCTATAGAACAATTTTCTGGTTCTGATCCCTGCCTTGATTTAACTAAAATTAAATCTAATCCGTTTCAACCAATTAATTGTAATGAAGATTCAATCTTACAATTAATAACCTTATTATAAATACCATTTACCAACTTTACTATTTAATGTATAAATTATTCCTAAAAAATATTCTTTGAAATTTTTAAAGTTCTGGCTTGTTTTCATTACATTATATGTAATGTATGTACATGATTTGTGACTGAAAATCAAAAAAAAATTTAAAATTATAATGCAATATTTTATTGAAAAAAATTTAATTCCATACAAAAATATTAAGAAAAAAGATACTCATTCCTTTTAAAAAAAATTCAAAAAAATGGTACAACAATCGCCAACAGAAAATAGGAAAAAATGAAAAAAGAAAACAACAACAGAAAGTATTAATAAACAGAATAACCACGAAACATTTCTTCTAAAAAACTGAAGAAAATATTTAGATGTCGTAAAAGTCCCCTGAATGCATTCTAAATTTTACTTCTTATTAAAGTCACACTGTGCTAAAAGAGAATAGCAATAACCTTAAAAAACTACATTATCGATAAATTTAAATACCGTAAATTGTCCGCAGCCTTAAATTGTGTTTAAATCAGTATTTTGTGATGAAAAGGTCAACTCATATTGAAAGAGAAATACATACTCAAACAGTAGTCTTTGTTTTTCCTTATTTTATTTCACGGGAGTGAAATTATGCAAAATAATGATCGGAAAACCACTATTGTATGATTTTTAGCACTGCCTGTCAAAAAAATGATTGATTTTCTTGTCATATTGAAATGATAATAATTTGAACGAAACAGTAGCAATAACTTTAAAAAACTACTTATCGATCAATTTAAAATTCGTAAAGCGAAATTTTTATCAATTTGTTGTATGTATAAATAAAAAAACAATAATATTAATGTTTTTTACAAAGAAAATTAAGAAAACAACATTAAAAAATTGTACCACAACTGACTCGCGATAGACTCACGGCTATTATATTATGGATTAGTCATACGCCGCAGTTTCCCTTGCGTCACACCAACTCGGTTCGTTAAAATATTTAACTTTTATCAACGGTTTGGCCGAGAACTAGTCAAATTGTTATTCACTAACATTTGGCAACGCCTTCTACTGTTAAAGATAAAGCGGCCAAAAGAGTGAATTTGACTTAGCTACATTCGCTTAAGCTAAAATTGAATTACATAAAACTATACTTGCAGCACATCCTTTCATGACATCGAGCGTCTAATTCTACCGTGACGTCAATCATAAACTTTTTCTTTTTCTCTATAGTTTAGTCTTGTTTTCTCTTTCTATTTTTATTATGAATATAAAAAATTTCAGTTTTTAAATTAAACGTTTTTAGCCTTATTTATGTTTTGTTTAATTGCTTTTTAGTTGAATTGTTTTCCTTTTTTTTTCTTTTGACTTTTTTCTCATCCGATTTTTATTATTTTTTTTATTGGTTCTTTTTATTTTATTGTTTCCTTTTATTTTTATCACTGCTTGCTATTTTTATTATATATTTATGCCTAGTTTCATATTTTGTTCTTTTTTTATACTTCAGTTAACCAATTAAAAACAATATATGATTTCTATTATTCGAACGAAAACTAACCAAAAATTTAGCGTACCTCAAAGCAACAATCTGAAGCTTTTAAAATGTGTTAGAAGGTGTTTATTTTCAATTAAGATTCCCCACACCGAGGTTCAAATATTTATTTTTGTTTTTCCTTTTCTGGTGAACTTTCTTTTGTTTTCGTTTCTGTCTATTCCTTTTGTTCATTTCTTTTTATCTTTTTTGTTGTTTTATCTTAGTTTGATCTTTTTTCTCATATTTATTTTCAACTAATTCATTTTGTTAAATATGTTATTTTGTAGCTACCGTTTTTCTAGGGTTCTTTGCTTTTTCATTTTGGTCACTATTTTCTAAGTTATTTTTAGTTATATTTTTGTTGCCAACTTTTTTTATTTTCTTTCTTTTGTTTTGACGATTTTATACATGCATGGATTAGTTTCCTATTTAATACCATTATTTAGCATAGTTTATTCAAATATTTGTTTGTTTTATTGCGTTTTTTTTGTTTTGGTTAGGTAAATGGGTTTGGTAGGATTTTTAAAATTACCTATTACCTAATTACCTTTACACTTTTCCATTGAAAAATTAACGAATAAATTGTTTAAGTATGTGATAAAAAATTATGAAGATAAACCATTACAAGGTATAAGTTAATTTAACCAAATCATTCCCATATCATTGATCCAAGAAAAACATCATTACAATATATCCGATTTAATACATTAATTTTTTTCACATATTAAATTTCTATTGGAACTCCTCTCATCCCGTTTTAAATCTAATGTTTTTGTTTTTCTTTAAAACATCTTCAAAAACATTTTCAAAAGTTTACAAAGGAAAAATAAAAAATGAAAATGTCACATTGAGTTTGAATATGTACATACAAAAACAAAAAAAAAATCTTGTGTGATAAAAAAAAATAAAATGTGATAAACAACTGTGATGGTTGGTTGAGTTGATTCAATGTTTAAATTTGAATAATGATGATGATGTAAAATGAAAATTTTATCCAACCCTTCTTATTTGTATTCCATACAAATATCTGTTTTTGTTTTCCATACATAAGTTGATACATAAAAATGGTGTATTCGGGTAACTACCCCTTTAAAATTTTAATATTTTTTAAATATTTAATGGATGTGTACATTTAGATGAAATGTTGACCCAACTCAAAAATATTATGTCGAGAAAAATTAATTATTTAACAGTTTGTTGGGTCACACCTTTTTAATTGTTCTTTTTTGTTATGTTGAGGAAAGATGCTACACTTCTCTTAGCGTTAGGTTATGTTATGTTTTTATTTTTTGAAATAATTTAAAGAAAATTTTTGTATATTTAAACATTTTTGGTGTTGAATTAATTGGACGTAATCGTAAACACCGTGACGTTAAATAACTATAGATCCATAATTAAATCCTTAACATTAAAATTTACTTAATTGTGTTTTGTTTGTCAATAAAACATAATCAATTTTAATTAAATTTATAAAATTTCAATTGTTTCAATTTTTTTTGTAAGCTTTATATATATGGAATTATTTTGATAGCATTTAAGCATTTATTAATTTATATGACAAGTGATATCGATATTTTTAATTTAAAAAATTAATATAATGTTTTTAGTTTTCGATATTAATTGATTCAGCTGTAGTTTTTTTTTTTGTATATAATATTATTGGTTCGTTATTTTTATTTAATTATGTTATTGACATAATTATGAAGAAGCGTTAATGAGAAGTGATATGTTTATTGGGATGAACATTTTATGTGTTTTTTTGAAGTTTTTCGAACAAAATTAAAATTTAGTTGTAAATATTCCATTAAGAATGGTTCAGGTTTTGGAAGAGGTACGATCATGTCTTCTAATGTTGTAGATAAATCGGAAATCTGGCGCAGTTTTTAAAGGCAACCTTTAACTGACGCTGGAAAGGTCAAGCCAATAAGCTCAATCTTAATCAGCCACTTGTGGTTCCTCCTTTTCCGTGCACTACTAGATTAGATTAGATTTGGATTAGATTAAATTCAGTGGTGAAATGTTGTACTGCGACCAAAATAATCTATTGTACCCCACCCAGCTACTCTGGTGAATACCCAGTTAGAGCACCTCCTCCAATCCAGCCTTTCTTAGGAATTTCAGGATATGGAGAGGGTTAAGTTTATGCAGTTCATGCCTATCAATATTATTCTCCCCCAAAAGCAACCTTCTCGTGTAGATCAAGGCTCCACAATCTTTGAGAAAATGGGCTGGAGTCTCTTCTTATAATAGACAGAATCTACATTCGTTCCTCGGCTACACCCCAATGTTCTTAAGGTATTTTCTTAGTTACAGTGTCCTGTAAGAATCCCTATCAGTATTTTCAGGTTGTTCCTATTCATCCTAGAGTACTTTACTGCTCTCGTTTGATTAAACTGTCCAATCAACTTCTTGGACTGCCTTAAACCCGCAGTGTTGTTCCAGGTTTCGGACCATGCCATCATAATTACCTCCCTCATCCTTTTGTGGGTGGATTTTGTCCCCAATCCACAAGGGGGCTCCGGACCGACAAAAGATGTTAAAGCACCTCATCTTACCAATTTGTCGGCTTCTTATTACCAGCTATACCCGCATGACCAGTAAACTGTAAATTGGTTACTATTCCCAAGCTTGTTTAGTGTGTTCACACAGTCTCAAACAATTTTGGATGGGATGGTGCATGAGCTTAACGCATTAACTGCTGTTTGACTGCCCGACAAATGGCAATTCTCTTCTTCTTATATTTTCTTCCTTAGCTGAAGTCTGTGCACCTTTCGATAGCACGCAAGATTTTTGCATACCATCGGAACTCTTACGGCTTTGCTTACCACCTCTTCCATCTAGTTTCTCTACAGAAGTTTGCTATCGAGAATTATTCTTAGGTATTTGGTCTCTTGTGCAGATTCAATTAAGGAGCCTTCATGATGATTGGCTTCATACGGATTTTTATTTTCTTGGTGAATGGGATTGGTGGTAAGCACCCTGTTATAGTCTTCTCAGTTTTCGGATTGTTTTGTTCTAATAAAGTGCCTCCGTACTTCTGTTCTTAATTTTGCAGCTCCTTGCTCCACCGAAACGCGTCCCTCTGCTCTTTTGCCTTATTAATTGGGCAGATGACTTCGAAAGCCTTGGTGATTGCCAGGTTTACCTCCACTACAGCTTGTTCCAGCACGGCATATTGTTTTACTGTCCCCCTAACCATTACTGGCTGTAGACCTTCTTTTAGCGACTCTTCACATTGGTCCCACCTTGTGTTCCTGGGGTTCTGAACCGGAGATGATTTCTCTTTTTTAATATGCAGTTCAAACTGAATCATTATATGACCCGACAAGGAGGATTCATTTGAGACTCTCCAGATTTTTATGAACTGTCCTACATTGGTACTTCCTACCGTTAACCCTAACACTGTTTTGCCCTTTTGACAAAAGTTGGTGTGTTCCCGACGTTAATCACGCTAAGGCCAGGTTTAATTAAAAATTCTAACAAACTCTCCTCTGTTGTTTGAATCTGTACTTCTGTCTCGCTGTGAACATTCGCATCACACCTTTAAAGAGGCCACTTCTTCTTGTTGAACCATTCCACGCTCTGGGTGAGTTTGCAATAGTCTCCCATACTACCTTCGCCCCGCTGCTTAAAAGGCCCATCACCTCACATTGTTTTTGTGGATCCAAGGTTCCTGTATCAGCATAAGCTGCTTCTAGCTGTTTTCTAGTGAATGTTCTACCCACAACAGCTGGCGCTGCTATGGCGTGGTGGTTATTCACTTGTACCACGCGCAGCCTTCCAGCCGCCTTTATTAGATCTTCTCGGAGAGGAGCGTATCTGCTCCTTCATCCATCAACAACCTCTCCTCCTCCTCGGTCCCTACGTCTTCGAAACTACTGCAATCATCTGCAGCAGCATCCTGCTTCTCTACCACAACCACATTTACCTCCTCACTGGGTGTTGTTAATGTTACGGCTGCTTCCCTGGGCTGTGGTGATATCTGAGGTACTTTACCCGCAATACCACCAGCCCTCTTTTCCGTCTTTTACCGTACCTTCTGCTGTCGCCCTTCTAGGTCAATGGACAATTACTTTGCCAAGCCGGTAGCTGAGGGTATTCCTCATCTCCGATAGCTTCCACTCCTTAACATATAAACCGGCGTTTGAGATGGTATTGCTCTCTGTCCTGACGGGTGGCTATCCTTTCTTGGTCCGCTGGTCCGCTTCACGTGTTTTGCTCCGACGGTTGGGACCTTTAGGCGCTCCGGGCTAGCCTAATGGTGGTAGAGGTGGACCTCTATGTCTTCTACTCTTACCAAATCTAATTGGCACAGTACTACTTTCTTCTGGCACGGGAGCTATACTGCTCACGGCCACAGCATTATAACTTGCTGCTGGTATACCCCCATCGTCAGCATGGCGAGGAAACTCACTCCTGCACCTTCCACTTGTACCCTCGTCAACGCGGTGACATCCTGCCTTTTATGTTTGTTTGTGTTTTTTTTAAATAAATTTCATTTTGCCTCCACGAGAATCACGAGAAAGTAGGTCGGCGAAGTCAGAGCTCTGTTAAGGAAAAATACACCTAAAGGTTGCCTGGTAGCCAAGCGGCTCCGTTCGTGACAGATATTTAACCTAGACGATCATCGGCACAGCATGAATCGCATTACACCTTGAGCCAGTCCATTTGCTAATCATTTAGCGTGACCCGCTCCACACTTGGATCATTAACACACGTGCAAGGAAGTAGCACGTAGACCCGGAGGCGATAGCATTATGGAGCTTTCATACACTATATACAAATTTTTTATTTTGATATTTCGGACTCAAAAAGTAGTTGAGCTCGCTTAAATCATTATTTCATTTCATCAAAATCTTTATTCACATTTAATATAATTAATTTTTCTTCGTAAGATATATGTTATATTCGTCACCCACCCGAGTTTCAATAAGCGTAGCAAATTTTTTAGTTGATTTTAATATCCGTAGTGCTTAAAATAATTCCGCGTTTCATTTTTTTTTGTTTGATCGAGTTGCCATTGCCACGTACTCGTGTAACTTGTCAATTTATTAGAAAACATCTTAACGATTCCCGAAAATTGAAACAGATTTAACACATAAGTTCTCCAAGATTTTCTGAAAATTGTTTTATGACATCAAAATTTAACTTTAAGCTCGAAATATTACCGACAATAATGTTTAATTTTTTCATTCTTAACTGTCGAACTCATATCACCCTCTCTATAGCTTAACATAATAATGTTCCCTTAACGTATTCCTCGAATTACATCGTGCATTTACCCAAAACACAACATGATAATTAAATCATCAAAAAACAAACAAATTATTTCCATGTAAATCTTTTAATTTCAAATTTCACAAAAAAAAACAAGAAAAACAAAAAGAAAATATTCAACATTTTCTTATTTACATCCTTACTTTTTTCTTAAGAAAAGAAAAACAAAAAAAATTTTTACCAAAACTACAACAATAACAAACAAAAACAACAAATCACAAAAGTTTTTTCATTTATCTTATTTTTTTTTTTAAGAGTAGAAGAAATTAAATAATTGTACAGCATTCCACAATGTCAAACAAGAAAATCAAAAGAAAAAAATGAAAATTTTTGTTTTTCTTTTTATTTAGTCGAGGAATAAACAAACAAACAAACCGAAAAAAGCATTGCGAAAGGGAAATGGAAAAAAAAAGTTATGTAGTCACTATTCTTTTCGATCGAGATTTCAAACTTAAGTCACGTTGAATGAAAGAGATCGAAAATGTTTTGAAAGAAGTAAAAATTTCAATCATTTTCTTACTTTGAATTTTCCAAACTTTTTTGTTTGTTGTTTTTTGACCATTTGAAGGTAACCTTTTTTTTGTATTTTAATTTGAAAATTCCATAAACCAGGGAAAAGTTTATTTAATAATAAAAAGTTTTGAGAAATCAATTATGATTGAGATGAATAAAAATTTATGTGTGAGATCAAGCATGAGAATTGGCTTCTGAAAAGCTAATATTGGTGGAAAATCGCTCACTATTTCGTTGATTGTTTCATTCTCCGTCTCTCTTCCAAACTACTTAGTTTACTGAACGTCAAACACGACAAAAAAGCAAACAATCTTACACTAAAAAAAACAAACAATATATTGTATTCTTAATTTTCATTTTAAACATAAAAAATTTGAAAATTTTTGCAACAAATTGAAAATCATTCCTTTTAATATTAATATCGTTGTCAATGAGACTTTTTTAAGGAAAATCCTTTTAGAAAATAAATATGTGGAAAATGTAATTTGAACAAATATTTGATATATTAGAATATTTAAGGTTATGTAAAGTGTAAACTTTAAATATAGTTATTTATTAGTATAAGTAAATGAATATGAATATTGTAATGAACACTGAATCTGCTAGTGAGTCGTAAGCAAGAAGCTAACGAGGAGAAGGCGTGCCAAGCGAAGTTGTATCCGAAAAGCTTCAGTCTTGTGAGTTCAAGTAGGAATATCCTCCCATTGTTCAGCACAAACGAACCGATATGCACGCAAAAGAGACTCTATAATCGGAAAAAAATGTAACAAAGAAGAGGGGCCAAGATCATCACATCCTTACCAATACCACCACAATTATTACTACATTTAGTAAATTAAAATTATTTCACTCACCCTATAATTCGTCCTGATCCCCTTCTCCATGCCAATTATGTTCCTAAGCCAATCCTCCTAAGCAATACGTTTTCAATGATGTGTAAACAAGCCAGACTACAGGTGGATGCAATGAGTACTATTAGAATAAAATTAACGTCGGCCATTTTTGGACTTATAGGAAATATATTGAATGATGTGATAAGTCGAAGGTCAAGGAAAATGGACATTCTGTCATGTTTTTCATTACGACGAAAAGTGCATTTTTCATTTAACAGTTTTTATAACCAACACAATTACTTCTTCTTGAGAATTGAAAACTAGCACATGAAATTAAATCAACAACTTATTTTAGCACACCAAATTAACTCCAATTTTTAAAACTACTTAACTGTTTTAGCTACCAAACCCCAACTAAATGCATTAAAAAAAACATTTAAATTTATTTCTCATGGCACGAGCCAAAAGAATATTGTCAGCATAAATTTCTTTTTTCTTTGTAAGACAAATGATTATTAAATATTTTTGTTCGGTCTTATGAGTTTTTCCCTAATCAACAATGTACAACAATGTAGTGTTACTACACAAGTGGGTTGAAAATGTTTTACTATTTTCGAAGAAGTCTATAGTATATTACTATTGGACGGAACTATTGCCGCATTTATAGCGACAGCAAATTAGTAGATAGTATATTAATTTGCATCTTGTTATATTTAATATGAGTTTACAACGTAGATTGCAATTTAAATCTGTGATAATGTAAGTTTAGTTCAAATTGGTATCTGTCAAACTTTTAAAAGAGATTGAAAAGTATGATAGCTAGAGACCAATCCTCAAATTATTTATTTGATGTTGAAAAATGTTTGACGGAGAAAAGAAATTTGATGATTTAAAATTTTTAGGAACAGGAGACGGTGTAGAAATCAAACATTTTTATTTGCAATGGTGTTTACAGCGTGAAGTATTAAATTAAAAATAATTTGATTTGTAGTAAGCCTAGATATAAAATTAGTTGCAAGCTTTTAAAGTTTTCATTTAGCGTATGGTTTTTTTTGTGACACATTAAAAAATAAAACTTAAAAATAGGTAGACTCTTCTATGAAATCTACCTAAAACAATACATGGATACACATTAAATGAACTTACAATCGATTTGATTGCGTGTCTTTTAAGTAAATTAAAAAGTAAAATATTTGAACATTGGGCAGTACATTTGAACATTAGATGTTTACATCGAGCGAGTCTATCCATGCTACTACATCGGGAGTTGCCAAATGGATGTCTGAGATGTTGCCATTGTAACGTCGAATTGGACACACAGTTGCAATGTGTTTTATAGTTTGTTGTGGAGCGCCGCAGTCACACTCAGGGGACTCTGAAATGCCCCACTTGTAGAAAGAATCAGCACAACGTCCATGATTCGTTCTTATTCGGTTTAATGTAGTCCAGGTATGACGTGGCAAATCGAAACCAGGTTGGGTAGAAGTCGGGTTAGTAATAGAAAGGCCAGTTGTGTTGTAATGTTGCCAGGAGGTGTCCCAGGCATCCAAGATATTAAAATCAGTTGCCAGCAGGTTGCTGGCAGTTTTAGGTGGAGGCTTTCTTGACTTCAATCGACAACGAGTGTGGTCACCGTAATATTCGTGCAAGGGTAACGTGGTGTTGTTGGTTACCTTTTTATGTTCACGCATGAGAGCATGCGAGCGTCTGAGTGCAGGTGGAGCGATATTGCTTAACACAGGGAGCCACGGTAAAGGGGTGGATCTGATAGTACCACTTATAGTACGCATCGTAGCATGCAGCTGGCAGTCAACTTTTTGAGTATGTGTGCTATTCAACCAGACTGGTGCGCCATACTCAGCCACTGAGTAAACCAGACTTAGAGCAGTTGTACGGAGGGTAGCTGGAGTAGCACCCCATGTAGAGCCTGCCAGTTTGTGCAATATATTGTTTCTCGTTTTAAGTTTTTGTGACGTATTTTCTAGGTGGAGTTTAAAAGAAAGAGTTCTATCGAGAGTAATGCCCAGGTACTTTGGCTGTTGATTGTATTTAATGACAGTGCCGTTAAATAACACTGATAGTTCGTGTTTTGCCAGTTTGTTGTTTAAGTGGAAACAGGAGCTCTCGGTTTTACTTAGATTGGGAAATAAACTCCAAGTTCGAAAATAGTCATTCATTATCGCTAGGTCAGTTGAGAGCAAATCCTCCAAAACACCCATGTCTTTGTTTTGAGTGGCCAGGGTCCAATCATCAGCGTAACCAAATTTCTTTGATGTTGTGTCAGGAATGTCATGAATGTACAGATTAAAAAGTAATGGCGCCAGGACGGAACCCTGTGGTAAACCATTGTTAAGCATTTTAGAACTACTGTAGGAATTATTTAGATGAACTTTGAATACACGATTACTCAGCATGTTGTTAATTAAACGCGAGATGGTGCTACAAGGTATTGCATTGAACAGCTTATATATAATCCCAATTCGCCAGACCGTGTCATATGCTGCAGTAAGATCGATAAATACTGCGCCTGTTTTTAGTTGTTTTTGATACCCAGCTTCGATGTAGGATGTTAGAGCGAGAAGTTGGTCAGTGCAACTGCGATTGGGACGAAAACCAGCTTGTTCGACTGGGATCTGGTCATTCAATATCGGTGCGATACGATTGTATATGAGCCGTTCTAGCAATTTATAGCAGGTGCTCAAAAGGGCAATCGGGCGATAGCTTCCTGGTTCATTGGATGGTTTACCTGGCTTAAGTATCGCTATCACTTTCGTAGTCTTAAAATGTTTTGGTAGGCTGCCGGTTTCTAGGACATTCGAGAAAAATTTAGTTAGCCACTGTTTTACATTTTTTCCAGCATTCTTAAGAAATTCTGGAAAAATACCATCGTAGCCAGCTGCTTTTCCGTTTTTTGTCTGGGACAGAGCTGATTCTAGTTCTTCGCTACTAAAAGAGTTCGCATACTTCGATGGAGACGAGCAATTGCGCTTCATTTCTCTTAATTTGCGTTTAATTGTTCTCTTATGAAGGCGATTAATAGAAGCACGAGACATATTTACTATGTGATTTGCGATGTCCTCTGGATTTATTTCATTGTTAGCACGAGTAATTGAGTTTGAGCCACCCACTTTCCGAAGGAGACTCCATGCTTCCCTGCTTGAATGGGAAAAATCAATGTTTTCAACAGCCTTAATCCACTTTTGTTTTCTCGCGGCGTCCAGTGAGTATATTAAGTCATCAGCCACGTCTGCCTCACCACTACTAAGGTACTCCTCATATAATATATCGCTCTCTTTGCTCCAGCCAGGAATATATTCTTCACGAAAGCCTCTTGGGATGCATTTCTTTGCAGTTGAGATAATGGCTCCAACAAATCTATCGTAATTTTTAGGAATGGGTTGGATCCAGCGAATCACTGCATCCAACTTCATCCTATATTTATCCCAATCAGCTTTGTTAAAATTCCATCTAGGTTGAGGAGTAGAGTTAACGAGTGGAATTTGGATTCCTACCTCAAGAATTACTGGACGATGTTGAGAGCGTGGAAAACCTTGTAATACAGCCCTAGATATTGGAATAGGGTTACGTTGTTCGTTTTTTGTGGAAAAACAGAGGTCGGGATTGTAATCTCGTCGCCATCTTGCAGATCTAAAGGTTTTCAAGTCTTTCGCATCATATACCAGGAACATGTTGTTATCATCCGCCCAGTCGGTCAGTTGCACGCCATTGGTATTATTATTTGAGTAGGACCACTGAGTGTGATGGCTATTGAAGTCACCAGCATATATTGCTGGATGATAAAATAATGGTAGAGTAGCAGCTGGCCATCCTGTATTTGGAGGCTTGTATACGTTTACAATTTTCGTGTCCGATATATCAACAACAATAAGATGTATATCGTTGTCCGTCTGTGTAAGTACGTGCGTGCAGTTCAGGATTTCTGACTTAACATACGTGGCAGATCCATATGATTGATGGTAAATAGCACTAATTAATTTGTAACCAACAATGTTTCCTCTAGAGGTAAGTTGCGCTTCATCTGCTGCATGCGTTTCTTGCAGAATTATAACGTCGATGTCGTAATCTTTCAATAATCTTTGTAAATGTTCAGTTTTTGACTTGCTTATGCCTTCAATGTTCAATTGCAAAATACGGACTGAAGGTCCAATATTTTTTGTCTTATGGTGCTGAAAAGTACCGTTGTTATTGTGATTTTGATTTTGGTTTAGGTTCATATTTATTTTTTATTTTGTTTTTTTTTTTTTTGTATCACAGCCAAGAGTTCGAAATGAAATGTTTGGCTACCAAGTTGAAATAGACTATTTGCGTAATCCAGGGTGCAGCACGAGGAGCTTATCTATTTCACACACCCCTAAAGTAAAATGCTTTTAAAGTAAAATGTGTTTACAGCACAGATTTAAATTACATCTACTAATTTGCTATGTGGCTGTAAATGCGGTATTAGTATTAAAATTTACTGCAAAAAATAATAATAATGCAACTAACTCAAAACAACTTAAAGACAATACAAAACAACTTCAATGTGCAAGAAATAACGATTATTTAAAGTTTTCGAAATACTAATCAGCTGATCACAGTTGTCATATTTTTTTTTCGGGAAAAAAATCTATAGAAGCTTCCTAAACCATTTAAGAAATTTCCTAAACCGTTTATAAAAAATATATCATTTAGCACCGCATTAAGAAACCAAATACAAGAATAAAAAAAGACGATAAGTTGGTTGTCTCGGATAAGTTTTTTGAATACATTGATTCAAAAATGAGATAAATTGCATTAAACGCGTTGGTTGATGAATAAGGCATAAATTTCAACAAATGAACTTTTATGAGGTTCAGTTTCGTAACAATATGTGAAATAAGAATATCGAAGGAAATTAACTATATGCATGTTTAAATAAAAAAAGGCCCCAGTACTTTTCCAAAAAACGGCTGTAGTCACTCAAACGTGAGTGGTTTGGATAAGCAGTTCGCATGCAATAATTTTTCGTATATGCAATAATTTTTGTAACAAAATGTGCAAAATTTGATTAATATATATTTTTGATTATAATTTTAATATAATTCGTTGTTCCATTTTGAATTATTTATTATTTACTTTATAACAGCGCTCATATTATCTTGTTGAAAAATGCTTCCCTGTTTGACCAATATTTTTTTTTTTTTTTTTGAATAAAATGTGTTGTGTTATAGGGTTTACAATATGTGTCACAACAACAGATAAATACCTTTTAAGACCTAGGTCTAGACCTAGGTCCCACAACAACTGGCGTCCTAAGGTCATAAACGTTTTTTTTAAACCTCTGCGGGTTGGATATATAAATATAAAACTTTTGACAATCTTCACATGTAAAACCGACTTATTTGACTTGTGTTAGTGCTTTGTGTCACCCGAGAGGGGTTATGTTGTATGAAGAGTTGTATGAAGCAATATTTAAGAATTGGAAAACACCGATACAGATACGAAAGTAACGGGTACATTTGTAGAGTATGACAGTGATGGTGATAATTTGCAAAACGAAAAATATTGTGGAGCCGTCGTTGTTTACTAACCATAAGTTCTACATATTAAACATATAGAACTTTCGTTTGTAAACTCAGAAACTGTAAACAAGTATTTTTTGTGTGGTGTCTCATTTGCTCGAAACCAAGCAAAACAATCAATAATTCAATCTATCCCAATCCAATAAATCCAATTTTACGATGAAAAACGAACAGAAACAAACCGAAGGGGTCGATTATATTTCATAAAAAAAATTAATGCAAAACTTAGCACATAACTAGACCGAGGAAAACTGTATTTTTGGTAGATTCTCTTATAAACCACCATTTTTTACACAAATACGAAAATTTATTCATTTCTATGTTGAGTCGTTGTTCTACTACTAGAAAAGATTTTCATTATCAAAACCACTCACAATGACTAAACTAGTTATACACAATAATTTTTCTAACAAATCCACAAAATTTAATGAATATCCCGACTAGCATTTTGATCAGACAAGCCCTATTATGAGCCGGGCCGGATCAGTGTATAGTAAGTCCTAATTGAGCATTTGCATCCGGCCCTTATCAGAAATCATAACTGATTTCACTAATAGGGCATTAACTATTTGTTCTGATCCGGCCCGGACTGCGACAACCTATCTCATCTCTAACAGTAAATGCGAGATCAGACTCGGATCAATGTGTGATTTTCCATTTAAGGTATGCCCTATTTGTCCTGATCTGAGCCTTATTTTTTTTGAATAAATTTCATTTGGTTAAAATTCACTAAAGAGTTATCCATTTTAGATATATGTACATATTTTTAAAATATCACATATGCTTCAGTTATCGCTCCTCTGCGTTATGACTATACGTTTTTTGGTTAATGATGAAAGTGATATATTTACAAAAGTTGTAATAAAATGTAGTAGTGAATGCACTATTTGAACTGATCCGGTTCTGGTCCGGTTTTAGTAGGGCTGCCCGATCCGGTTTGGATTATTTGAGGCGTTAAATTACTGATCAGTACCTATTCTTTGTGCCTCACCCGGTCCCTGTTAGTGGTAGAGAACGCCGTATCCGGCCCAGATCTGAGCGCCTACATAATTGTAGTCGGAATATGGGTCATTCTTTTACAAAACGATCGCCTTTCTGACCAACACTTTTTTGATTTGCTTGAATTTTTTAGGGGTTTTATATCGAAAAAAGGATATATGTACGTGTTCGAGGATTTTTTTGGAAAATAGAGGGATTCTAAATTTCGAGAATTTCGTGATTTTCGGCTTTACAACTTTTTTTAAAAAATTCATAACTTCGGTTCCATCAAAGATAGAAACTTCTGTTTTGTTTCATTTTAAATTTAAAAGATACTTTTTAAAAAAAAATAAAGTCAATATAAATTATTAAAAAATTCCTATTGTTAAAAACAAATAAAATGTTAAAATCGATTTTTAGTCATTACTCACGTAATGTATTTTTAGTATGACCATCGTATTCAACGTTTAATTTCCTATAAAAAAAAAGTATATTTTATTAATGGAAAAATGATTTTTACTGTTGGCAATAAATTAATTTATCGAGCGCAAGATGACAAAAAACTCTATAAATGGATCGATCATTCTTTTATATACCGAACAGTTTAGTACAAAATCTGACCAAGACGTTTTTGATTGGACTGAAAATTTTTTACGGGTTCTATATAAAAACAACTGATATACGTGTATGAGAATTTTTTTTCTTATTTTTGGAAAATTGAGCGGCTCTAAATTTCGAAAATTTCGTGATTTTTGGCTTGGAGACCTGTTTTCAAAGATTCAAAATTTCAGCAAAATCAAAAATGTGTCAGTCAAATTTTGCCCAAATCTGTTCGAATTGTAAGAAAATGACCCATAATGTAGATTATAAAATTTATTTACAAATTCAAAAACTTTAAATTTAAACTACAGCACGCCTTCCCCATTTTCCACTTGGTACTCAAAAACTATACTATAGTACAAATGCTATGATGAAGATGGTGCGTTAAATAAAATGTTTTGAGGTGTTTGTGTAACATTTATTTTTTGGTTATTTTGTTTAAGTACAAATTTGAATTGTTTTTAATAAATAACGCATGCTTAAACAACATATACATTATACATAACAAAATATTTGAATCGTAAATTTCGAAAAGGGCTCATCACGGATATTTGCAATTTTACAGGAGATACAATAAACCGAATTTCTTTTAAACCTTTCGAATTAAGAAAGCTTTTTTTTTCTCTAACTGCTAATAGTTGTGTTGCATCAGTACATACTAAAATAGTTTCTTTTAATGAATGTGTGTCGGGGAAAACAGTTGTTACAGTTTTATGAGATGAGTCATTTTCGAAATTCATCCAATCACTTAGATGGTTTTAGTAATAAAGCGGCATTATAAAACAATGTGTATTATTAAAATACATTTTTATTATTTTATTATATATTTCTTTTTTATTTTAAAGTTTAAATTTAATTTAACGGCTGCTCTACCCTTTACAACGACTCCACCGATAATAATGTTGTTTGCAATTGATTCTGGGTTCTTACAGTGTCAATACTAAAGATTTTTATAAAAAGATAAATATATCACAACAGCCTTAAACCAAATATACACATTAGCATCAATTAAACTAAAAGTATCGAATAATAAGTAAATTACTATGAATTTTGGAATATAGTTTTTGCTTAACAGAGTGTTAAAATCCCTCTTTTTTCAACTATAAAAACCAGATATGAGACCTTCTCGCTCATAAAACATCGGTCTACATGTGTACATAGAAAAAAAGCGAAAAAGTCCACTTTGAAAAAAATCCGAGTTCAGCCCTCTTCGAAATTTACAATTCATTTATACACAATAAAAAACGCCATCTTCATCATAACATTTGTGTTATAGCATATTTTTGAGTACTAAGTAGGTAAAGGAGATGGAATGCTTTAGTTTAAATTAAAATTTCTTAAATAATTGTTTTCCAAACACGAGTGATTGCTAAACAATTATTAATGAATAAACTACACTCTTGTTTGTAAAACACAATAGTTATACAATATACTATTGTGGATGTGTTATAAAAAATAATTTTGATTGCAAAAATTCATACAAATTTTTGTTTTTCCGCATTTTCCTTTTGATGGTAATAGCCGCAAACTCTTTTATCTCTCGTTGATATTTACATATTGTGTGTCCTTATTAATATAATCATATAACAAAAGTCTACTTTGCTTATCTTTTCAAGTGAGAAAATGTTAACTTTTTATATCAATTGAAGAAAAAATCAATTTAAAATTATACCAAGCTTTTCCTTACACTGTAAACTACAACGTATAAATAACGACACTAAAAAAGCTAGAAAAGTTTTCTTTGGAGTATGTATATTCAAATATATGTAAATATAACTTTTATGTTTATCCATACTTAGGTAAAAGAAAATTTTAATCTATTGAAGGTGTTACAGTGTTTAGTTGATCGGATAAAGTTAGTTAAAATAAAAAGTTTACAGTTTTGTTTTGTTTTGTTGGTATTGTGTTAGAAGAGATTCAAAAAAAAATTTCAAAGTGACAATTTGTAAAGCTTACGGATTTTTAAAAGTAGAAACTAAAACTATCATGATAAGATGGTTTTGGGGAAACAAATTTATTTTTATGTTGTTGTTTGTTTTTTATCTTAGTTGTAAATTAACACAAGAATTTGTTTGTTATGGTTAAATTTGTTGATTTTTAAATTAGGAATATGTGAATATGTCATTTATAATTCGGTTGTTTTTATCTATTTTTTCCATTTTTTTGTGTTCATCTTATGCAATCGTGTTTCAAATCAATAACAGTAAAAATTTTAATAATGTTTCTTTTTTCATTACAGGTGAGATGAATATTTTAAGAATAAGATAACACTTTAGTAAAATGGTGAGTAACGAATATGAATCATTCTTAAGTCAAATTACTTTAAATCAAATAAATTAAACTATGGCGGTCGAAATATCCATTTTGGGTATTAAATACATTAAACAATGTTATTGTTTTTTATGAAGTAGATGGTATGTTGGATCAAGCAAGATAGTGTCTCTAACGGGATAAACATTTTAGTAAATTTAATTATGCGTAGTTAGAAATTTCAAAAAATCGATTTTATTTTTATTGCATTTTCCGAATGAACAAAATTTATTCTGTATGCCGGACCTCAGCAACATCATTGACTTCCTGGTTTGCTTGTTGATTTACATTAACCCTACACTATACATGCAACGACGAAGAATGAAGCGATCATCGTAGTCATTGAATTGCTTGAATACTACTACTTGAATTTGTTTCTTTAGCTCATTTTTCATTTTAGATTATATAAATATTAATAATTAGTTTTGGTTATACATAAATAAAATTCGATTTACACTTGATTTGTACACAACTGTATGATTTCAATTTACATGATCATCCCGATCGATTATTGATAGCTTAATGCTCTATCTCTTACTTACTTACTTCTCTTTGATTATTCTTTTCATTGCACACAAATTTAAAATTCATCTCATCTCAATATAAAATGCAAGTCAACCCATTTCCATACATCATCTCAATAATCACTTTCCCTACAAATACAGACATAAATTCTACTAATTTGAACAACCGTATTACATCTACATGTAATAAATACTATGACTAAGCTTAGCACAGTTATTGAGAATCAACAGTTTGGGTATTTCCACTAACCGACTGACGAGAAGACCGGCTTTCGTCCATACCTGTTGGACCATTATATACAACTGGGACGATAGGTGCCCAGAGGTTTGTTTGATACTATCTGATTTACCTAAACTAAATCCAAATCAATCCAATCAGTGCACACGATCATCTTGATTCTATATTAAAGATACTGATAAAATATCATTGACTCGTAACCCAGGCAACTATGCCAAGGCCCTCGTTCCCGCTAAACATGGCAACTGGTTTACGGTTCATAATAAAGCTCGAGTACGTCGGTTAAACTTGACCCTTATTAGAATACCGAAATACCGGTGTCAGCTTATGACCCTGAGGTTAAATGAAAGGTTTTGGATTTGAATTTTGCTCTGAGATGTTGTCACACAATTTTACTTTAATATTTTTGCTTCTCCAAATCGGTTTTTCTTTGGTTCAGGATACCAAACGCCATATTTTCTTTCGAACGTCTTAGCTAAACAAATATAAATATATCAGTAGGTTTTGACGACCTTCTTCAAATTAACGCATGAGGGGATCAGTTTTTGTTGATTTGTTATAGTTTTTAATCGATCTACGAATGTAAAATCGCGCGTACAATAGTCCTGCTATTGTCATTCAAGTTTGTAACGACAGCCTATTTCGAATTTTACTCTAAAACAAGAATATTCATATTTGAAGAAATTCCCTAATGATTTGCTAATTTATTTCAGTTCTGGGATTAAATTTCAACAAACATAAAACATAACCTTTAGTTAATTACTTTGTTGCGTCACTCAAGAATATATATGTTTATGTCGACATAGATTTAGATTAGATTAGAAAGAGTTGGACAGGTTGCATGAGGCAGAATTTGTCTTGGCACGCAGACTCTACGGTCCATAGCGCCGAAATGACTACATAAATAATAAAAGTTTTTGTTATGTTTAGTTTAGTCATAATATTGTATGCAGATATAATACGATTGTTTAAATTTATAAAATGTGGAATGGTAATCTGTAGTTGTGGATATGAGATGGATTGAGGTGATATGAGAAAATTTTGAAATGGTGTGCTATAAAATTTATAATTAAAGAGAAGCAAGAGATGAAGAATCTATCTTTATATAAACTATCAAAATTTTTGATAGTGGACTCATTATGTAAATTAAATGTAAAATGTAAAATTAAATCAAATAATAAAGATCACTATGTAAATTTTGAATCAATAAGGTCCAAGCTTTCAACTTTGAAATGTGCAGATGGAAATAGAATTTTTATAAGTGTGCGAACAAGATTTGTTTGGTATAGTTGCCCGTATCAATAATTTTTATTCTATAAAAAGTTCAATTCTTTACAAGTTAACGTAAGATATAACATACCACTGGAAATTGCAGTGAGAAACAAATAATAGAACCAAAAACAGAAGAGAAAAATTTATTATTAACGTCTATATCCCAAAAGAGGTTTGGCTTGATGAGCCCACCAACATGATTTAAGTCTGAGGGAAGGACCAGTAGAAAGACCCTTTTCCTTTATGCCCTATGAATATATAAGCACTGTTGGAAGGGAAACCAACTTCTTTGCACTCAAAAGGCGATGTATGTTTGACAACTGACTGAATTAAACCAAAAAACACAGTTTACATGGCGGAGACAGTGGACTAAACGGTGAGCCAGCCTAAACGGTCAGTCAGCCCTACAATTTTAGATAGTCATCACTCCTTATCTTTTGAACTCTTTACACCATCTACGGTTTACGTATTTTAAGCGATACTCTGCCAGACCCAAACCCACTTATGTTCGCTCTTATAGTCGCTCTCATTTGTTTTTAAATAAAATATAACAAAGCAAATAATTAAAATCAATTTTCCCTTCTACCTCTAAAGCTCCCTCAAATCAGGCAGGAAAGTCATTTCCCTCCCTAGGGAGAAAAGGTACTTTTACTCCCTCTCAATTTATGGTTGAAGGAAAAATCAGGTAGAAAAGCTATATTTCACTCCCTAGGGAGGAAAAATATTTTTTCTCCCTCTCAATCTAGGGTAGAAGAAAAAATCATATGTATTAAACGGGGGTAAAGTGCCTTTTCCTCCATTGGCGGGCAGTAACCTACATCCTATAAGATACAAAGTGTCACTTTCCTCCCTAGTAATGCAAATAGCTATTTATTTATATTTTTGTTTCATAAAACTTTTCGTTTTCTTAAATGAGAACCGATTTTCAAAAGTTTCCGTTTTGTTTTAAGTGAAATTATAAATCTAAACTAAGCGATATTAATTCTAAACAAACAAAAAAAACGAAAACCGAAAGAACACCAGTTGAAAGAGAAAATCGCACAACACAAAAACCGAACAAAAAAATTTTTTCAACAAAGAAATCGAAAGTCTCTCCATGAACTTTTCTTCATCCCATTCAAACCCCGGTTTCACTCGAAACCCAAATCTCAAGCCGGGCTAATAGCGGAATTTAATAAGAATGGTGCCAACAGGTTGCACTATATACATATTACTTGTACATACTGTACATGATGTTTTTCATATGTTGTTCATTATTTCTACTAAAAAAATGTTTTATCATTTTTATTTCACTTCTTTGGAGCCATTTTTTTTCTTTCATTCCATTTACAGAAAAAGTAAACTAGTACTTTTCCGTCATCCGTTTCATTTATTTTAATAAACAAAACTCGCATAGTTGAACAAAACATTCAGAAAAATAATTTGTTCTGCAGTTCTTCCAGAGCAGGTAAAATAAAAAAATATATCAATCCCAAAAACAGGAATGAAAGTTAAAAATATCGTTCCTCCTTCTAAATAGAAATCAATATTTTCTTTCAAATACTCACAATTTTTATTTTTGCTTCAAATTTGATGCTTTATTTCGTTTTAAAAATAAAAATAAATTATTTTTCTAAATGTTTTCTTATCGAAATAACATGGCGTTAGATTATTATTTTACGCCTTAAAGCGTAAACATTTGAGACAACATACACGCAAAAGAAAAAAGATACTTAGTTTTTTGGAGAGAAAACTGTTAAAACCAAGCATTTTTTGATTTGTTAGTGAATTAATATAAAAATTAAATTAAATAAATTGGTTGGTATAGAAATTTAGGAAAAAATAAGAAACATAAAAACTACTAAGAATAAACAATTTTCTCAGAAACTATTTTACTAAACATATTTATGTAAATATTTATGTATATACGTATTTTTTCTCTGCCAACAATACAGAATTTTGTTCGTACAAAAATTCTGTATGTTATTCGGGGATAAAGTTTCATTTTTACTTTCGAGCAGTGTTCCAATTTTTATTTTACTTTGCACTCAAAAAGTTTTTGTCTTCCTAAATAAAATGCATAAAAATAAAAAGCCCTCAAAGAACTAAATTTTATTTTCTTATTTTTCGCCTCAGACATTTTAATTTTATTTTAAAAATAAATTTTTGTGTGTTGGAGATTTTATTTTGTTTTTTTTTTTGTTTCGCTCAAAAGAAAAGAGGAGTAAAATCTGGTTTTTCTTCTAACTATCCGTTATACATTTTAAAAAATAATTATCTCCCAACAAAGTCTTTTCTTGTAATTTTTTAGTTTGCTCACAAAAAGTTTTTTCGTAAATTCTTTTATTTTATCTTAAGAGCAGAAAAACAAAAAATAAAGCCCGCATGGTTTTATTTTTAAACGGATTGAGAAGGATTCACGAGGATGAAGTTCATAGACGAGTTCAGGTTAAAGGAACTGGATACCTAAACAAAAGTCTTATTTTTATTTCGAATAATCAAACTCAAATTGCAGTTTGGTTCTTTCGAAAAATATTCTAGAAATTTCTAACAATAAAACAAATAAAATAAAATTTTTTTACTAGTTTTAGACTTCAGTTCATAATAAGTAATAAGCATCTTCAGAAAAAATTTTGCGAGTGCAGTACTTTTCCAGCAAAATAAACATTATTAATCACACTCAACTTTTCGAAACGAATTTTTGGTTTCTCTAGAACTTTTGAGCAAAAAATTACCATATCAAATAGAATCAATCAAATAATAAATTGAAAATTATAATTTAGAAATAAATAAAAAAAAAATTTGAAATCATTTCCAGAAATTTAAATTATAATTGAAAAATCAACTTTTCATCAACTTTTCATTTCCCAAAGTTTTTCCTTCTTGTTTGTTTTTTTTTTACTTCTAATAATCCGAAAAAGCTTTTATAGATAAAACTTTTACTATTATGATTTCTTAGAATTATCTTTTAGTGGTTATGAAGAATATTTACATAACCAAAAAAAAAAAAATAAACCAACAAATATTATTGTATAAGTTGTACTCGTATGATGAAGAAGCAACACCCATACAAAAGATTTCTATCTTTAAGGAAATTGTTAGAAAACAAACAAACTTTTTTGGGGTTTTGTACATAAAGAACAGAGGAGGAAAACATATCTGAGTTGAAATGAAAAGATTCATATATACGAGATTGAGTTGATAAGTTCTTGAAAATATTTTCTTACCGTTCAGTTCACCATTAGATTTTTGTTTTGAAATGAAATCCTTTTAATCCAACCCCTATATTGTTCGGTGCTAAAATGTTCATGGTTTTGGCACGTTTTCTTAACATAACAAACAAAATATGTTTAAGTTTAAAGTTTTTCCATTTTCGTTGTTTTCCTCATTTTCTTTACCTATTTAATTTATTTTTTTTTGTGTTTTTCATTTTTGTTTCTCATGAAAAATTATATGTAAGTTGTTTTTAATATTATATAGTTGAACCTGAACGTGATTAAAATGTGGCGAATAGTATAAAGGGTGAGCACAGGGAAATGTGTTTATTTTATTGTAATGAAATTTTTTTAATTTGTTTTGTGAAAATTTAAGATTCTTATGGTAGGTTGAATTTAGTGTCATAAGTTATTTATATTTATAAAGAGTTTAAAATGTTATGTTGACCTGGAAGATATGATGCAGATTTTTATGATGTTATTAAAAATATTAAGATTTATTAGTTTTGAGTTTTTTGGTGTTCAAATTAGTGGTTTTGTGATGATATTTTTCTTAGATTTTAGAACATTCGATCGAATTTTATGATTTGGAATTGGTTTTAACATTGGTCTAGAAGTGGTTTTATTTACAAGGAATTATGTTTTAAGAATTTGAAATTAGAGAGTTTCTATACCAAACAAACACTGTGGCGGAACAATGCTAGCACAATGTGGGCACGCGCCTCATGTTCTCACTTGGACGTCCAAGTGCTTCCGCATGTGCATCATAGCGTGACGGTACGGTGTGGCGGCAAAATGCTCCTTCTTTTGCGGCCATTGTGGAACCATACATAATGGATAACGTGCTTTTACTAAAAAAATGGTTTGAATAAAAAAATAATTGCCGTGAATGAAAAAATATGTTTGGATCGAGCTTTCTGTCACCACGAGAGAAATTAAAACGATAAATGATCTCAAAATGGCATCGTTTTAATATTTTTAGTTAAAACCACTAAATTCAAATTCAAAATGACAGCATTTTGAAGGTATAGTCTGCGCTACAATCTTGAAAATTTTCTCTCACGGCAGGCAGCATCAGGAGCGGCACTGTGGCGGCACGGCGTTCCAGGATGCGGTGGTAAAGGCATGACTTTAGTGAAGGAACGAGTGGTAAAACAATGAGCGCATAGTAGCAATTCCATGGTGCACGCGGTGTTTGTTGGGAAACAATGATTTAATTGAAATCTAAATTTGGTCTCATTGCTACGCGTAACTCATTTTGAAGACAACAATGATTTAATTGAAAACTAAATATACCCCTAGTGCTTGAATTTAATTACTTGTTTTACCTCATAATCACACCGTTTAATAATGTAATTTTTTACATGAACACACAATATCGTTATCCATCCATTGAAAAAATATTGAAAAAGAATCAGCTCAAAACGTTAATTGTATTTCACCCGATCATTATATAAAGAAGAAGTCCAGCTCAGTATAATGTTAACCCATCAAATTGTAAATTAAGTTTCTCTGAGAAATTTATAAACGGTGACTGTTTATCAATGTTAACTAGCCATACGAATATTCTAGAAGTAACGTCCGTTAGTTTTGTAACATTCCCATAGCCAACTAACAGCTACCAGCTACCTATTGCCCACCTAAATCTCTTCTTTTATTTCGATAAATCAAGTAAACAAAACTTATTTTGTATCTCTTCATTATATTGTTGTTCCTTACCAGCTTTCATACTGTCAGCTGGCCACCGCGTGGTAGAGTTAGTCCTTAGTCCGATTTCATACTTTCTCATTGTATTGTACTAGACACATATTTGTAAAGGAGTCTATAGTATAAGAAGTGTTAGACAAAGATACGCTAGACTTGATATTTTTATGCTCACCGTTCTTTTTAGGGATATTTGCTGTCAGACAAACACAACACAGTTTCGCTGATCTTAATAATTCTGTAATCTTCTAGAGACTAGGTTTCACTGCTAAACGGTTCATAATAAGCCACTACATTTTACTGTTTTGAACAATGGAATGGAGGAAAGAATCAGCTTAGCGCTCTACCATAAAAGTGATGACAAAAATGGTATAATTTGCCATTTTTACATTTCTTTTATTTTCTAATTAATATAATCTATGTAATGTAATCTATGTAAAATATTTTTTATTTTGTTACCAAACTATAAATTTTTTAAATTTTCTATTTTGATAATTTTTCAGTTGGCATCTTTTAACTTATTTACCCATTTTTAATTTAACTAATTTTAATTTGGGTAGCGAAATCCGAAATTCGACGTCCACGCCGTGCTGCCTGGTTAATGCTGACAGAATTAGGTTGGTGTACCGGAGACAAGCAGGGTAAAAACTGCTTAGTCAATCATGGTACATCATGGCGAATTGGCGCCTTAAAACCAATGCGACTCAAGCTTCTGTTCTCCATGTTAGGGGCGGCTTGAAGCGGGCGTCTGTCTTGGATCAAGCGGCTCGCTATATAAACGTGTCAAAAGGTTGTTTCTGGTAACCTTAAGATGCAGAACGGACCCATTCACGACAATTTGGGTTGGGCCTAAGGTTAACACCCTAACCCCGGAAAAAAAATTATTTGTTAAATTTGGAAATCAGAAAAGAAAAACAGACCCGGACAAAAACAGAATTTTACCTGGACGTGAAAAAGGACCAGACTACCGAATCGGAACGTGGAACGTGCGCAGCCTGAGCGCTCCTGATGCTCTTATAAGTCTAGAAACAGAGGCTGAGAGGTATGGGATGGATATCATAGCTCTGCAAGAAATTAGACAGCCAATAATCGGAAAACAAGATTTGGATAGTCACTCTCTATACTGTAGTGGTCATCCTTCTCGAAGAGAATTTGGAACTGGCTTTCTTGTTGGTGCACGCATACAAGAAGCCGTGATGAAATTCATCCCGGTCAGTGAGAGGATTTGCTACCTACGTGTACGGGGTACATATAACAATATTTCTCTTATTGCCGTGCATGCACCTACTGAAGCTAAGACCGTCGACGAGAAGGATAATTTCTACATAGCGCTGGAAGAGGTTATGAAACAAACACCAACACGCGACTTCACTATGGTTCTTGGTGACTTTAATGGGCAGGTTGGAAGAGATATCTCTTATGGAAATGTGGTGGGCCACAACAGTCTGCATTTGAATTCAAATGATAATGGTGAGAGAATGACTGAGTTTGCATTATCAAATAATTTGAGAATTGCCAGTACTTTCTTTCCGCACCGATCGATTCATAAGCAGACATGGGTCTCACCGAATGGAAACATTCGAAATTGTATGTGCTAAAATAAGGTTCCACTTCCCAAACCCAAGCATTCCGAAATTCAATCAACGGAAACGATTTAACATCTCATCACTAAAGAATGCAGAAACAGAAGAGAAATATCAAAACCATATTGCCGAAACATTAGAGAAATCAGAAACCATTAATGGAGACGTCGATAAGTCATGATATTTGCTCAAAGATGCTGTTTTAAGCGCTGCTGAGGGAATACTTGGACGACCACAAAACCACTCCCAGAAGCCATGGATGGATCAAGCATGTCTTGACGCTATTCAATACAAAAGAGATTGCTATCTGAAATGTCTGCAAGGACGCAACACCAGGTCCACGAAGGAGAACTATAAACTGGCAAGACAAGCCGTTACAAAGTTATGTAGACGAACGAAGAGAGAATGGTGGAAGAGAAAGTGTGAGGAGATTGAAAGCTTCAATAAGGAACATCAATCGCGTAACTTCTTTCAACAGGTTAAAACCTTAAAGAAGGGCCCTCAAACTAGATCGACTGCTATTCAAAACGAAGATGGGGAGCTACAAGTAGACCTTAAAAATATTTTAGACACTTGGGCCGCTAATTTTGAGAATCTTCTCAACTTAAGTGACCAGAAACAAGTCGGGCGACGAGCAAAGCTTATTCGTGCGTCAAAGGTACATGTAGACGAACCCACCAAAGAGGAATTCGATGCGGCGCTGTCAAAATTAAAATGCAATAAAGCACCTGGTATCGACGATATAACATCCGAAATGATTGTACATGGTGGTGAAACTCTATCCTTAAGATTGTTTGAACTTGTTCAAATGATATGGAGGACTGAAGCCATGCCACAGGACTGGAACACAGCTATGCTGATACCAATCCATAAAAAAGGTAATCGCCTACAATGTGCAAACTACAGAGGAATCGCTCTACTCTGCACAGCATATAAGATCTTTTCTTACATTTTGCTATCCAAAATCAATCCTTTTGCTGAACAACTGTTTGGAGAATATCAGTGTGGCTTCCAGCAAGGCCGAGGTACCACCGATGCACTTTTCTCGATAAGGATGATTTTGGAAAACTGCCGAGAGTTCAACATACCAGTGCACCAACTCTTCATTGATTTCAGACAGGCCTACGACTCTCTCGAACGAGAGACTCTATGGTCTGCTCTGGTGTCAATGGGAATTCCTGGTAAACTGGTATCACTATGCAAAATGACAGTACAGAACTCTCAATGCTGTGTACGAGTAGAGAACGAAATATCAAGGTTTTTTAAAGTCGACTCCGGGTTAAGACAAGGTGATGCTATCTCTCCTATACTTTTTAATTTAGCCTTGGAATATGTGTGCCGTCAAAAGAAACTGCCGACTAACAACAATATCTTGTCAATAAACTCAGAACAGATGATTGCATACGCTGATGATGTTGTCATCCTCGGCCGAAGTGAAGCTGTTATGAGTGAGACTTTTAAGTCGCTTGAGAGTGGAGCTAGAAAAATTGGTCTTCAAATTAACTACAATAAAACCAAACATATGAATGTTTCAAGAGAGTCTGAGAAGAAAGGTTTGATGTGCGGCGATGAACGAATTGAGGGAGTTGAATCTTTTAAATATTTGGGATCAATGCTTGACTCAAACAACAGCATACTTACAGATATAAAAGCTCGAATCGCTGCAGGTAATCGAACTTTCTACTCAATCAAACCTCTCCTTGGATCTCCGTATGTATCAACTAACACCAAGCTCAAGTTATACAAGACATTGATTAGACCGGTTGTGATGTATGGGTCACAAACGTGGACCCTTACACAAAATGACGAATCGCATTTATCTGTATTTGAGCGTAAGATCCTACGCTACATTTTTGGTCCACTTAAGACAGACGATGGAGAGTATAGAACCCGATATAACTTTGAGATCAGAGACCTTCTTGAGGGTCCTGATATAATAGGTTGTATCCGTTCTAATAGGATTGCATGGTTTGGGCATGTTCTACGAGCCGATTCACAGTCTGGAATGATTAGAAAAATGTACGTTAGTACCCCAGGGAGTGGGCGACCGCGAGGTAGACCACGACTACAATGGGAGACTGACGTAATAAACGACCTTTAAAAAATCGGCTGCCATGGTAATTATGTCGCTGTTGCGAATGACCGTGGTGAATATTCGAAGCTGATTAGCCTGGCAACGCTCCTACATGGAGCATGAACGCCGTTAAAAAAAAAAAAAATTTTAATTTATCTACTTAAAAAACCAGAACGTCAAACTCTCCACCAAATAGAATTGAAATTTTGGTCTGATGGACCTCAATATATATTCCTCAATATTGGTCATTTTCTACTTTTCAAGAGTCTGTCTCCACTTCCGCCATTTTCAAATGATTTATTATTCAAAAAATGATTACCTATTATAAATTATATTTCTAGATTATATGAGGAAATATATTGAGGTTCATCACTGTTTAATTTTGACAAACCACAAAATGTTTGTTATTGTTTTTATTCAGTGATTAAATAAATTTTGTTATTCACGTCGTTTTTAAATTTTTTTCCATTTAAAATTATACTTAATATATTATATTTATTCATAATTGATAGCAAATCAAATTATCAATTTTGAAAACTACAAAAAAATCAACTGCACAACTAAATTGTAAAATAAATCAGGTTTTTGAATTTTATAAGCTCGCTAGACATTTTGAAAATTACTTCATACAATAAGTAATTCATTAGTATGTTCTAATATCACGATTATTTTATTTTACGGACGCAAAGTACAATTATCTGCCACGACACGATAACTAGGATGTAAAATGTGTTGTACAATTCTGTAATTTTTAAGTTATTTAAATCGTAATTTATCAATTTTATTTTTTTAAATTATTAATTCACTAATTTGCCTATTTAGCATGTTTTCAATTTTTTCAGTTTTAATAAATTTTGGTTTTTAATTTTAATGTGATTGAAGATAAATCAATGGCGATTGAAGTTAAATAGAACTTGATATTCATAAAATGTAAGTCAGCATTGAATTTGAAATTATGCTAATGTAATAGTGGAATATTGCAAAGATTGACGACTTTGCGCCTGTATGGCGTTTGGAAAATGAAATAATAAAACATTGGCCCTGCAAAGGCATTTTGTAAAAGTTGAAATTCATAAAAAACAAATCAGTATGAAAGTTGGCGTAATGCATCTGAACGACGTCCGAAGATATATCAGTAAATATTGATGCCGTATTCCTTTCACTGATTAATTAATCATTTAAGTTTGTTGCTCATGTAAACAAAAAAATTATTTTTATAATTATGAAAGAAAATAAAAATGGACGTTCATTTGATACGTATTTGTTTATAAATAATTCTTTTTCTTCCAATCAAACGGGCTTACTCACTGCAGGAATTTCACCACAGCAAATTAATTTGTAACATTTCCAAACATTAATCATATAGGAAACACAAGGCACATGAGGCAAACCTAGGGTGACCAACCGTCCCGGATTTTTCCGGGACAGTCCTGGATTTGAGCCTGCTATTCCGCATTGAAAATGTCCCGGAATTTGTCCCGCAACATTAAAAAAGTCCCGAATTGTTCCGTTTTTCTAGCATCAAATACCATACAACATTTTAGGTAGATTTCATATAAAAATCTACCTATTGCAATGGGCTTCATCTCGGAATTTCGGAAAAATTTTGATGCCAAACGACTATATGTGATAAGCGGAGATGGAAAAACAAAAAAAAAAAAAAATTATATATATATATATATATATATATATATATATATATATAACGATATGAGGTATAACGGAATTTAGCGGCACTCTCACGGTCGCATTTTTCGACCTACACCAAAATAATTTTCTGTGTATGTTTCGGCAAATAATGTCTTGGACAAGTTCGTGAACTGGCCATATCCGGGTACCGGTTAAGCGGCTAGAGCCTAAAAAGTCGAATAATCTAGGGCGCTATAACTTCCGTTTTAATAATAATATTTTAATAAAATTTAAAAATATTGAATATTTGAACCTTTTTCTATCATTTTTATCCAGATGACAACTTTGGCGTTTCAGGTTCCTCAAAAATCAGCTGTTTTAAAAATTTACTAAACTTTGCTGCCCTTGATCTAGCTGAAATGGCCAAGCTCATATTTGAAAACTTTTTTTCACGTACTTCAAATATAAATCTTTCCAGAATTTAAAAAAAAAATGATCCAAGTCCAGAGGTTGAGCCGCTAAGTTTGTTGAAACCAATACAAACGCAAACGGCTATGCTTTCATCATTTTTGAGTTTATGTTGTTTAAACTCCTATTTTCTCTTAGATACATTTTTCATTTATAACGTCAGAGATTTTCAACATTCTAACAAAATAGGTTCCAATTTTATAAGCATTATACTACACCTATTGTGTGAAAAATCTAAAGCCAGTGAATACCACTAAGAAAATTATAAAAACCGAAAAAAATTGAAAAATAAATAAATAAAAACACAAAACAAATCATATCTAAATTCATGCATACAATAGGCGCTTAAAAAATTAAGTATATGAAACGTATTTTTACCAATCAATTAGACTAAATAATTACAGATAAGTGTTAAACTTATAAACATTAAACAAAATAACCGTAATCCCAAACAACCTTAAAATAAATTTATTGTAGATAGATAAAACTACATACATCACCCCTAAAATCAAATTAAAGTTTTTTTTCTTTGTCTATTTAAAAAAAAAACAAAAATTGTGGGAAAATGAAAAGAAGGAGTTAAGTATTGGTTTTTGTTTATAGGTATTTGTTTTGTTTTCGAATTGTTTAAAAAAAACAACATTTGAATATTATGAGATTGATAATGTTTTTCTAATATTTTTTTAGCTAGATTTTTTTATAGGTAGATTTCATAGAAAAATTACATTTTCTATTTACCAAAATGAATTGCATTTTGGGTTAAACTAAATTTCCAAGCGGTTTTTAGAAGATTGCATATATTTAATGAGGTATTTACTTTTATGTAAGAAAATGTTAGTAAAATACGTGAAATAGAGAGATAATAGATCTGCAAATGGAAATGATAATTAAAACAATGTGTGTATGGAAATTGTTCTTAACTTGTTGAAAATATTGGTTGGAAAAAATGTTTTGCGTTGTTGTAGTTGTATGCACCTATATATCGTCGCTTTAATAATGAAACAACGTATTCGCAAAAGTGTAGTTTCGAGATAATTGGGTTTAAAGATTTTTCAATTTTCTGATTTTCATAAACTCGGCAGCACTATTGAATAAATAAAGATATTGGAAAAAAAATGTCTACCAATTAATCTTGACTAATTTCCCCACAACATATTAAAATTTCACATTGGTACCTGCTGGCTTTTCTACCTAAAAAGAGGTGAAAAGTCAATTAGGTACCTTATACGTTATTTCATATTTCATATACGTTATTTCATTTTGTATGGAAGTACGATTAAGCCTAAAACTAATTATTATAGAACTAACGCATAATATTTTTACAATTTTTTATTTATATGAACCAGAATATCATGTAGTAATGAATGATGCGTATACAATATTTTAGATTTACCATTTCGTGTGGCGATCGTAATGTATGTAAAGTATACGACACTGATTTTACCCAAGTTATTATTCTGTAGGAGTTGAAATATCGTACATGCATTTACGCTGTTTCAATGTTTAACCAAATTCAAATTTGCATGTACGTTAATTAACAATATATTAATTTTCACCCCCAGTTATAAAAAAATTGAAAAATGTTAAAATGCCACTTTATAGACATCATTATGGGGAATGCAGCGCACCCATTATATAATAACAACGTATATATGGTATACGTTGTTTCATTATTAAAGCGACGATATGTGATGTATGCGTATGGATAGTTGTAATCATATTAGAAGCAAAAAATGGTTTAAAAAACCGTTGAAATTATGCAATGGTAATTATCACCTTATAATCGTTTCTAAATTAGTTTAAACTAGACTGTTAGAAGTGTTAGTAGCAACAAAAATTATAAGTCAACAAAATAAGAATAATTATTTTAATTGTTTGATATATAATTATTTAATGCTAAAGTCGTGTTTCAAATGTTTTCGGTGAAAATTTCCAACTTCCTACGAAAAACAACAAAAAAAAAAATCTTGTACTCTACCTCAGTGGCGGTAATTAAATTTTTTTAGGTAGATTTCGCATAATTTTAGTTAATTTTATATCTATTTTAATTAATTTTACATTCATTTCCATTAATTCACAATATGTTTTTTAAAATGAATTGTTAGTTTTATTTGTATCTAATGTTAGTTTTTTTTAAAGTAATCTGATAAATCCGATTCTAATTGCACACATAACTGTCTGATCCCGAAATCTACCTATTTCTAGCGGATATACCTGCCGCTCGGACTTTTTTTTATAAGATATTTAAAAAAGTTTCATTAAAATTTAATTTTTAAATTGCATGAGTTTGACTCGTCGACTACTTGGCGCAAGCAAAACAAAATGGTTGACGCTAATGCTTGCAATATAAAGGATTTTACAATTATTTCAACTGCTAAAGTCATACGTTTTATCGTGTGAAAAATGCCCAAGAACCATTAAAGTTTTTATTAAAGATTAAAAGTCTGAACTTTGGATTTTTTTCTACATAGTCAAGCCTACGTTTTTCATTACGCTGTAAAATGTGTTGCATGAGTAAAATCCTGCAGTCAAAGTATCAGAAGAGAAACGTGATCTCATTGTGAAGTATCAAATACGAATCGAACACGAATTTCTTTCTCCAAAGTTAAGTTTGATACTAACTGCATTTCATGCAACCATGTGATCCGGATTCGCTTAAGTTTTACATGCAAAATCAGATCCAATCTAACTTTGTTTTTGGATCTCAGTTTGCATGTAAAATTTAAGCGGATCCGGATCACACGGTTTCATGAAATGCAGCTACTGTTAAATATCGTCAATAAAAGTGCTGCAACTCGAGAATGGTTTATTGACCATGTCATAAATTTTTACTCCAATTGTGTGGAATATTTGAAATTTTGGAGCACTCAATTTTCAGAAATTTGTCACTTTAAGTGGATTCAACTCATTAGTGATGTTCAATGGACATTGAAAAAACATTACAATGTGTTCGTAAATATATTGATGAGAACGAAATTCTCGAAATGGAAAACAATTTATTCGATGATTTGACCTACCATAAACAGTATGTAAACACTGAAAAACTAGCAGATTGGACCAACAGCAACTTGAGGATTGATGCAAAATGTACCGAACATTTTACGAATAATCACATTTCATTCAAAAATATCCAAAAATTAGTGGAGCAATATTTGTTCCTGCCCGAGACAGATGCAGCGACTGAACAAGTTTTCCAATAACCATCTATGCACATTGGAAAAATCTCAATAAGGGATCGACACTTTAAAAGCAATGGTTATTTAAAAATGCAATATCGCTGTCTTGCGTCTTGCGAAGAATTTCAACTCAAAATTTCACAAAACGTTAATTTGTTGAAAAAAAAAATACAAAGTATATGTATATTGACAAGTACCAATACAGTCATTATACAAAAATGTCTTTGTCCTCTTTCGTTTTTTTTTGTCCCGGATTGACTAAAATTTATATTGGTCACCTTAGGTATGACTGCAAACAAAAACTGTTTATTGTTAACACCACTTATAGATTTCAGTTTACAAAAATATGGAGGGGCTGAAATCTCACAGCTCTGAGATATCAAGACTTCGGTCTGGGTTAAGGATTTCGATATAGTTTGCGGTAAAAAACTTTTATGAGGACATGGTTTTTAGTTTTGGGCAGCGATGTATATCAAACATAACTCTTTGTTAAAGTACAAGTATTTTTTATCTCTGTTTAAAAATTTATTACAAAACTAACACGAAACATCAATACGTTGCCGGAAAATTATAATCAAAATTCCAAAAATATTGTTAAATTAAATAAAATCAAACTTTTTCAAAATTCCAAAAATATTCCAAAAATTAGAATAAAATCAAATATTTAAATTTTTTCTAAATTCCAATAATATTTCAAAAATTCTTAAAAATTCAAACTTTTTCCAAAATTCTAAAAATATTGCAAAAATTATTACAGAATCAAAAATTGAAAATTTTTTCAAAATTCCAAAAATTATAATTAAATCAAAAAATTAAAAATTTTTCAGAATTCTAAAAATATTCCAAAAATTCTTACAAAATCAAAACTTTTTCCGAAATTCTAAAAATATTGCAAAAATTATTACAAAATCAAAAATACAAACTTTTTCAAGATTCCAAAAATATTCCAAAAGCTATAACAAATTCAAAAATTTCCATGTCCAATTTCATTTTAAATTACATTTACTTCATAAAAACAACTACATTTTTCTCCAAAAAATTGGTTAAAAAAATAAATGAAATCATTTTTTGACACACTTGACAACATTTTTTGACAAACTTATAATGACATAATTCTCTATAATAATAATAAAATATCATGTCATACAAACTATTAATTTTATTATTTTCTAAAAAAATTGGGTAAAAAATAAATAAAAATCTTTATTTTGACACACTTGACAACATTTTTTTGACAAACTTATGATTAGTGTTTCCAATCCGGTTTAAGCCGGATTGAAATTATCCGGATAATGCGTAAAAATCTTGCTATCCGATATCCGGTTAATTCACAAAAAATATCCGGATAACTAAATTAAAGCAAAAAAAAATTATTTGCGCTATTTACCTTTTTAAAAATTTTAATCAGCTACTACTAATTTTTTCATAATAGACGATTTCGTTTTGTTGATCTAAGGATTATCATTCCAGCAATTGTTTTGTACTTGAATTTTTAGAAGTGTAATTTGGACTGGGTTCCAATTTTTTTTTTTTTAATTTTTTTTAATTAATTTAATTGAATGCTAATCGGTCTCCGCAATACTAAAATGATTTTCAAGTTGACTAAATCCAATACTAGCATTGTAGACTTATTTGAGCTGACATAGTAAAACATTAACTTCAAGTTTAATTTTAAAATTTCAAAATTGCTAAGAATTTTAAATTTTGTTATAAACTTTAAAGATTTTGTATTATTAAATATCAGAACAATATATTATTGAATATTGTGTATCAAATCAGTTTTTGGTCATCTTCCGTTAGAGAAAATTTATTTATTTTAATTATTTATTCACTTTGATGTTTGGAACTATAAATTATTTTCTAGTTTTTAATGCAAACAACTCAATAACAATTATATGATTTTTGTGTTCACCGGTGTTCAAATTTATAATTATTTAGAAGAAATAAACTGGAACGATATCATGCTAAAGTTTTAAATTTAGCACGATTTAGAATTTGGAGACCATTTAGCATTCTATTGGAATGCAGTTTTATATTTATAAACTAAAAACAGTATTTTTCCGTGTCATAATTTACCGTTCAATTGTGAGTAATTTATAAATATTTAAAGCTAATCACATTAAGACAGTCTATTAACAAAAGGAAAAATGTTGAGCTAGTTTCATTAATTATGTTGTTGCGGGATTCAACATTATCCTCAGTAGAGTTATTCGTTCAAATAATTATTCATTGCCGGACAAGAAATTTAATTTATATAGCGCATGTAAAAAACTCATTCCTAACCTAGAAAAGCTAATAAAAACTAGAAATCGTTTGCAGCTTCCAATGATAAACGCAATGTTAATATTTTTTAAATATTATTTTGCAGATGAAAATAAATTTTGATTGCTTTTGATTTGATTTTAATTTTTTAAAACTATTGTTTTTATTAAAGGCATTATCCGGATTATTATCCGGATATCTAGATAACTACCTTACATACTATTCGATATCCGGATAGCTAAAATCACGGATAATTGGAAACACTACTTATGATGCCATAATTCTCAACAATAATAATAAAACTTCATTTCAAACAAACAATTAATTTTTTTTTTTTTTTCCAAAAAATTAGGTAAAAAAATAAATAAAAATCTTTCTTTTGACACACTTGACAACATTTTTTTGACAAACTTACAATGCAATAATCTAGTTTTTGATCTCACATACCAATCCCGACCATCAAGATTCCTCCAAATTTAATGTTCCTACTCGTAATCACTTAAAATGAACGTTTTTTAAGCCAAAAATATGAAAATTTGCTATTTTTGACACACATAATGATTTTTTTGACCCACTTCCGGTACAGTCATTGAACACAGCGTCCTGTCGGACCTGTCCCTTGTGAATACCTATTTTTTAAAAAAAAGTAATTCACAAAAATAACAAAATTAAAAACTTTGTTCGAAGTCTATGAATGTGCAAAAGAAAAATAATATAAAATCTAGCCTTTTATCAAAACCTCCGATATATCATAGCCATACCGATTCACGCCATTTGCAATAAACAATGAACATTGCTAATGCAAAAATTTGGATTAGTGTTTTTGATTAAATTTTTTGGAATTTTTTTTATATGGAGTTTTAGTTTTCCAGATGGCGTTATGGTGATTTATTGAATTTTTTTTATATTGAGTTTTATTTTCAAAATGGCGCTTCAAGTTCACGATTTTTTTCTGCTAAAAAATGAGTTAGGCTTCTATATCGGGGGTTTTGCTTTTATAACAAAATCAAAACCCCCGGTATAGAAGCCATCTACATTTTTTAGCACAATAAAAATCGTGAACTTGTAGCGCCATTTTGAAATTAAAACTCAATATAAAAAAAATTCAAAAAATCGCCATAACGCTCATAACGCCATCCGGCAAAATAAAACTCCATATAAAAAAAATTCAAAAATATTTAATCAAAAACACTAATCCAATTTTTTGCATATGGCAATGTTCATTGTTTATTGCAAATGGCGTGAATGGGTATGGCTATGATATATCGAGGGTGTTGACAAAATGTCATTACACCATCAATTTCTTTTTCAAAACACAAGCGCCACTCAATGCAAACCGATAACTACTTTTTCCAGCTAGATATTTTCCACCGATAACTGAGGATGAAATTTGTTGCAACATTTTGGTTGACAAATTTAAATGTTTCAAATATTTTTATGAATTATAATTTTGTTTCATTCTATTGAAGAATAGTAGATTCTTGTATGAGCTTAGAATGAAGGCAATTCTTCACGAGGATGAAGCTTCGCGGAACGAGCGTAGCGAGTGGAGGGAATCATCCGAGTGAAGAATTGCCTTCATCCTAAGCTAATACAAGATGCTATTTTATCCACGACTTTAAAAATATTTGAAATAATATAAAGTTTTCATTTAAAACTTTATGTCGCCATATTAATTTATCATAGAAAACAAGAAAAACAAAACGTTTTTTTTAGATTTATATATGTATTGTTCTTGTTTAAACTTGTTTATATTGTTTATATATACTTGTTGATTTGTTGGTATCAAGTTTTTAATTTGTTAGAGGAATTTTTTATAAATAAAGTGGAATGAAATAAATAAAGAGAATTTTTTATATAAATTGGAATGAATACAATTACAATGAAAGATATACGCATAGAAAGTATATATTCTTTAGTAGTCGTGGATAAAACTATTTCTCATATATTCAATAGGAATCAACGACTGAACAATATATCATAAAAAGTGTTCTAACTTAAACTAACATTTATTTATTCCTGCCTGTTATTGTAATGGTGAGCTTGAAGGATATATGGAGCATTCGGTTATGCAACCAGAAAACATTAAATTTGGTTATTTACCAAATAATTGAAAACCTTCTAAGGATGATGTCGAACTGATATAATTGGTAACTAAAGAGATTTTTTATGTGTGTCTTGTGTGTTGCTTCAAGTTCACATTGAGATATATTTAGGGCTACCAGCTGCCGTGCTGGTGGTTATATTTTTGACAAAGGTAGCATTAAGAAGGGAATAAAAAAATTGGTAGTGCTTTACTGTAGGTGCTCAACTGTGCCGCTGATGCACAAAGGATCAACTCGCCGTTTTCATGAGAAGATATAAGAATTCAGGCTAAGTGAGAGGGTTAATAAAAACCAGTAAACCAATTCTGTTTTTTTGTGCGAATTTATCATCATTTAAATATGCGATCGCTTTAAAACATCTCATAAAACTTTCGCAGTTTTTCAAAATCCGTGTTCCGTGTTAATAACTCCTGCATCCATAAACCACACAAAATAATAATTTAAATTAAAATCGTAGTAACATTTTATTGCTATTCGAAAATTCCTATTGCTTATAGTAACACCTCTCATTAATTAAATAGTACAAACCATTAAAGTACAATAAAAAAGTGGTTTTATTTATTTTTACTTCTTAATTATAGATTTTCTATAACTTACAATTACATATACATTATACACTAGCACTCCCCACGATTGAATAGAAGAAATATCGATTCAAGTTAAGCACAATAATGATTCATCTAAAGCAATCAAAAGCTTTTTATTTTGTTAAAAATAAAAAACTTATTGCCTTCAATTAAAATTTCAAAACAACAACAACAACTGTACAGAAATACAAAATTTAAATTTCACAAATTGAAATACGTAAAGAAATTTTCTTTTTTTTTGTTAAAATACAACTCGAATGGAAAGAAACTAATTGAATTTTCATCTCTCTATTGTTTCGTATCAATTATTGTTACTTAATTCTGATTAATTTAGAACTTTTTTGATTTTCTGGTCGACAGCAAAGACAAGAGAGAAAAAAATGAAAATCAACTTAAAACTTTTTAAAATTTATTTGTCATTCAAAAGCTTGTTTTATCGTTCTGTTGTTATTTTTCTTTCTTAAAAAGTTAAGAAAATCAATTGAGTAAAGACATTTTTGTTTTGATTGTTGAAGAAATTTGTTTGTTGTATTTGGAGTACGTTTTATTAGTATGTAAATATGCTGTGAAACGTTTTGTGTTTTTTATCTTATTTTTATGATCTTACTTGTTAACTTTTTGTTGCTACTGGTATTGTTATGTACTGTAAAGAAACGTTGTCGGATCGTTCTCCACATACCTACAACAGATGATCTGTTCTCTCTCTCCATTCCCTGCCTCGTTTGTGACCCAAAATGTATTATATTATTTCTTCACATTTTGGAAAATGCATTTTTGTGATCCATATACCGCCGATGTAAGAAAATAAGCTCAAAATACTAGTTCACACGCGGTTGTTAGGTAGAGAATCAATACAACATTTCAAAGGATTTAGCTCTCTCAATTTTGTTACATAAATTTTGTGAGATACAAAATCATGTTTAACTATTTAAGGAGATTTTGTGAATGATTAAGCTTAAGTAATTCGAAATCATTTTTCATTTTCTCTTAGAAAAACTACTTTAGAAAAAAATGTTTGTGTGTTTCGTGCTGGAATTTGAACTCACACTCATCAGAGACACCTAGGTGTATTCCACATTCCTAGGTGTATTACACATTCGGCTACAGCGGTAAACAAGAAACATATTCTAACTTTCATGTTCAAATGATTTCTAAATTGGAACTTCATTATTTCACATTTACGTTGAATCTTTCTTCTGTGAGTACACAACTGTAAATTGTATTTGTTTTGGGATCTGTAGCATTAAATTTTTAGACATTACTATATATATTAGAAGAAAAACGTATTCTAGACCGAGTTGTAAAAACTTGACCATTTTTGATTTTCCTGAAACTTGGCATATAAGTAATATGGAGTTTGAGCATAGGCGGCACCCCAACATGCATGAAAAATGAAAATTCCGTCACTCCGATGTAAATTTGAAATTAAATTGCTCAAGAACGGTTATACCAATTTCATCAAACTTTTTTTTTGTTTGATAGGTGATTAGTTAATCATTTGATACAAATTAATTAATTGTTGTTGTAATTAATTTTAAAATTAATATATTAAAAAAACTTTTCTAAAGATGGGGCTAGGGTCGAAGATCAATTGGAATTTATTTTATTTTTTTTTGTAAAACAGTTTTATAGTTACTCTAAAATACTCCAAATTTACAAAGAGGCGTTAATTCGTGTTCTTGAGATATTCAATTTGAAAGATTTTTAGTCCGAGTAAAATTCTAATTGTTTATTTTCTTGAACAGTTTTTATCAACAAAAAATTTTAACCACTGAAGTTCGAAAAAATGATGAAAAATCTGAATTTTAGTCGTACAAAAAATCTTTAAAATTAAATATCTCAAGAACACAAATTATCGCCTCTTTGTAAATTTGGAATATTTTAGAGTAAGTATAGAAATATTCTACAAAAAGAAAATAAAATAAATTCCAACTGATCTTCGACCCTAGTGCTATCTTTAAAAAAAAATTTTTAATATTTTAATTTTAAAATTAATTACAAAAACAAATAATTAATTTTTTTTTCAAACGATTAACTAATCACCGTTCTTGACCAATTTAATTTCAAATTTACATCGGAGTGGCTGAATTTTCATTTTTCGTGCATGTTGGGGTCCTATGCTCAAACTATGCACTTTAAAAAAATTGTAAAATAAGTTTTTATTTTGTCCATACTACTTATATGCCAAGTTACAGAAAAGTCAAAATGGTCAAGTTCAAATTTCGACTTTTTCACCTGTGTAGATCACGATGTTCATCTATATGTGAATTTATAAGATGAGAATATTTCTATTTAGCCAACTTTCTAAGTCACGAATGTAGGGTCATTATTGATTGTTGTCAAGCATTGCGAAACTAATATCTGACTCACGGTCAATTTATGAAAGGTCACATGTTCAATTTATGTATGCTCAACTATTTTATTTGTAGATCAATTAGTCTAGATTCTAGAACACATCTCTAACCATGCATGCGCTCATATTCCAAAGTGAGATAAATTGTGATACAAATTTCCGGACAAATTTCATTACTATTGCTTGAGTGAGCCTTTGAGTGCCGGATTATAAGTAAAATCATCATAGAAATTTCAAAAATTATATATTTATTTTATTTTTAAATAATTAAAATGAAATAATATATTGGCCTCCAAGTTGATTTTAATTAATAATATAATAAATAATTTAAAATAAATTTTTCTTTTTATATTAATAATGTTTTAATCGAATTTATGCTCGAAAGAAAACCCGAAATTGTTCTTTCATGCTTTTATTTATATAAGGTTTGAATTTTTGCCATTTACCATCTTTCTCCTGCCTTTTTCCTCTAGACTATATTTGTAGCCTACTTTTTGCAGCAATAATACTTTAACGTTGTTACGCTTGGAACTTCACTATCAAAATCGAATAAATCATTAGTTACCTCAAATCCCTCTCTTAAATTAATTAATCCAGAGTATTTACAAAATTTGAAATCAATTATTTCTTACCATAATCAAACTAATTATCAAATATAACCACATATTATCAAATATTGCAATTGTGATTTATTTCTTTAAGACTTTAATTCTGGTTTTTAAGACTTTTTAAGGTTAAACAACTTCACTTGTGAAGTCTTTAGTAGATGAACAATATTCAGGCAACGGTAACGCACTCGTCTTAGGAGTTGAATATTCCTTGAAGATGGTACACTTTGCTTGCTCGAAGAAACGAGCATTCATATAGTTCACGATACTTGGTCAAGGAATATGCCACTAGTTAGATTATTGGCAATCCAATTTTAGTTGGTATTTAATATTTTTAATGTTTTAATTTTATACTACTGTTTTTATTTGTTTATTTATTTATATATAATAGGATTTATTGTTCAGTTTTCCATCTTAAAAAAAAACATTGCATTGCATTGTAACTGGGACGCTCAATTTTAACATATTTTGGCGTACATCATGAGACAAAACATCTAAATTTTCAAGTGTAAAACAAAACTACCTCAAAAAAAATTTCGATTTCATTTGGACTTGCCCGTATATACGGATCATCAAAACCTCTAGGGTAATTCTAGGAGTTCAAATCACATGAAATTTTACATGCGGGAAATTAAGCAAATTTTATCGAGAGAAGAATTGCTGCTATGACCCAGTGCGTTTTAAGGGCGATATACACTGTGATGGAATACATAAAAAATTCTTTGTTTTTATTTTAAAAATATTGGTATATAATTTTTGGTCAAAGTTTCAAAAATTATCTGAGTTACAGTCATTTTATTGAACGAATTCAGTTTTACAATTCTATCGCTTTCTATCTATTTCTTATATCGGAGCTAATGACTTTGTTACTATTTAATGTTTTTCAATAAAAATTGATGAAAACTAAATATAATAAATAAAGCAACAAACCGTGATCTCCATATTCCTAAATTATCCCCGTCAAATAAATCCTGAAAATCACTTATTTATTCTGCCGTCACAGTGGCTTTTGCTTTAAACGAGTTTTTTCAAAACGACTTTTTTCAAACGACCAGTTTGAAAAAACTGGTCGCACCAGGATAACACGAGCAATTATTATCCGATTTTCAATTTTCAATTTAATGAACATTTTTTCCGTTGTACCATCTTGAAAGTATTCAGTTGAAATAACTATTTTTCAGCATGCACGGTTTGTCTTCATTCAATTCTATGCCAAAGTAATGGAGATATTGGACTATGTTTACATTTAGAAATTCTCGACGACGCCATTTAAATAAATTTGAATTTACACTTTATTATTTTAAAATAATTCTTAACTGATGTTTGAGAACGACTGAACTTGAAACATATTATTTACGATGCGGCACAAAAGGAAAAGAAAAAATACATAAATAAATGTATATGAAACTCATAAATAAATTAATTTTGTAGCCGAATTTAAATTATTGCTAGTAAACATTTTTTTCTCCAAATTTTGACTTTTTTTGGGAGAGCTTAAATAACATGGTGCAACCTGCACCAAAAAGAAAGGGAACTGATCTTATTAGAGGCTCCAAGAAATTAAAAAAAATTACAATCATTTTTTGTTAAAAAATTATGACGTTGAATATGGAAAAGTTTGAAAAAAAACGAAAATTTTTGTTTGTTTTACATCCAGAACCCTTAATGGATTTTTACAAAAAATAGCTCAAAATATTTATTAGAATATTTACTATGTATTTGTTGCATCGAGTTTTTTTGTTTTGTAAAATCAATTTTGTTTTTCATGGGCAAAAAATAAAACATTATTGACTGTAGTCGGTTGTGTGGGAGTACTCAGGCATCTCTCAATGGTGTACATTTTAAGATAATAATAGAACTATTCTAAATATATGTATTTTACCAATTTATTTTGGTTCAAACGGCCGTTAAAACGCTCAATATTTATGACTTAAAAGGCTATAGCCTCTTAACTATTGATGGATTTTTCTCATTTACGAACTTATATGAAGTACATTGCTACATATTGTTACGTTTTTCTACCTTACTTCGAAATGGTCTTACTCTCAATTTGATAAACCAAATCTCTTCCCGGACTCGATCACGGATTTGTAAGCACAAAATCCAGGTTTTATTAAGTATTCAACTTCTTAATTGTTCCACAACAACAGGAAAACAATACAGCAATAGCTTCTGAAACTCCAACGGCTAATTGTAGAAATTTCCAGTTCACAGCTTCCAAAATAATACTCAAAATTTATCTCTAAACTAATAACACTTAAAACTTTATTTACAAAAACTAATCTGAAAAGTAACTTCTATTTACACGATTTTATATGCACGGTACAGCGTTTCGTTTACAATTGAATTCATTCACATTCCACTGACTATGACAATTTGAATTATAACTTTACACTATCACAGGTTTTAAATAAAAACAATAAAAATGTTACAAGAGGAATTCTTTATATACAATTCTCCATAATTTCTCGATTATTCGAGGTCACTTTCCTTACGAAGAAACCTTGAGAAAAGTCTAAGAATATTCGGGAACATTATATTGCCCAACGTGTTGATTTGATTCAAAAAACAAGTCAATTTTATTTCATGTTGACCATTGTTCTAAGAAACAAATGTGACCTTGATTTTTTTTTGTAATATTGTACATCGAAAACTGCCGCAGTTGAATACAATTATGATTTTTATTTCATTGCGTTTATGTAGAATCGTAGCAATATGTTTGAAATTTTTTTGTTTCTCTAGATCAAGAAATGCAACACTCAGGTACCCGAAGCTATTACTCGGCTATTCGGGTAATTAAAAATGATGGTTAAATACCATTGTACTTGATACCTAAATATACGAGCCCTAATTAAACACAATAAATTTTCAAATTTGAACATTTTGTTGCAATTCTACATAATCGCAATGAAATACAACACAAAATTGTATTTAATCTCAATTTCCCTTATACAATAACTCAACGTCACATCACTTCCAAGAAAAATGGACAAAGCAAAAACGTTAAATAAAATTCTCGAGTTTTTTTTTGTATAGAGATTCTGGATTTGCCTAGAATATTTGAGTAATTAAGTAGAATATATTAAGAATTCTTTTTTGTTGAAATGAGATTAGTTTTAAATAAACTGCGATAGTGTGAAGTTGTAATTTTATTTAAGATATTTTGTATATTATTTTGGACGTTGTGAGCTGGCAGTTTCTACAATCACCCGTTGTAGTTTTTGAAGCTGTTGAATATTCTTATAAAAAAATACTGTGGCAGAAATGTTTTCCTGTTGTTGTGGAACAATTAAGGTGTTGAATACTCAATAAAACCTAGTGTTTTTCTTCGAAACCAGTAAGGAAATTGAATTGAACTTAAAAGATCTAAAAACTCAGTAGACAAACATCATGAACACTGGCAACGATTGTCATATAAATTCTAGAATCACCCAAGTGCACATGAACACTGAAACTGCTAGTGAGCCACCACATAGCTGGAAGCAAGCGGGAAGACTGTGTGCCTAGCGAGGTTGTAACCGAAAAACTTTAGTGTCGTGAATTCGAAGGTCGAAGAAGCCAAAATCATCACATTCTCACCAACACCACCACAATTATTATTCCATTTAGTAAATTAATTCACTCACCCCATGATTCATCCTGATCCAACCCTTCCTGCCTTCGTAAATCTAGCTCACCATTAAAGGTGCATCCATTTTAATCTTAATAGCACAAAAAATACAATAGTGACATCAAGGTGAAAATCACTGTTCATTGTTGAATAATGTGCTTGTGGAATAAATACCAATCGTGACACTGATAAGAACGACAATATCCCAATATCAGACAAAAGAACAACAATAGCGGCATCCAAAAATGAAAACGACTATTGCTTGAATATCGTCATCCAAAACTAAAAAGTTCCAGTTGATTGCTGAACCAAACGAAGGTAAAAAAAATTTCAATTCATTGCAACGATGACAACAGAAACAGTAACAGAAAAATTCGCCCGTCGGCGACACTGGGAGATCTCTTCTAATAGTTTTAAGTGCACCTCAAAGGTATCTGTCACTATTAGAAGGTCATCCAAGCATACGAAAACGCTTGATTTGAAACGTAGAGAGATCTCTTGATCCATCAGTTTGGTCTTTATCTGGGGTGCGTTGCACAGTCCGAAGGGCATCCTTACAAACTGATACAATAGCCTGCCAGGGACCGTAAAAGCAGTTTTCTCTCGGGAACGTTTTTTTTTATGTGATTTGCAAAAAAGCATTCTACGAGTCCCAACTGGAAATATAGTTACTTTGGGGCAGACCACTCAAAATTCCATCTATCTATGGAAAAGGGTAGGCATCCCTTTTTCTTAACCGTATTTACCTTTCTGCTGTCCCAACAAAAACGAACCTTTCCTGGTTTGCCTACTAGGACCACACTTTCACTGGGCTCTATTATACCAAGGGACAATATTCTGCTCAATTTCTCCCCTATCAGTTTCTCAATGGTAGGAGATATCGGGTATTGCTGCTGTTTGATGGGGACTGCGTCACTTATAAAAATCACATTTTCTGTATGTGTGCTCAACCCAGGCCCATTTTCGAAAATGATGGTAGAAGTTGGACTGCGTTTTGTAATAGTTATTGTTCATTAATAGTCAATGCGGATACAATTATAGATTTCATAGCCATGACGAAATTGATTTTAAATAAAGGATTAAACAACCCAAAAGCATAAAAGAAATTTAAGTAAAGATTTTTGGTCAAAGACGGTATAACAATTACATCCATGGTTCCGACTTAGTTCATAAATGAAATTGTTGTATTCAGAAATCCTCCTATCTTCTGGCCTTAACCATCAGCAGCACTTAAGACGACTGACAAATAGGTAAGAAGATCGGGAGTTTGCAAAATCACTTGTGCAAAGTCTCTACTGATTTAAGTTATTGATACTCCACTATCCAACAATCCGGTTTAAAATTTACCTTAAAAGATAACTCTAGCATAAGATCTAACATCGTTGACCAATTTCACCAAAGAGTTATTGTTGCAAATAAACAAGCGAACGGAGAATTGATCGAGAAGGTGATTTTGAACATAATATAAAATCATAAAACAACTTAGAACGCACCGTCATATACTCTATTAGTCGTTAATGGTATGACTTAACAGGAGTATTAAATGATTTGGGTTCTTTTGATTGAACGGTCGTTGCAAAAGAGATAAACCCTCATCATGAGTAGGTACTAGAACATCAGCCGTAGTATTTCTAGCCTGTACTTAAGGTGTTACATAGGTCGTTTTTAACGTATCAATAAGGAATGAATTATCATCAGTGGATATAATAGCCACCAAGGTCACTAACGGAGTTAAATTTGTATTGGTATTCATAAAGGAAGTTGACAGCTTGCTATCTATCCAACAAGGTTCAAATGTATCAACGTATCACCTGAATCTGAAAAACTATCCTCCAAACGAGGTTCAAGAGCAGCATTCATTACTGTTGAACTGGAATTTACTAAGATGTGTTTTGGAAGCAAGAAAATGCTTCTCTTTTCTAGCTCTCATCACTTCTCTTATTTCCTCGTCCGTTTATTTCTAAATTCGACCCGCAAAGCATGACAAATGTCAGTCCATATAAATTGGCGATTCTGAGGATGGTTTCACCAGAACCACTCAGCAGCTCTAGCAGTCAAGAGTGGATATGAACTACGGGTAACTATATTAAAATCATTTTGAAAACAAAGTTCGGTTAACATCTCTACCCTGAATATAAAAGACTCCACGTTCAGATCATTGGGTCCGCCGGAAAATACTTAATTCCAATTACGAATAGTTGTAGTGTTGATCGTTATGTTGCCGATATCGAGACGATGTTGAAGGAGTACCAGTAGACAGAGGTTGAGCCGGAGAGGCATTAAGTGGTTCAATATGTTCCTTATTGAATGAAACAACGAAGCCTGTTGACTAAATGGAGAAAATTATATATCTGCACTTTGTGATTCTGTTCTGGACGAACTGTTGAGACCTAAAGACTCGCTAATTTGTGCTATCTCACGGTCGAGATTGCAATTTGGCAAATCGGCTGGCGAGCCCAAATAGTATTTTTTATTCGCCGCAGCGAATACTATTTTCGAAAGTAGACTTTTTACTGAGGGTATCAGACAAATACTATTTTCCAAACAAAACCCATTTTTTAAAACCGTTGACAGATAAAAAAAAAATATTTTGGCAAAATTTATCCTAATTTGTTTGTTCGACTTTCTTTAATTAGCTCGCTCACACTTTATTGCAAATTTTCATTTTATTTCTTGTAGCGCCTCTCTTTACTATTTAATCCTCCCTCCTTTATCAACATTCCACTAGGCTATTGAGCACATTACCAGTTTTTTGCTCTAAAACACATTCAGTCTGTACAGAAAACATACATCATAAAACGTATTTAAGAGTGATACTATTTTCACAATACACAAAATATCATTACCAAATTTAATTCCGAAACGTTCAATCCGACAAACTTAATCATAAACACTCAATCCAATCATCTAATTTTACCAATTTTAGATAAAAAAAAAACAAAAATTAACAACAGTAACTTCCTAAATCTACAAAAAATTTGTACATGTTTGCAAAAACGTTAATAAAAAAATCATTACATAGATGAGATGAGCAAAGGAAAGCGTAACATTATTTTTTTGTATTTTATTCCTCAACAGCGAAATCATTATTTTTTTGTGCTATAGTCAAAATGTTTGCATGCATATTAATTTTCCGATCACGTGATATGGCACGACTTAATCTTTATGGTGCGGTTTTGGAGAAAATTTAATATAACAGAAACAAAAGTACAGAAAAAAAAGAAACAAAAAAAAAACAGAGCATATTGCTTGTTCGACATGTTTGTATAAATTTTAATTTTCATTTTCTCGTTTTTTTTTACATTTGTAGATTTGGTGCTGTGCTTTTCCTCTTGGTAAACGATAAAAAATAAAATAAAATAAATACAATTTTTTTGCGTATTTTTTTACAGGAATTGAATCATTTTTTTTTTCTTAAGTTGGATAAAATTTTTTTATGAAATGAAATGAAAATAAGTTTGAAAATTTGTGGGTGAAAGATTTGTGTGAGTTTGATGATCCCTGTTCAAGGAATTTCAAATCCATCTCCAGCTTTTCTATATCTAATCACTCACAAAATATCTAGATATGAAAATAATCAAATTTTAATCCCTCCACCTTAATCCTAAAATTTTTAATACATTTGAATTCCCCATCTCCTAATATTTATATTCTTTATCTTAATTTTCAATTAAATTTTCAAAAGCAACCACAATTTTATGTCAACCATTCGATATTGTGCTTGAAAGATTTAAAAACTTTTTGTTTGTTATATCATCTTAATGTTATATATTTTCTTTTTTAATTTAAAATCCCAAATAATGAAAAAAAAAATATCGTTTCATGTTTATTTTGTACGTACATAAATTTAAGTATCTTACCCAAATCTAAATTTCAATTTCTCCTAAAAATGAAAATTTAATCATATTTTTTTCAAATTTATTTTTAAACCACAGAAGTTATACTTATATTTTTCTTTTAAGAAAATCGAGGTAAAAAAAACAATTGAATTTAGATACTTCAAATTGTTTTAGGAATTATTCTATTTAAATGATTTCTGAAGGAACTTTTTTTAATTGTATTTCGTTTGTTAAAGCGAATAAAAAGTTCGAGCAAATTTGAAGGATAAGAAAATTCGGGTTTTTCTCTCTATTTTCTATGGTTTTTCATTTAGCGCGGCATGAACTCAAAATAAAATGTATTGTGCAGTAGGAATTACAATATGTGTCACAACAACAAATAAAAACCTTTTAGAACCGAGATCCAACAAGAACATGTGTTGATGAACACATATTTTTGTCTTTTGTTTTTAATGTGGTTTTAAGGATAAAATACGCCATTGGCCAATGGAAACGCCAATTGCATTACCGTATATACTATTAAATATTCAATTTCAAAACAACTAATTGTAGTTGATCTGCAACAAATTAAATAAAAATTTGAATTAAAATTGTAATATTTAAGAAAAATTAATTATTCTAGATGTTATTTGAATGTATATTTACTTTATACGAAAGATAATTAAACTGGTTGGCTGGAACATTAAACTGGTTAATAATTTTTAATTCACTAGACTTGAATAATGAAAATTTTGAATTATATATTATAGAGATTTTTTGAGCACTAAGACTCAAGCAATTAAATTAGTTGAATTTTTCAATTTGAAAATATATTTTGGATTTTTCTCATAGAAAAACTTCATTTTTTCTCGAATACGTGTTTCGAACTATCCTCGTCAGTGTCATGGTTCGAATCCCTTTTGGCAGACACGCTATCCAACTAACCTACAGAGGCGATGGTACTTTAAAGTTGAAATTTCATCATTATTTAACTACTTTAAGTTGAATTTTTCTCATTAGGTATTCCTGTTCTTTGTAATTCAATTTGCCGATTCTAGTGTATTTTAGTCTAATTAACTCTACGAACATATGTTTATCATACTCTAACTAAGTTAGCATTGAATGATTAACTTGTGATTTATGAGTTTGGAAGGGAATTTCCAACTAGTTGTTGTGACTTACACTGATTAAATTCTAGATGTTATTTGAATGTATATTTACTTTATACGAAAGACAATGTTACTGTACATTAAACTGGCTAATAATTTTTAATTCACTAGACTTGAATATTGAAAGTTTTGAATTATATATTATAGAAATTTTTTGAGCACTTAGACTCAAGCAATTAAATTATTTGAATTTTTCAATTTGACAATATATTTTGGATTTTTCTCAGAGAAAAACTCCATTTTTTCTCGTATACGTGTTTCGTATCGGGATTTGAACTATCCTCGTCCGTGCCATGGTTCGAATCCGTTTTGGTAGACACGCTATCCAACTAACCTACAGAGGCGATGGTATTTCAAAGTTGAAATTTCATTATTATTTAACTAGTTTAAGTTGAATTTTTCTCATTAGGTATTCCTGTTTTTTATAATTCAATTAGCCAATATATAATTCAAAATTTTCAATATTCAAGTCTAGTGAATTAAAAATTATGTTAATTATTGTCAAATTAAGTCGCCTGTCAATCAAAATATTTCCATTAATTTCGTGTCAATACTCATCGTTGGTGTACATCAGACTTTATATCGAATTGCAGTAAGAGGAATCATCGATTGATGATAATTGGTCGCTGTTGTTTGGTTTTGTTCAAAGAATTTATACTAATTTCCCTGTTCCCACCGTAGCAATTTGCTAGCTAGTATAGTTTAATAAAGTATAATAGAAACGGTGTGAAAGCAAACTATCACAACAATTATTTTAAATTTGCTATTTTCATTTGCTAGCTAGTAAATATAAACACAACGTAAAAAACAAATAAAAGAAATGATATCTTATCTCACGCACATTTCAGCGGTAAGAACGTCAAAGGAACCAAATCAGGAATTTGTTTTTAGGGTTTAATACACAACGTAAAAGTACCAAGCCAAAGAAATGATACATTTTGATAAGCAAATTGGATACTGCGAGAATAAAAATATTTCATATAACTATTTAAGCTAAAATTTTAAATAAATATACCAAGCTACAAAAATGTTCATTTATGACTAAAACTTAAAAATAAAAAATATATAAATAAATAGTCCCGACGGTCGACAAAATTAAGTTTACAAAGTATAAATTTATTTTTCATCGAATTCCAAATGTAGAATACATTATTTGAAAGTTAATCTGAAACGAGAGAAGTACAAAACAAACGCGAAAACTCTTACATAATTTAGTGAAAAGATGATACAATCAGCAAACTACTCAAAAACCTCTCCATTTAGTGTCTCGAGAAAATATAACAAAATCACAAATTCATATTTTCAAAATTCCAAAAATATTGTAAAAATTAAATAAAATGAACTTTTTCAAAATTCTAAAAATATTGCAATAATTATTACAAAATCAAAGATTAAAACTTTTTTCAAAATCCCAAAATTATTCCAAAAATTGTAATAAAATCAAATATTTAAACTTTTTCTAAATTCTAATAATATTCCAAAAATTCTTACAAATTCAAAAATTTAAACTTTTTCCAAAATTCTAAAACTATCGCAAAAATTAAAACAATACCAAAAATTGAAACTTTTTTCAAAATTCCAAAAAAATATATATAAAATTCACAAATTCAAAAAGTCGATTTTTTTTTTCAAAAAATGTTGCTAAAATTATAACAAAATCAAAAATTAAAACTTTTTCCACATTCTAAAACTTTTGCAAAAGATATTACAAAATCAATAATACAAACTTTTTTCAAAATTCCAAAAATATTTCAAAAACTATAACAAATTCAAAAATGTCCAATTTCATTATTAATTACATTTACGTCATAAAAACAGCTACATTTTTTTTTTCCAAAAAATTGGTTAAAAAAATAAATATTATCATTTTTAGACACACTGTCACATTTTATTGAAAAACTTATAATGTCATAATTCTCTATAATAATAATAAATTTTCATGTCATACAAATTATTAATTTTATTTTTCTCCAAAAAATTTTGTAAAAAGGTAAATAAAAATCTTTCTCTTGACACACTTGACAACATTTTTTTTGACAAACTTATAAAGCAATAATCTAGATTTTGGTCTCACATACCAATCCCGACCATCAAGATTTCTCCAAATTCAATGTTCCTACTCGTAATCACTTAAAATGAAAATTTTTTAAGAAAAAAATATGCAAATTTCCTTGTTTTGACACACTTGACGATTTTTTTGACACACTTCCGGTACAGTTATCGAACACATCGTCCTGTCGGATCTTCACATTGAGTAAACCTATTTTTAGAAAAAAAAATTTTTGAAATCCGTTTCTAGATTTCGTCGGTTGTGACGGCCGGCCGGCCGGCAGACAGACATACATCTTTTTTTTGCTTTTTTAGAATCAGTAGGTCCTAAAACGTCGAGAAATGCCAAAAAAAGTGGGGGTAAGAATTTCACTTTGAGCTCATGAATGTAATACTTAGGGCTTTCAGACCGAAGTTATATTCGGTTTGCAAAGCCAGAGCATATAAATCCATTAAAACTAATTACGATAAGAAAATTAATCTGTAATAAAAACTTAATTTAAACTCGTTCAACAGTAATGGAAATATTATTTTCGGGTGCCATTACTAATGATTTATTTAACAATTTAATTGGTATTTCAATTTTTGACGTTTTGGTAAACTTAAAATTATATAAAAGTGTTGCAATTCCAATACGAGTTTGCATTAATCCAAAACGTAGACCAATACAACTTCGTGGCCCATCACCGAATGGAAAGTAACAATAATCTTTTCGATTTTTAATAGTTTCTTCAGAAAAACGTTCAGGATCAAATACTTCAGGATTTGGATAGAAGTCTGGATCATTATGTATGGCATAAATTGGAATAAAAATTTGTCTTCCTTTTTCAATTATTAAATTTGAGTCGGGTATTTTGTAGTTGGACGTTGCTTTTCGTATAAGTAGGCCAGCAGTTGGATATTTTCGTAGTGATTCTAAAATAAAGTGATTGCTATTTTTTCAAGTTCTCATTGAATATATATTTTTTTCTAATCTTACCATCAATAACCATTTCTAAGTACTTCATTTCACACAAAGCTTCATAGGAAAACACACCGTTATGCTTCTTTAATACCTGATTAATTTCTGTTCTTGCTTTTTCTTGAACATCCAAATTTAATGCTAATTCATATATAGTAAACGCCATAGTTGAAGATGATGTTTCAAAACCAGCTAGGAAAAACAAAAAAGCTTGTGCAGCAATCTCTTCAATTGTAAATCCGTTTGCGTTATTTACAGTTTGTTTTAATTGTATCAATAAACTCATAAAATCATTTCTTTCAATTTTATTTTCTTCACGATATTGTACTGTCTCCCTAACAGCATTTAAAAAAAAATCAGTGACGTCATCATGAAACACTTTAACTTTTAAAAAATTAGATAATCGTGGAAACTCTCCTGCTAGAAATAATTTTAATGTTGATATTCTGGGTGAGTTAACTGCTTTTCGTCCCATTTCACGAAATTTTGCTTTTGGATCGTTTAAGCTATTACATTCGATTCCAAATGCACATATTCCAATAACATCTGTTGTAAAACGAGCAAAAATATCGTGTAAATCAATTTCTTCCGAAAAACTAAGCTTTTTTGAAACACAATTTTTTAATTCATTAGCTACACTTACTATGGTTGGAAACATTAATTTCATTTTTGCTGAAGTAAATGCTGGTGTTAATTTTATCCGTGTGTTACGCCATTTATCATCTTCCAATGCTAACAGATGTGCTGATAACGGATCGTCTTTTTCATTGGAGTAAAACACACGGTTAACAAAATAATTGAAATCTTTTATCAGAATGTTTTTTATCAATTTCGTATCTGTGATAAGAATTACTGGTTCTAAAAGTAACGAAAATAAACCAGCAAATAGTGATTTTCCTTTAAACTCATTATAAAAATTTTGAAAAAATTGTGTGTGATCGAATTTTGTGCCTAGATCCCTAAAATTTCCCAACGGGAATTCTGGTTCGATATATGGAACACCACGTCGTTTCCAATACATAGACCGATTTTTAAAAAATCCGTAAATTCCGATTAACACTAAGATAATGGTAAATAAAATAAAGTTAAACATTTCGCTTAAATTTTTATTGAATTCACTTTATTCTCTCAACAGATCACTTTTTCTACTAAATTAAATTTATATTGTTTAAGGAAGTTTAACTGTTTTATTCCAAAGAAGATAAGCTTTAAACAAGATTAAATGTTTCTGTTTATAATGTCTAAAAGAAATGTTTGATTTAAAGTTCAAAGATTAATAAATAACGAAAACAAAACAAAATATTGCGACGCTGATGTATAGGCCGACTTCACCACAGCTCTGGAAACATAGTGTTCTGGATATATAATGAGCTAATATCCATTAAAGACTTTAATTAAGAGCTAACCAATGTTATAGATTTCGCGTAGTTCTAATTATAAAAATATTAAAGAAAGCAGTAGCATCCCATCAAACATAAATTCTGTTGTACGAGAAAAAGTAAAAAAAAATTTTAACCCGAAGTGGCAAACAGGAAGTTGAGATGCAGAACTGTTGTGAACCGTACTAAATGGTTATGTATCAAGTTTCATCTAATTCGATTATCAGGTACAGATGTTATTGAGCTTTCAAAAAACAGGTATATGTGACAGCCCCCACCACTTTGTTCACTATCGCTCAAAAACTAATCAGTTCTTTGCCATACATAGTTGCATCTTTTACCAAAGTGTCATGAAAATTTATTCACGAACGAATGCTGTGTGCTCCCAACAAACATTGAAAAACTTGTGACACAGTAAACAGGTGTTCGAGTGGCCCCCCACCACTTACTTCAATATTGTCCAAAAACTAATCAGTTCTTTGTTATTTAAGTCTCCATCTTTTTTTTAATTGTCATTAAAATAAATTAATGAATGAAGTCTGTATGCTCCCAACAAACTTAAAAAACATAGTTTGAAAAGTCAGCATTTGTGTGGTAGACCCCCGCCACTTTGATCAATGTGTCCCAAGAGATGATAATTATCTTCTCACATTAATTGAAACCTTTTCCATAAGTTTCATCATAATCACTTCATTATTGTAGGCTGTAGTGTGCATAAAGACACTGAAAAAACTGCAAAAAATTACAAAAAAAATTTTTTACCGGAAGTGAAAAACCGGAAGTTGGGATGCAGAACTGTTGTGAACCATACTATATGCTGATGTACCAAGTTTCATTCAATTCGATTATCAGGTACTGATGTTATTAAGCTTTCGAAAAAACAGGTGCTCCGGGGACCCCACACCACTTTGGTCACTATCGCTCAAAAACCAATCAGATCCTTGTCATACATATTTGCACCTTTTTCCAAAGTGTCATCAAAATTCATTCACGAACGAATGTTTTATGCTCCCAACAAACATAAAAAACATTGGGTAAAAACCACCTGTTGTATGGTGGACCACCCAATCTCAACCCTTTATCCAATGTACTCCAAAAGCTGATAAAATCTTTTTCATGATACTTGAAAGCTTTTACCAACGTTTCATGAAAATCGATCGGTAATTGTAGGCTACAGTAGGGATAAACCCTTGAAAAAAAACTTTTTAACCGGAAGTGACAAACCGAAAGTTGGTATGCAGAAATATTGGAAACTGTACTAAAACCTTATATACTAAGTTTCAATAAGATCATAAGGCGGGATTAGAAGTTATTAAAGATTTAAACTTAGAGGTGTTCGGGAGACCCCCCGCCATTTTGTCCAAATTTGAAATGAATCCAGATCTTCCATTTTCAAGTGAACCTGTATCATTTGCCAAATGTTCATCAAGATCCTATGCAGAAAGGTCACGCACACACACCCACCCACGCACATAGAGACGTACACCAACATTTTTATTTGCTATTTAGATAGAGGATGGTCCAAAACAAAAGAAAAAACAAAATTTGGGGTATGTAAGATTTTATTTTTCACGATAGATTGCATTACTTCACACAATTTAAAATTGTGGTGAAGTAATAAAAAGAAACGATATCTTATGTGACGCGATTGGCAGCAGAAAAACAAGAAATACACCAGTTTCTTATTGGGGTTTAATACACAACGTAAACATACAAAACCAAAACCCGATACGTTTTGCCTAGCAAATTGAATACTGTGATAGTAAAAACACATCATTTATCTATTCAAACTAAAATTTTCAGTAAAACTACCAAGTGACAAAAATGTTTTTAAACATGTCAACAAATTTTGCAAATGCATAGAATAAAATATTTAAATAAAGTATTATTAATTTTTTATTTCAATTTTATTAATGATAATATTTGCGGAAAGCCTAATCAAACAAAATGTCTTAAAAATGTTTGGCCAAGTCTCAGTGGCCAATACAGTTATGTTTATAATGTATAAATTTATTTTCCATTGGCACCCAAATGTACAATGCATTATTTGAAAGCTAATCTGAAACGAGAGAAGTACAAAATAAACGCGAAAAATCTTTGAAGGCAGACAATTTCTTTCTTTAAGAAAACTCAAACATTTGTCATTCAATCACAATCACTCTTGGACCATAGAAATATCTGTCAATTATAATCGGGAAAAGAATAAAGCACAAGCACTAAGGTGAATATTTGTTTCGAAATTTATAATTGAGTTCTAGTGTCATCAATCAAAGTTTTAATTACTTATTGAATTGTGGCATTCTAGCAATTCTTAGCGATTTGTTTCAGGAATTTTCAGTACAATTTTCAGTTCAATGACAAGTAGGCATATAATTTATTTAGTGAAAATATAGTAATAGTAGAAAAAAATAAATTGCACGCAATTTACCATTAAAATGAAAATTGTAATAGAGTTAGTTTTCTTATAATAAGACACACAAAATTAAAACTTATATTAATAAATTATAGTAATAATAGTATAATTTATTTAATTGTCTGTCTATCTTCAAGTAGTTTTCGCATTTGTTTTGTACTTCTCTCGTTTCAGATTACCTTTCAAAAAATGCATTGTACATTTGGGTGCCAATGGAAAATAAATTTATAGTTTATACACATAACTGTATTGACCACCGAGACTTGGCCCAACATTTTTAAGACATTTTGTTTGATTAGGCATTTGCTTTTCCGCAAATATTATCATTAATAAAATTGAAATAAAAAATTAATAATAATTTATTTAAATTTGCTAGGCAAAACGTATCGGTTTTTGGTTTGGTATTTTTACGTTGTGTATAAAAAACTGCTGTATTTCTTGTTTTTCTGTTGCCAATTGCGTCACATAAGATATCATTGCTTTTTATTGGTTTTGTTTTCGTACATTGTCTATTAAACATGTTTAAAAAACTGCTGAATGTACATTTTTGATGTTTTTTTCCACTGATACATTAGTTTTTGTTGGTCCATATCCGAAAAATATCCTAGCCATATCCTATTAATATCCGATTTTTAGCAAATTCATTTCTAATACATATTCAATTTATATGCAATACATTTCAAATAATATCCAAACCACATCCATATTTTTAATAAATTGTTGATGTATCCAATGGATACTAGGCGTGTAGATATAATATTGTTGCCAAAACAAAAAAATATCCATTTTTATCTACACCATATCTAACCCATATCCAATCCATATCCAATCCATACCCAATCCATATCCAATCTATATCCAATCCATATCCAATCCATATCCAACCCATATCCAATCCATATCCAATCCATGTCCAATCCATATCTAATCCATATCCAATCTACATCCAATCGATATCCAATCCATATCCAATCTATATCCAATCCATATCCAATCCATGTCTAATCCATATCCAATCCATATCCAATCCATGTCCAATTCATAACTAATCGCTATCCAATCCATACTTAATCCATATCCAATCCATATCCAATCCATATTCAATCCATATTCAATTCATATCCGATCCATATCCAATCCATATCCAATCCATATCCATATCCATACGACGTACCCATATCTATATCCATATCATATCCATATCCATACAATGGATAACATGCTTATCCATATCCATACCATAAACATAACCATATCCGTATTCATATTCATATTCATATTCATATTCATATTCATATTCATATTCATATTCATATTCATATTCATATTCATATTCATATTCATATTCATATTCATATTCATATTCATATTCATATTCATATTCATCTTCATATTCATCTTCATATTCATATTCATATTCATATTCATATTCATATTCATATTCATATTCATATTCATATTCATATTCATATTCATATTCATATTCATATTCATATTCATATTCATATTCATATTCATATTCATATTCATATTCATATTCATATTCATATTCATATTCATATTCATATTCATATTCATATTCATATTCATATTCATATTCATATTCATATTCATATTCATATTCATATTCATATTCATATTCATATTCATATTCATATTCATATTCATATTCATATTCATATTCATATTCATATTCATATTCATATTCATATTCATATTCATATTCATATTCATATTCATATTCATATTCATATTCATATTCATATTCATATTCATATTCATATTCATATTCATATTCATATTCATATTCATATTCATATTCATATTCATATTCATATTCATATTCATATTCATATTCATATTCATATTCATATTCATATTCATATTCATATTCATATTCATATTCATATTCATATTCATATTCATATTCATATTCATATTCATATTCATATTCATATTCATATTCATATTCATATTCATATTCATATTCATATTCATATTCATATTCATATTCATATCCATATTCATATTCATATTCATATTCATATTCATATTCATATTCATATTCATATTCATATTCATATGCATATTCATATTCATATTCATATTCATATTCATATTCATATTCATATTCATATTCATATTCATATTCATATTCATATTCATAATCATATTCATATTTATATTCATATTCATATTCATATTCATATTCATATTCATATTCATATTCATATTCATATTCATATTCATATTCATATTCATATTCATATTCATATTCATATTCATATTCATATTCATATTCATATTCATATTCATATGCATATTCATATTCATATTCATATCCATAGTTATATCCATCTTCAATCCGTTTCCATTCCATACCCATATCAAGATGAGATTATTGTATTCTCAACATGAAAAATTAAGCCATCCATTATCCATACCTATAGGGTGACATCTTAGCCATAATCAAAAATATTAGTCTAAAGTGATTGAACTACCTCAATACTACACTCAACACATTTCGAAATACTTTTCAGATACCAAACATCTAGCAAACGGACAGAATCAACCCCACCATAAAACCTCTAAAAAGACAACAAAATATGAAGTCTACCTAAAAACAATCTTTATTTGCAAGAAAAACAATTATTTTGCGTTTTTGAAATATAAATTAGCTGATTACAACTACAATTTTTCATACAATTTTTCGGGGAAGTTCTATTGTAGATTTTTATTTTCACATTATAGTAAATTTCAGTAATTTCAGAATAAAAGGCTACATAGTCTCCACTACACGCCCACAAACAATAAACATTTGCTAATGTTCACTAACGTTTGATAATAATCTGTCTCCATCTACCAAACATTTTCTTAAAACAAATGTTTGCTAACATTAGTTGAAGTTCCGAAGTTTTACAGTAAAAACTTTGACAACGGTTTTTTGCCAAACAAATGAATAACATTTTTTAACAACAAAAACATATGAATAACTGTTTTTGTTTTATTCTAAATTTTTACTTTAAAACCCAGAATCGAATTGAATGCAATAAAAAATATACATGACAGACCTAGTTCCTAAATAAACAAAAACCTCTCTATCGAACGACCAGAAACATTAAAGAACTTAAAACGTTAGAAAACGTTCTGCGAGTTAGTGGAGACAGCTTTATACTTATACTTAGCCTTCAAACCATTATATAGCTCTATGTACTTGACACATTACATACAGCAATGCTAATTAGAAATCAGCAATTATGTATTAATATTTATTGCAAAAATAATTTAACTATAGTAAAAAGAACAAACACTACACAAAACAATCTCGGTTTCCAAGAAATAATAATTATTTATTGTTTTCAAAATACAAATCAGTTAATCACAGCTGTCAAGATTTGTTTGAAAAATGACTCAATTACATTAGGCGTGTTCCATTGAAGATCAAACTTACAAACTTACTCAAATTTACTTTAATCTACTCTATACCTCGAACAAGTTGTGTAGTTGAAAAGCAGTTTATTTTTCGATTTTATTTAGATCCGTGTAAGTTTGTTTTAGTATTTTTAATGATAAAACGGACCAGTCGGATCTAAATATCAGCCCAAAATAAAAATTTTTGATAATAATAAAATTGTGAGGTTATATTTCAAAAAAATTCAAATTTTCGGCGTTCCATTGGTGACTAGATCTACTCAAAAGCTGCTTCGAGCATCTATTTTGTTCCAAAGGAACGCATGTACTGTAAAATGTAAATCGCAAACTGAAGTGCATGCCATCTATATTAAAAAGTTAATAAGTTAACTTTGTTAACCATACGAATTTTTGAGAAAATAAAACACTCTTTCCATAAATATTGAATTGTTTCTGTTTTACGTTGTTTTTTCAGATTTTTAGTTTTAAAATATGTTACTATTTCAGATTTAAAGAATATTTATATGCTTTGAGCCATATAACGGCTATAATATTATTACAATTGTGAAATAAAGCAGTTCGAAATTAGATTTTTTCATGGTTAGCTGTAATATAAGTGCTCGTCAAATTTTTGTTTGAGCTGTTCTTTTGAGTAATTTTTTTGGTAAATTAAAAAACTCCCAAATTTCTATTGAAATTTATGATGCAATTACCAAATAAAGTATAATATCGACGGTGTAAAACGTAATTATTATTTTATAGGTGATAAATGTCATTTTATGGAATTTCTGATCTTTAATAAATTAAAATGTATGTATTAATTGTTGATTATGATATGGATATGTTTAGTATAGCATTATAAAGGAATGAGACAAGAAAAACGTAGTCAACGGAAACGTTTGGTTTTCGTGATAGAATTATTTAAAAAAGACGTTATAGAATAAAACTTATATGTATTTTATGCTGTTCAAAAACAGTTGCAGGGCTGGACTAAATCTAGTTTGGTCTTCTCTGGGTTGTAAATTTCATTTTAAAAACTATAACGCTAATATCAAATATAAAATTGACAGTACGGTATTTTGTATCAATTTTATTCTAGTGTCAAGTTAGGTTTGGTTTCCCACCGAAACATTATCTTTATATAATATGAACGGTGAGAAATCAAATCACTAATATCAAATATTTGCTATACTGCATAGTAAATTTCTGCGGTCGGGAGCTAGTATAAGAGACTAAGAAAATAAAACTACTGTATATATACACAAAAATATTTGAAGTATTTTCTCTCTCAATTCCTCTCTTATTTTCTCTCATACACTGCGCTACAATTGTCAAAATTAAAATATTGTGAACTTTTCATTGTTTTGATTTTAATAAAATTCTTTCAATTAATTTATTGTGGTGATATTATATCAGTAAATTTATAATAAATATAAAAAATGTTTGTGATTCTATCATAATTTAAAACAAAAATAAAAAAATTAAATATTTTAGTGAACATTTGATATAAACGCGTGATATAAACTTTAAAAAAATATACAAATCTGTACAAAAGATGCGATTTTTTATCACAGGTAATTCATATTGATATTATAATTTATTTTTGAATTAATAAAGTTGAAGTTTTTTTAATATTTTCGCCAACAAATGTAATTTAAAATTTATGTAAACCATAATAAAATGCTTAGCGCTACAATTGTCAAACTTTTGTTTTTGACAATACCAGCGATAGCTTTTATGTTTTACTGTGTAATGGCATCTCATATTCTTATATTAATTTTGGGGGCAAAAAAATGCAAAAGTTATAAAGCAAATTGTCGTTGCAAATTAATGTAATTAAAATTGGTGAAAATTGGTAAAAATAAATTATTTGTAACTGAAATTGTAATTAAAATTGGTAAAAATGAATTATCTATCACCAATGAACACTATATTAAGCTGACTTGCCCAAAAATAAAAAACAATAAACCCCACAATAATAAAAATATTTACGGTGCCTCTACTAAAATGAATGTGTATTAGTAAACTTTTATTGGTGTGCAAAATTTACTTCAACTTTTAACATCGATTACACTTCCTCTATTCTCTTAATTCTTTTGTTTTGTTTGACAGAGGAGATATATTATATTCTATAGCAGGCTACAGATCTTCAATCAATTTGTCAATCAATTCGAAAACGAAAATAAACGAAATAAAATTCAGTGTAAAAATCCCCTAAATTTTATTTCGTTTATTTTCGTTTTCAATTGATTGACAAATTGATTGAAGGTCTGTAGCCTGCTTATAGTTAACGTTTGAATAGTTTTTTTCTCTTCTCGTGTTAAAAACCGTGACTAAAAGATATCTCGTGTCAGAGATTTGCTCGTTTTTATTACAAAATGTGTGTTTGTGATACATAGATATAGGTTAGTGATAATATTGTTTAGACATTTCAAATGTGAAAATAATAAAAACTTTACATCGGATGTTGATTACTGAAGTGTTGTGTTGTAAAAAGCAATTAATTGTACTGATAATGTTGATTTGGTGATGGAGTGTGATTTTAGTTTTCAACACTAGTACTTAGGAACTGATAATTAACTACTAATTGCTATATTGAAGATTAAATTGTTGTTTTTTCTTGTAGGCGAAAGGGCTTGAAAGTAAATTATAATTTATGATTTCAATAGGTGATCTATAGAACCATGAGGTTTCGTCAATATCAATATGGCGTCGGATGCAGTCGTTATTATCAGTCACGGTATCGCCTTCTACAAACAGTATTGCTTTATACTTCCATCATCAACTATTCATTGTTCCTAATTTTGATATTGTTACCTAAGAATAATTTATTTATATATATTCGTCATAATATGATCGTCAATGTCATCGAATGATTATTCATCATTGTTGAAATCACACTGTCATGAGATGTTAGTTTGTCGTTAAGAACATTACTTAAACAACAGTGTGTATATTCATCGTCAATTCTTCACTCCTTATTTAATTTATTGAACAATTAGTCGTCAATGGATGTTATTTTCGTCATAATGGTCGCTAAGACCATTATTAAGACTATAGTTTATATCTTCATCGTAAACTCTTCATTAATTAAGGTGACCAGACATCATCTTTTGAAGATGACAGTCATATTTTACGAACGTTTGTCATCTTTTAAAATAATGCCATCTTTTTATCATATCGCATGCTTATGAATTAATGAAATTAGAAAAATAAATATGTATTGTGATTATCAAAAGCTGTCAATGGGGAACGAAAAACAATGGGAAATAAAAAAACAATTTGAGCATGGCCAACGATAGGTCAAAATATTCAATCCTTTTGATAATAATGCACTACTTAATCCGAAATTTCAAAACTTATAAGAATTCCGTTTTGGTCTTTTATGACCGAACGCATCGTTGGTAAGAGCATTTTTATTTATTACGTAATGATCAAATTCAAATTTCAATTAAATGTCTTGAGACAAGTGAGTCTCAGTTTATTTTAATAAACGAAAAAAATCATGCACAGAAATTTTAAAAGAGATTCCAAGGAAACCCTATTGAAAGAAGTGCATAAGTCATCCAAATATATGCATGAATAAGAAAATCTTTTAATAATTAATAATTTTTGAATAAATGTTATTTTAGTTTTCTATGGAATTTTTATTTTACTAGATTGTTGGGGTGGGGGGAGGATTGTGGTTATATATTGACAAAAAATGTAATCTTTTTGTTTGAAAATAACCTGTTCGCCTTACATTAATTTATTTGAACACTTGGTCATCACTAGATGTTATTGTCATCGCTATGTTAGTTCGTCTTTAAGAACAATATCAAAACTACATTGTATATAGTTACCGTCAACTCGTCACATAAAGTATGTGAACAGTAGATCATTATGAGATGTTAATTCGTCGTTAACAACATTATCAAGACTACAGTACATATTCATCATCAACTCTTCATTGGTTTTGACAATTGCTCATCGTTGGTTATAATATTTTCGTCTACTTACTAGCAATTACAGTGGACATATTCATCGTCATTCTCCAATTCAATATATTAATTATTCTTCATTTGCCAACATAAGAGACCGTGGTGCGGAATCATCTTCAACATAAAACATGCAGTCCACAATTTTATTCGGCCGCTTCAGCTAATATTCCATAATAAGATAAAAGAAATAAAAATAAAACAAAAGACAAAAAGCAAATTTTTTAAGTAAACTTGCAGGAACAAAACTAAATTCGATTGCCAACAATCCAGCTAGTGGCATGTTACTTGATTATGTGATGTATAGTCTTTCTTAGTGATTGAGGCTCATTTCTTTTGTAGATTCTTAGATCCGAAGATATTTCAACTTTTTGCTCAACTGTACATTCCAAAATTATTTATCATTCGCAAAAAACTACAAACTCGTTTGGAGTTGTAATAAATATCACTCAAATCATTAAAACATGCGATTCCCCTCCCCTACACACAGCCATAATTTTGATAAGTCAAGCGTACAAGATTGTTCGAAATCGTTTGTAGGTTTTTACAATAATGATGAATAATTTTGGAAATTAAAAATATACAGTTGAGCAAAAAGATGAACATTTTTCTTATTTTAGAATCTACAAACGACTTAGATTTTGGTAGTAAAATTTTTAGATTTGTAGCTGTAAGAAATATCACTCAAATCCCAAGATTGTTCCCAAAAAATCCCAAAAAATATATTTATTTGGAAATATTTTATCGGAGCCAAAAAAATCAGAAATGTACAGTTGAGCAAAAATCAAACCTAATAATTCAGATAAACTTTAAAGTAAACCGATATGTAGTTTTCAGGTTTGCCAACTAATAAAAATACATTTTTGACAGGTGGATAGATTGAATGAAGTGCTATTTTTGAAATTTTTGTTATCCTTAAAAACAGGTTAAGTTTTCAATGTTTGTACTTTTTTTGTGATGTTCAAAACGAGATAAGTTAAACATTAAAATCATTCAACGGAAATCATTATTCTTGCTATAATAATTTATGAGTGGAAAATATTATGAAAATTTGTTTTAATATTAGTAAACTACTTTTAACAAAAGATAATAAAAAAATTGAATTGCTTTCACTGCCTGTTGTTTTCTTTTTGGACGTATACAATATACATATTTTTGAAATCTTTCTCCTGTTGATGTCTATACAATATATAATAAAAATACGTTATTTTTCTTGTTTTCCACCGAAAATCCTTTACATAAATTTTCATAAAATTTTTTTCAGATCTCAGATACAAGAAAATAATAATAAAAGCAAAAACAAAATCAGATTATAAAGTGTATGCCGTGATTGTTGGGAAATAATAAGATATTGAATTTTAGAGGAGAAGTTAAGTGAACAGAAGTTATAGTATTATTTTCGAGTGTAGAGAAATAAATAACGAAAAGTTAGAGATTTATCTACAATTATTTTTTTTGTATCCTCTCGGAAAGATTTATTCATTTTGTTAACATTTATGGGCTTTCGAACTATTTGAATTGACTTTATTGCATAAATAGTACTAGATTGAATACCAACTTGACGGTAATCGAAAATTAATGCTTTGTTTACATTTAGACGTTATTTATAGGTTAATAAGAGTCACTTTTGTTAAACTTATTAGGTTACTCGGCTTATTTTTCCCGGCTTAGAAACCTAAAACGGGTTCCTAACAAAGTAATTGAATGCGTAAAGTAAATGAATAAGTAAAATTGTATTTAAGGCATTCCTTTTGCAGAACAAAAACTAACATAATTTGAACTGCGATAGTGTAAACAAAGAAAATGAATTGTAAACGAAATGCTGTATCATGAACATTAAACCGTGTAAATAGTAGTAAAGTAATTTTTTAAATGTGAATAAAGTTTTAAGTACTATTTAATAGTAATGATGTTATTACTTATTTAGGACGATAAGTTATACGAGATTTGGAGATGACGTTAATCGAATTGAGAGTTAAAAAATTTGAGAAAGATAGTGATAGAAACGTGAGACATACACACAATGATGGGGTTCACAATGGTAAAATTAAACCGTATCGATTGATTACCGATGGTAGATAACATACACTCATTACTCATCTATCTACCTTGTGAATGGCAATTTAAAGAAACTTCATAAACGCACATCATTCAGCAGCTGTTACAGTTGTTTTCTTTGTTGATCATGTCGTGAACGGTCGAATTCGTTTTCCGAATGTCTAAAGTTACAAAAAGAACGGATCTACTCATCAAATAAGTGAAGATTTTAACTGTGCAAATATTGCTCAAATTATCCTGATATGTTTTTAATAATTACAAAAACACCAATTTTTTTATTCACTTATTTTTTATTAACGACCGGTTTCGATTTTCAAAAAATCATCGACAGGTTTAACTTGCAATTGGAATTGGAGAATTGCAAATTAAACCTGTCGATGATTTTTTGAAAATCGAAACCGGTCGTAATAAAAAATAAGTGAATAAAAAAATTGGTGTTTTTGTAATTATTAAAAATCATTAAAACATATATTATAGATTATTCACGTCACTCCGACTCAACAATTTCAATTATCCTGATATGCTTAAGTTAATTCTTAAATATCTTCGGAAAATTATTCTTAATATGAGTGTTAATTGTCTAATTTGACAACCAATTCTTCACTTCAAAGTTGCTTTTTTAGTTTATGATGCCTCATTTTGGTCCTCCGAGCCGGTTTTGAGAGTTCTAACATTGATATCGTGCAAAATTGTAGGTTAATTGATTGTTTGGATTTGGACTTTGATCATACTGTGACGTGATTTCCGTCAGATATTTTTTGATTAATATCAGAATATTAACGCCGGTATAGCCCCAAAAAATCAATTTATGTAAATGTTGCCATAGGCGAAAAGAATCCATGTAATTACCCATTGGAGATCGAGTAGCTTGTTTGAGCAACCTAGTGGTTTAACAAATTTCATATTGCCTTATGAATTTCGCAATTTCTTTGACCAGGTGTGGCCAGTATTGCTTAACCATTCTAAAGTTGTCTGGGTTGGTAGATGAGCTGATTCAGTTTGGTTATTACGTCTGTCTCCCATGATGTATCTAATATCACTGTCAAAAGCTGGTGATTCAAGATCTTAATGTAACGGATCGTGTCTATTACAACCTTTTTAGCAGTTTCGTGAAAGAGCATCAGGTACTCCATTGTCTTTCTCGTTTTTTATACTTAATTCTAAAATTAAACCTTTGCATTTTTAAACTTCAGCGGCCGAGACGTCCAGAAAGATCCCTTGTCCCATTAAACATTTCAAACTAGCGTGGTCTGTGATAATGGTCGAATTTGTAGAAATTTCTTGAGCAGGAGCAAAACACTCAAGCTCTGTAGTACTCCAGTACTTGATGTATCACATTGGTGAAGAATGGACATGCATAATCAGGATTACATAATACTGAAGCCGTTCACAACACGTTTTTAAGCTAAAAAAAAGAGGCAGTAGCTTTCTGAAGCTTTCTTATTAGCTTTCTTCTTAAGAATCCGTGTCAATGGTGCCGCAATATCAGCATATTTTGGAATAAACTGGCGATGCCAATCTTTTATACCCAAAAATCTTCGTATTTGTTGAACAGTTTTAAGATTTTGGTACTTTGATATGGGCGATCCTTTTTTTAGTTTGCCAGAAGGCGTCCTGAGATCTAAACTTGAAACATACCGAGTCTTATCTAGCCACCTAGCAGAGCATAAATGATGGGTAAGGAATAAGCATCCTTCACGGTTACCTTATTTAGTTTTATTGCGTTCAAACACAGCCTAATCTTACCTCGGTGCGCGAACCACAGAGATTGGTGAGCTCCACGAGCTATTGCTGTCCTCAATAAGACCCAAGGATATCGTCATGTCAATTTCATTGTACATATTTGCATTGTACATATTTGCATTTCATTGTACACATATTCTATTTGGTAAATAGAATAGTAACTCTGTTTGATTGGTTTAACATTTACATCTATTAAGTGCTCAACGACTCCAGTTTTACCTAACCCAAGCAGAGAAGGAAACTCTATAATTACGCTTTGTATAACTTTCTTTTGTTCTGAAGTGTTAATTCATGCTTTATCCACTATACAGTATACACTGTCAGTTCAGAAGCTATTTTTGAATGACCATGTGAATCAACATCAATAAATGATGAGTTAGTTATTTTTAGAACAAACGTTCGCCAGAAATCGACACCTAAGTATTGTTCTTGAGTGAGATTTGGTGATAAATGTAATATAATATAATCAATTTTTCAGGCAAACTTGATAGGTACGCTAAAATTTTTGCGCAAAAAACAGGTGGTTTTTACAGTTGAAGGGAAAATGACAAATTTAAATTCAGCCGAACTCAGATATTATTCAGAACTTTACCTAGAACAGATATGTTTGTCCCACTATCTAGCAACCCGAGATATGATCTAACATCCTTCATTACCTCCACATAGGGCATACAGTGGGTGTTGGACATACTTCTTCAACCATTTTTAAGTGATAAATATTATAATTCCTACTACTACGAAAAATAAGCCGAGTAACCTAACAAGTTTAACAAAAGTGACTCTTATTAACCTATAAATAACGTCTAAATGTAAACAAAGCATTTATTTTCGATTACCGTCAAGTTGGTATTCAATCTAGTACTATTTATGCAATAAAGTCAATTCAAATAGTTCGAAAACCCATAAATGTTAACAAAATGAATAAATCTTTTCGAGAAGATACAAAAAAAATAATTGTAGATAAATCTCTAACTTTTCGTTATTTATTTTTCTACACTCGACCATAGAAAAAAATATTCAAATGGACTCTGCTCTGGGAAAATCTCTATTTGAAAAAAAAACTAAATACAATGAATCATATTGTATGACCAACAAAATTTTTTATACATGTAAAAATATAAATAAAAGTATAATAAAAAAACAACTTGACTTATATAATGTTGTCTGTTGATTGCTGTATTAATTTAATTAAACTAGCTTGCGTTAATTCACATTCAATACGTTACCTTATCCACACACAAGAAAATCTGATTGAAACACTCGACTTTTTCAAGCCCGTTACATTTCTCGTAGCTGCTTTCTTGAACCAATCTGTTACGTATGTCACTAATACCTCCAAGTTGTTTTTCAAGCAATGCAAGAATAAAACTAGCCCCAAGCGGTTTCTATTAACTTATTTCACCAATAGACTAAAATTCACCTATTTTTATTCAGTTTCTGTTTTCTTTTGTCTCTTATTTATTTTCAAAATCACAACTATATTTTATAATTACTAATATCAATAAATTTTAATTAATTCCTCAATTTTATTTTAGATATAGCCTATAGGCGTAAAATATGACACACATGAAATATCCCATATAATTAAACAAAATAAACTGAACTTGAAATAGATTCTTATCATTACACAGCTTTATAGCCAAAAGTATTATGTTTCAATCAATCGAGAGCTAAAACGTATCTGATCTTTCAAAAAATAAAATCTGACCTTTCTGACCTTTCTACCCGATCGATAGGGCATTTCCATCCATCTCATCGTATTGGTTGTCTCTTTCATTAACACAAAAAAAACAACACAAGGTTACTCAACATTCGCATTATATTTTACCAAAACAAACGATTGCAACAAATTCAATTATAAATGAATCACCCTGCAAAGCTATTTTGATCTATAAATTCTCTTTCGTTTCTTCATTTAATTTAAATATATTTCGTTTCTTCTGTGTATATGTAAAACAAAACCAATAAAAAAACTATAAATCCAATGTTATACATAAGCATGACAATGTAATGATTGAAACATTTGAGTTATACAGTGATACATATAAATGCGAAACGAATTTTGTTTTAAATTACAACATACTAAAAACATAAGATTTAATGTTGTTGTAATGATAGAAGACAAAGGAATATTATTTTTGAATATAAAAGAAAACGCAGCTATTCAAAGTAGTGATATAATTTTGACGTTACAAGTTTACAAAGAAAACTCGAGAGATTCTAGGAATAACCGACGTCACTATCTTGCATGTACTTTATTGAATGTTTTTGTTTCGTCAACCTTTTTCTTCGAAACAATATCACATTTTGATGACAGTGATGTAAATTATTTTAGTTCTGTTATTGGGATATTGAATAGGGTGAATTTAGGTTAGAACCGTAGAAGTACATTATATCAGTCGATTTTTTAAATTGTTAATCAGAGTGTTGATTTACTTCTTTTTTAAATTATTGATGATTAATAATGATGAGTTTTCTTATTCAGTGCAAATGACTAAACATTTAGAACAATGGTTGAATTCATCATCAATGTTTTATATCCTATGTGAAAACCCAACTACCCGGTAAGCTGGAGCTTGAACACTTGTTTTTTTTTCTTCAAAAGTATACAAATATCCCATATAATTAAACAAAATATCCCATATAATTAAACAAAATAAACTGAACTTGAAATAGATTCTTATCATTACACAGCTTTATAGCCAAAAGTATTATGTTTCAATCAATCGAGAGCTAAAACGTACCTGATCTTTTAAAAAATAAAATCTGACCTTTCTGACCTTTCTACCCGATCGATAGGGCATTTCCATCCATCTCATCGTATTGGTTGTCTCTTTCATTAACACAAAAAAAACAACACAAGGTTACTCAACATTCCCATTATATTTTACCAAAACAAACGATTGCAACAAATTCAATTATAAATGAATCACCCTGCAAAGCTATTTTGATCTATAAATTCTCTTTCGTTTCTTCATTTAATTTAAATATATTTCGTTTCTTCTGTGTATATGTAAAACAAAACCAATAAAAAAACTATAAATCCAATGTTATACATAAGCATGACAATGTAATGATTGAAACATTTGAGTTATACAGTGATACATATAAATGCGAAACGAATTTTGTTTTAAATTACAACAAACTAAAAACATAAGATTTAATGTTGTTGTAATGATAGAAGACAAAGGAATATTATTTTTGAATATAAAAGAAAACGCAGCTATTCAAAGTAGTGATATAATTTTGACGTTACAAGTTTACAAAGAAAACTCGAGAGATTCTAAGAATAACCGACGTCAATGTTTTTGTTTCGTCAACCTTTTTCTTCGAAACAATATCACATTTTGATGACAGTGATGTAAATGATTTTAGTTCTGTTATTGGGATATTGAATAGGGTGAATTTAGGTTAGAACCGTAGAAGTACATTATATCAGTCGATTTTTTAAATTGTTAATCAGAGTGTTGATTTACTTCTTTTTTAAATTATTGATGATTAATAATGATGAGTTTTCTTATTCAGTGCAAATGACTAAACATTTAGAACAATGGTTGAATTCATCATCAATGTTTTATATCCTATGTGAAAACCCAACTACCCGGTAAGCTGGAGCTTGAACACTTGTTTTTTTTTCTTCAAAAGTATACAAATATATTATGTATTTATAAAAAACAGATAATTTAAACAAATTATAACCACTAAAAAAGTTGACGTTCACCATAAATCAAAATAATAATTTAAAATACAAAATCTATTAACATAATATTAATTCTCTTATCAACCCCTAAAAAGATTTCCATAACAAGAAAGTCTGAAAACAGAAATAATTAAATTTATCTTTTCAATTTTAAATTAATATTTGTATTTTTTTTGTACTAGGTACGAACCCTATTTGTGAGTGGATTACCGATGGACGCAAAACCTAGAGAACTATATCTTTTATTTAGAGCTTATGAAGGTTATGAAGGATCATTATTAAAAGTTACAAGTAAAAATGGAAAAACTGCATCGGTAAGGAAAATTTCTTTTGATTATGTTAATTTGAAACCTAAATAAACATAAGATGATTGGTGTTACTGGATAAGAAAGTTTTTACATTTTCTTGTTCAAAATCAAAAATCAAACTCTGCAAATTTTTAGTGGTTTTATTAAATTACTTTTTTTTTTTTTTAATTTTTAGCCAGTTGGTTTTGTTACGTTTAACACAAGAGCTGGAGCAGAAGCTGCCAAACAGGATCTTCAGGTTTGTTGATTTTTATATGTATAAATAGCCTAACAAATTAGACAAATCATTTCCCATCATTTCCATCACAAAAGAAAAACAAATATGATTCTCAAATTGAATCAAATTACTTATTCTATTAAAAGACAATAAAATTATCAACCACATTATATCGGTTTCCATCATTTATCCTGTAGCCAACTTCTTGCTTTTTCATTTATTATTTAAATTTTTCAAATTTCCATAAAATGGTTATTCGTAGTTGATGAGAAACCATTGAATTGTGGTTTTAGTAAAATCGCATCTTTTATTATGCTGTAGTAAAATTTTGTAAAACTTGGTAAGAGATTTTCTTTATCATACGTTACGTACATAAAGAAAATTCACAAACAATTATGTTTTGTTTATTCAATTGGCATTTGTGAATAGTTTTTAATTTGATAGATGATAGCTCACACTAAAATGCATTCTATTATTTTATCGATTTAATAAAATTCATAAAAATTTAATATTTTGAATATAAAGAAAATTTATTACTTAAGCCGTTGTATCTAATATAAAACAACAATAACTACCTGACATAAAACTGACAGACATCATTTACCTAAGATAATTCACGTACGAGTGAATGATATCAAAAAAAAATTGTATCATTTAACAACGCGATTTTGATGGCGAATATGAAATATATTTTGTATATAAAAAAAATTTTATTTTTTATTATTAAATTCATTTTATTAATTTTTTTATAGTTTGTATTTGTTTTTATTATTCAAATAAATCAAAAATTCAGTGTACCTATAAATCTACGTATATATCCTGTAATAAATGAATATAAAAATAGATTAAAGGTGGATTAATACATAAAATTATTTTGATATGAATACAATCAACATGGTAAATTTTTAATTTTGAATTTTGTACTTGAATTTGGAAATAGGCAGCACCGTATTCAAAGCAAGAAATATAACACAATAACAAAAACCACATAATCAATTTTGACTTTGTTTAAGTTAGTTATGTTTTAAGTTCAATAAAATCATTGTATAGTGGAGACGCCTTCTTTTTGTATTTTTTCTATAATGTTCGTGTTTAGCAGCTAGATTGTACACTAACGGAAAACGGATTTATTTACCTATATACTATTGAATGTATTAAATTTTGACTCTTGGGCATTCAATAGCTCAATATCGGAATATCGATTTTACAATCATTATAATAAATTTTGTTAACATATAGGCCAATGCAGATGCCTTAAAAATAGACAAAAAATGGAAAAAATTAGTAACAACATGAAAACTATTGGATAAGGAATAAAATATTGCGCAAATTATGGGAAAAATAAATTAAAGGTGATCCGAGTTATGAGGGTAAAATAGAGTGAGCTTTTAGAGGTGGAAAATGGTTTTTCACGATTTGAAGCAAAAGTTGTTGGTAATATAAAGGTCTATAGCTTTTGTAAAAGCGATTTTTTCGCATAACCTAGAATTTTTCGTGAAAAATAGAAACAACTGAGAAAAAATTGTTTTTTCGTTTTTAATTTTTATCCCCCACAAAAAAATTTTTTTATCACGCAGTTTGGTGGAAACTTCCCTTTTTATGTCCCTAATACGAACGCTGCAATGTTTTTGAATCAAAATATTTATTTTTACGTTTAATTTAGATTTTAAACCAAAAAAGTGACCCTTTAACCCGAAAATCCCCATGTTCTGGAAACAGTTTAAAAAAAAACAATTATTTTTATTTATTTTGAAACGTTTACTTTCAAATTGTGGAAAAAAATTAAAATTAACATTGAAAAATTTATATTTTTAAAGGATTTCAACTGTAAATTTGAACAAATAATGAAAAATTTTAAACAATGATTGAAAATTAATTTTTTTAAATCAAGCTTATTCAGTTTTTCATGCATTTCCTGGGAAATTTTTCCATGGTAATTAATTTTTTCTCCGATAGACAGCAAATATAAATTTTGCAGACTTATTTCAGTCAGCAAAGTGGCACTTTTCCTGCCTAGGCAGCAAAGCAAGTACTTTGCTGCCTAGGCAGCAAAATAATTAGACTTCATAGAAATAAACAGATATTGCGATTAAAAAAAAAATTTTTTTAATCGATTTTTTTTTTCATTTTTAAAATTTTGCTTTATTTTTAAAGTAATAATTATTAAATTACATATCATTGTAATTAATCGGAGAAAAAATTATATGTTCAACTCGGCAGCAAGGTAGATTGACTGCCTTGGCTGAATTCCTAGCCTCGCTCGCTCGGCTATGAACTATCAGCCGCGGCAGTCAATCTACTACTTTGCTGCCTAGTTAAACAAATAACTATTTTTTCAACCATCTAAAAGTAGACGTTTCATCAAAAATAAATTAGCTGTTTTTTGGAAAAATTGTTTCCACCACAAGAGGATTTTCGTGTGAAAATGAGGTCAGTTTTTTGGTTTAAAATAAAAATTAAACGTAAAAATAAATATTTTGATTCCAAAAAATTACAGCGTATTAGGGACATAATAAAGTAAGTTTCCACTAAATTGTGTGAAAACAAATTTTTTTGTCGGATATAAAAGTTAAAAACGAAAAAAATCTTTTTCTTGGTTTTTTCTATTTTCATGGCAAATTTTAGGTTATGTGAAAAAATGGTTTATATAAAAGTAATAAACCTTTTTGTTACCTACAACTTTTGTTTTAAATTTTTTTCGATAGAAGGTCTAGTTTCGCTGAAAATCGTGAAAACCCGTTTTCTTAAAAGCTCACCCCATTTCACCTTCGTAACTCAGACCACATTTTATTTCTTTTTTCCATCATTTACGCAATATTTTCTTTCTTATTCAATAGATTTCATGCTGTTACTAATTTTTTCCTTACTTATTTTTGAAACAAGTAGCGTTTCATCTTTTCGAAATAGCATCTAACTTCAATTTTAAAATTCTTAATACTATTTAATTAATTCCAATAATAACCGAAATACATTATTGAATTTGTAAGATTTCTTTATGGATGGAAAATTGAATCAAGACAACGTTAAAATAAAAATTTTAGACCTCAGTATTTCTGATTTTCTTAAAACTTTGGTAGTCGGTAATTATACTAAGCTAGGGGGTATCCCGCGGACTCTTCCTCCCTTCCTCCCTTTCCCCGCACTCCAACACTCTCTTTCTCTTGTTCTCCGGCTTTAATCCAACTACAATCCATCATAATCCAACCTCTTCTAATCTATTCTGTATGCACTTTCTGCTTAACTAATTTTAGAAAAATTCATAGTGAGGTGTAGTATAAATATACGTTATATATATCGAATTGTTTCGTTAGGCAAGTTCAATCACAAATGGATGGAAATAATAATAAAAAGAAAATGCTGAAATAGCAGCTTTTGTTTTTCATTATTTTATTTACAGAAAATGAAACTACGCAAAAATAATGAGGAAAAATAAATATTTTATGATTTTTAGCACTACCTGTCAAATAAATAATTAATTACCATATTAATATCGAAATTATATAAATTTGAACGAAACGGCTAAAAGACAATAGCAATAATTTTGAAAAACTACATTATCGTTAAATTTAAATGCCGTAAATGAAATTTTTATGAATAAAAAGGAATAATTTTTATTTTATATAAAATAATAATTAACAAAAACAATAAAAATAAATATATAGTCCGCGTTGAACCGCATTTATATTTCACCTTTGTCACAACCCTCTACATCGATAATGACAACAAAATTTTGTACTGAGTATTTTGATCTTCTTTTTATTAAATCTATTTAAATTATTAAATTTTATAAAAATGTATATTAAACACAAACTATTTTTTGCATCCAAAATGTCAAAAGTTTTCAACGTACTTTCTCTTTAAAAATGTCAAAAATTTATATTTTTATATGCTGATATGTTTCTTCTATAGAACAATTTTCTGGTTTTGATTCCTGTCGTAATATGTTTTGATTAATTTAACCTGATTTAAGTAAAATTAAATATATTCCTATTGCAATAAAGATTTAATTTTGCAATTCATAACCTTATTATAAATACCATTTACCAACTTTACTATTAAATGTATATAATTCCTAAAAAAATAGTATGTCCTATGAAACCTTCGAGATTCTAACTTTTTTTCATAATAAATATTACATATCTTGTGACTAATTGAAAATCAAAACAATTAAAAAAAGATTACCATTCAATATTTTATTGAAAAAAATTTTATTCTATTCAAAAACAAACAAAAGTATTGTGAAAAAGATATTCATTCCTTCTTTAAAAGAATTAAAACAAATGGTACAACAATCACCAACAGAAAATAGAAAAAAAGAAAACAACAACAAAAAGAAACATTTCTTCTAAAAACTGAAGAAAATATTGTAGATGTCACAAAAATTCCCTGCATGCATTGTAAATTTTACTTAGTATTGACGCCACACTGTGCTTAAAGGCAATAGCAATAACCTTAAAAAACTACATTATCCATAAATTCTAAAAATTGGCCGCAGCCTTAAACTATGTTTAAATCAGTCTTTTCTGATGAGATGTCAACTAAATTTGAAAGAGAAATACATGCTGAAATAGTAGTTTTTGTTTGTTTTTCTTTTATTTCACGATAATGAAATTATGGAAAATAATGATCGGAAAACCACTATTATATGACTTTTAGTACTGCCTGTCAAAAAATAAATAATTTTCTAGTTAATATCGAAATGATAATAATTTGAACAAAACAAGAAAAAACAGTAGCAATAACTTTAAAAAACTACATTATCGATCAATTTAAAATTCGTATAATTAAATTTTTATGATTTTTATGTATGTATTTATGAATCAAAAAACAATATTTTTAATGTTACAATATATGGTGTGCAATTTATGAAATTTTTTTGCTATCCATACAATTTTCGATCGATCTAGTTTCGAACCCAATAAGAATACTTTTAATATTAAAAAATTTATCCATTCTCATCAAGGCTAGCCGACTAGATAAACTAAACCAAAAAAAGTGAACGCTAATAAACCAAAATTGGTCTACTGTTCTAGCAAAGTATAAGAAAACAAAAAACGTTCATAATCATTTATTTATTAGATTCAGGTTTAGTCAATTTATTTCTCTAGGCCTAGTTGATCATTTTCTGTTGTTATACTCTAACCAAGTTAGGATTGAATAACAAACTTGTAATGGCGAGAAGGAGATGGCACGTCCTCTCTTATGTCTATCGACATATTATCTACAATTAATTCAGTCGGCTAGCCCTGATGAGTAAATTTTTTAATATTAACAGTATTCTTATTGGGTTCGAAAATAGATCGATCGAATTTATGGATAGCAAAAAAAAATTCATAAATTGCACACCATATATTGTTAGCTTCAGTTTTATTATTCATGATGGGATAACATCCATCGGAGTGATGTTATATCACAAATAATTCATTGAATTAATGTTAATGTTATTTAAAAAAAGATTAAAAAAAACAATAAAAAAATGTACTACGCCAGGATTTAAACTTTGAACCTAAAGAATAGAAAGTACGAACAAAGAAAACAACAACAAAAAGTATAAAAAAACGGCTAGCCACGAAACTATTTTCCTAAAAAACTGAAGAAAATATTGTAGATGTCACAAAAATCCCTTGAATGTACTCAAAATTTTATTTTGTATTGACGTCACACTGTGCTAAAAGACAATTGCAATAACCTTAAAAAAGTTTATTATCCATAAATTTAAATAAATTTTAAAAACTATGTTTAAATCAGCTTTTTCTGATGAAGATGTCAACTAATATTGAAAGAGAAATACATGCTGAATGATAATAATTTGAACGAAACAAGAAAAGACAGTAGCAATAACTTTAAAAAACTACATTATCGATCAATTTAAAATTCGTAAAATGAAATGTTTATGATTTTATGTATTTATGAATAAAAAACATTAACATTTTTTTATTATACTACCGGTTACCGAAATTTCAAGGAAATCAAAATGATCGGGCTCACGTCATTGATTCGATTCGCTTGATTCGATTTTCCATCTATGTGGTGAATTGCGCACGCTGTAAATGTCCTATAGAGTATAGGCTATAGGCTTTTCACACTTAAATAGCTTGTTTTGATCAAAAACTTATTGAATCTTTTCGTGTTTCTTATATGGAACAATGCCCATGCCTATAAGTAGTAAAGCATACGCTTTTCAAACCAGATTTAAATGCCGGACTACTGCACAATAGAGATTAGCTGTACACTTTGGCTATTCTATACTAACCACTTAGAGAGATGGCCAATCGTCATTTAAAAATTTGGTAGAAAACACATAAAACATCAGAAAAAATGTGAAATGCCATCTTCACAAAACGCCAACAAATCCAAATTATGTTTCATATTCGACGGATTGCTTTTAATTTTACAAATATCTGATTGTGCCGACTCCATCCCAATAATAATCCAAAGTTTCCGTTTTGTGACATATCCGAAACCAGAACAAATTGCGTATATATACTTGTCCGCTGCTTGCAACAAAAAAATCAAACTCGTAGTCCACTTTTAACGGATTACGCTGAATTTTACACAAACTCAAACGATTCCAGATCAATATAAATTTCCTACTTGAAACGGGTGGAAAAATTTCCAAACATGAAAAATATTAGCATGTCCCATACACACCGACTTATCAACAAATCCAACTCGTTGCAGCATCCAAAAAAATGTGCCAAATTGTACAAATATGTAGGTTGCTTGGGGAAATGGTAGCTAATTTTAATTTTTGGAGCAGTTATTTAATATCAGTGAAATCTCGCGAACAACGACTTGGTTCCGTTTCTCCAACTCGCGAAACGCGCCAGATTATTGATTAAGCTAGTTATCAGGAGAGAAAGATATCTACCGTCATCATTGGCAATTTTACTGTATGTTATGTGGTGTACTCATGCCCCTTATACATCAATGTACCACTTAGAATATTTATATTAGTTGCAGAAAAAATATAAATAATGGTAATATCGGGTTTACACAACACCAAACTTCCTACACCAAACCCTAATATATACCGCTAGTTATGTTGACAATCATGCACAATCATGAACTTCCCTCATCAAAGTCCATATTTTTTTCATAGCCCAAAGAAATGATCACAATATCAAAATATTGTTATTTTTTTCTGTAATAAAGTTATAAAACAAATAAAAATAAATTCATTGTTTTTTGTTTTGTTTATTGTTTTGCCTTTTAACACACAATCCGTCACAAAAATATATAAAGTTACGGCAAATTTATATTTTTATCTGTTATTATTATTTGTTTTTTTATGATTATTGGAAAATTTAAAATTTGTTGTTTTCTTTCTGTTTTTTGTTAAAATCAAATATTATATTAAAATTAAATATGTAGCAAATTTTTTTTATAACCTCAAACATAAAATTTAAATAAATTAAATATGCACTGAAATTTATTAAGTTGCACGAATTTGTAGAATATTAAGCTATAAATGATATCAAAGGAGCAGGTTCTTTGTTTTGTGGTCGTTGGGGAAGTATAAAAAGTAACAAGAAAAAGTGGGGGATTACAATGGATGAAAAAAATATGTTCTTGTGAATGTTTTATTTTATAAATTAATGTAGAATCGAAATGTTGAATTTAATAAAAATTTGAATGTTGAGAATATTAGAATTATCAAGAGCTAAATATCTGAATTTAACAATGATAGGAAGTTCAAAAGTTTTGTAAATATTTGGAAGATATTTGAAAATCAACAAAATGGAATAAAGAATGTTTAAACGTTCGGATCCTGCAACGGTAAAATGCAGAATGTTAGATTGTTAGAATGAGAGTATGATCAGTCTAATGTGTTAGAATGTCAAAATGTTACAATGTACAAATATTAAAATGTTGGAATGTTCGAATGCTTGAATGTTAAAACGTTAGAATATTAAAATGTAAGAATGTTAGAATGTTAAAACGATAAAATGTTAGAATGTTAAAATCTTGGAATGTTAGAATGTTAGATTGTTAGAATAATTGAATGTTAAAATTGCTAGAATGTTAGAATGTTGGAATGTTATAATGTTAGAATGTAAGAATGTTAGAACGTTAGAATGTTAGAATGTTAGAATGTTAGAATATTAGATTGTTACAATTTTAAAATTCTAGAATGTTAGAATATTAGAACATTAGAATGTTAGTATTAGGTAGGTAGGTTAGGTAGGCTAGGTAGGTTAGGTAGGTTAGGTAGGTTAGGTAGGTTAGGTAGGTTAGGTAGGTTAGGTAGGTTAGGTAGGTTAGGTACACACAAACGTACCAAAATAAAGTTTGTGTGTACCAAAATAAAACTGAATTGGTTTGAGGTCGCTACATTCACTCACCCCTTAGTAAGAACGTTACGGAGATTACAATTTACCCGTCGTTTAATGATACCAGTTGATAGAAGTGAATTATTTTCGCGCAAAGAGTCTGTAATATATGCTGGTTTCAATCAGTCTATAGAAATATATACGTTCTTATCATTCATATTGATAACGAAATACTTTTAAAGCCTTTTAACTACTTTATATGGCCCTTTCGTATGGAGAAGTCAAGCCAGTCTTAACTCTATCCAATCGTTCAAAAACAAAATCACGAATGTCAAGTCTTTATGTACAAGAAATGTTGTCTTGAGGGGGCTTCTTAAGCGATCAACCAGTGAAGAAGGATGGGTCGATGATGCAGAGGAGGGATTCATTACAAGTTCTCCAGGCATCTTTAGTGCTTGTTCGTAAACCAGATCGGCTGAAGTGCATCCAAAGTCAGTTTTAACGGAAGTTCTAATTCCAAGGAGAATGAATGGTAGCTCTGTGCTCCAGCTTAGGATATTTTCTCTATCGTATGTTTTTAAGGTACGGTGAAATCTTTCCACCATACCGTTAGCTTATGGATGATAAGTCGTCGTCCGTATTCTGTGAAAACCTAGGAGTTTGTTAAACTCCAGAAATAAATTGCTTTCAAATTGACTGCCTTGATCAGTCGTGATCTACTGGTAAGATAGATATACTACTAACCAAATGCGTGCACAACTGTGACCGTTTGCATATCTACTAAAGGAATGGCTTATGGCCAACGTCGATGTATACGTGTTCGAACCTGCCGGAGGGGACATCAAAGCGGCCCGTGATGATGCGCGCATGATGATGTACCTTAGATTTCTGGCACGCAATGCAAGTTTTGGCCCAATAGCCCGTGTCCAAGTTCATACTGGGCCAGAAACATTTTGATGATACCAATCTAAGTGATATTAGTACACCCGGATGAGATAGATCGTGAAGCTGCCGGAATACTTTCGGAAGTAGCTCTGGTGGTATATATGAACGGTTTATGTCTGTTGATGTTTCGACGTCCAGGTGGGATGATATATTCGTTGAAATTTTAATTTTGAGCCTGATTGAGTGTTTAACATTCTTTTAAACTCCTCTTCCGATTCTTGCAGAAAGACGAGACTTTCTATATCTACACCTGTATAGTTTATAATAGACACTTCTTCGTCGGTTCTGGACAGAGTATCAGCCATCACGTTACTTACACCTTTAATGTATCTTATGTCTGATGTGGACTGCGAAATGTAGTCTAGATCACGAGCCTGGCGAGGACTTCTTTCTGACTTTGATGACATGGCAGTAGTCTTTCGTTCAGGTGTGGAAAGCTTTTTGGAAAAGAATCCTAGTGGTTCTTTATGGCGCAGTAATGTAAGCATGTTAGAATGTGGAAATTTTAAAATGTAAGAATGTTAGAATTTTAGAATGTTAGAATTTTAGACTTTTAGACTTTTAGAATGCTGGAATGTTAGAATGGTAAAATGTTAGGATGTTAGAATATTAGAATGTTAGAATGTTAGAATGCTAGAGTGTTAGAATGTTAGAATGCTAGAGTGTTAGAATGTTAGAATGTTAGAATGCTAGAATGCTAGAATGTTAGAATGTTAGAATGTTAGAATGTTAGAATGTTAGAATGTGAAAATGTTAGTATGTTTGAATCTTAGTATGTTGGAATGATAGAACGTTAGAATGTTAGAAAGTTAAAACTTTAGAATATTCAAATGCTAGAATATTAGAATGTTAGAATGTTAGAATGAAAGCATGTTAGAATATTAGGCTGTAAGCATGTTTAAATATTATAATTTTAACAAGTTGGCATGTTAGCACGTTAGAATGATAGAATTCTATAATGTTAGACGGTAAACTGATGTAAATTTAGAAGGTGTTTGCCTTGAGTGTTGATGCCTTGAAATGAGAGTAACATGGAAATTTTAAATGATTCCATTGGTAAGTGATTGAACGTATAAATGATAGATTATTAATAGAATATAATGAGTCTTTTAAGGTTGATGTGTAGGTCACAAATCAACATGCGTTCTAAGGTATTGACAGACATCAATTTGTTGTTTTTTAAGTTGCTTTTCTAGCTAACCAATAAATCCTATATCACATAGCAAAATGTTGCAAATAACAATATTTCTCTATTATTAAAGACCAAATATAAAGTTTTATGTCGCATTATTTTTTGACTAATATTAATGTAAGAGCGCTATAATAATAAAATGTTAATATAATTGAAAACATGTTAGAGTTATTAATTAAAATGTTAGAGTGACAGAATGCTTGCAATTAAAAATATTTTAATAATTCAATATTGGTATCGAAATGATGTCAGAATGTTCATAATGGCAAATTGTTACAGTATTAAAATTTTTAAATTTTTAAATGTAAGCATGTTAGATTATTAGAATGTTTGAATGTAAGAATGTTAAAATGTTGGCATGTGGGACGGTTGAAATGCTAGAATGTTAGAATATTAGAATGCTAGAATGTCAGCATGTTAGAAGTTAAAAAGCAAAAATGTTAAAATGTTAAAATGTTAAAATGTTAAAATGTTAAAATGTTAAAATGTTAAAATGTTAAAATGTTAGATTGTTATATTGTGAGAATGCTAGACGGTTAACTGATGCTACTTTAAAGTTTAAATGGAAGAAGAACATCTTTAAAAATTAGTAACTTGGAAAATTAGAATGATTCAATTGTTAAATGTTAGAGTATTAAAATAATAGAATGAGTCTGTTTTCAAATAAAATATTATATACAATAGGAATTACAACATGCATCACAACAACACATAGAAAACTTTTAAGATCTAGGTCCAATATCAACATGAATTCTAAGGTGTTGATGGGTGGATGAGTTGCTGGAATTTTACAATGGTAGAACGTTCGAAACTTTATAGTAAAGAGTTCTGAGTTTTAAAATGTTTTAACTGTCACAAAATATTTTAAATTTTGGTAGCGTTGTAAAAATGTAAGAAAATTGGAATACTAAAGTACTGTTGGTTGGACTGCTGGAATAATTCGATATTCAAATTTTAGAGTGCCGGATTGTTTGTATGCTTAAAGGCTGATATGTTTGAATGTTATGTGTGCGCACATCCCAATGTGTAAGTGTTGGTTGTAAGAGTTCTTTCACGTTAAAATATTAGAAATGTGTAAGATTTTAATGTTGAACCACTGGCATGTTCCAATGGTCAGCTATTTGTGTACAGCAATTTTATTACTTCAGCAAGTTATAAGGTTTAAGTTGTGGAATTTTTTAATGTTGGAATGTAGTGGTTCTGGAATGAAAATGTTTTGCAATAAAAGAATAAATAGAACACTGACATGCTGCAATTTACCAGTTTTCAAATGCAAAGATATGTGTAAGTGTTGGATGCAAGACCAATGAAAGTATTAGAAATGGAATGTTCTAGTAATAGAAAAACATAAATGCAAATCAATAGAAACTATTAGAAACCATTTATAATTCTTAATCACCATCGATAAATTTTGTTGCAATACTAAGTAGTTCGTTTATATACATCAGTTTTAAGATTTTCAATCTTTTCGGAATTATTCTAAACTGCAAAAAACCAACATTCACGTTACACATGTACATAAAGTATCCTAATTTTAAAATTAAAAAAAAAACATTCAACCTACACACACAAAATTTCAAAATTCACAAAAGAACAAAAAACCAAAAACTTTTTTTTACTTGCTAATTGCAGCAGGGTGTACGCTTCGATCCTGATATGCCCCAAACAATACGCTTGGAATTTGCCAAGAGTAATACAAAAGTCAGCAAGCCTAAACCACAGCCTAATGCAGCAACAACAGCCACACACCCCGCATTGATGCACCCACTCACTGGACGTAAGTACACCAACAAAATTTTGTTTTTTATTTTTATTTAGTTTTTTCCTTTCTTTTTTGTATTAATACAATTTGTTCACATAATTCACAGCACCCAAAACCAAACCAAGTTTTGATACAAATCGTAATTATATTTTTATTTTTCTTCACGTAAATTGTTTTTTGTCATAAAATTTAATTTTGTATTTAAAATAGAAAATTTAAAATTTATTGAATTTTATTTTAGAATAAAAAAGAAAACTTACGGTTTTTTAATGTTTATATTTCTACAATGAACAGAACTTACTTGTTCGGGAAAAAATTGAATGCAACTTATTTCCTTTATTGCTCATATCTGAATCATGTTCAAAGTTCAACATCACTTTTGAACATAAATACAAATTAAAATGAAATAAATTTCATATTGTGAACTATTAGCAAACAAACAAGTTTCATTTCAGCACAAAGTATACTCGTAAATAATAAAATAATATAAAATTATTTTTAGGTTATCGTAACATAACCAAACTATTTCAAAATTAAATATTAATTTTTCATATTTTCCTTTGAATTTTATTATTTTAATTTAAAGTTAAATAATTTATCAGCTAACAAGAAATATTTTTAAATAAAGTTCGTATATTTTTTATATTAGATTTGGGATCACCATTTTTCCCTGGTGGACCAGAATTATGGCATCATCCGTTAGCATATTCCGCCGCTGCTGCTGCTGAATTACCAGGGGCTGCTGCATTACAACATGCGACATTAGTTCATCCGGGTCTGCATCCTCAAGTGCCGGTCAGGTCTTATCTCTGACTAAATTCTGATAAAATGTTAGAACAACCTATGCATCAGGTGAGTGAAAATTTTGTTTATTTGTTTTGTTTTTTAAATAAGGTTAAGTTTTGTTTAAAAATTTAGGATCTTAAACTTACATATACCCTTAAAACAACCAACAACCCAATAAAGTACAAGTAATATATTTTCGGTCCTTAATTTATTTGATCACAAAAAAAACATAAACCGAAACCATCGTTATTTAACCGTTCATAAAATATGTATATGGAAGAGCATAAATAAATAAAAGCTTACACAAAAACAAATCTTCTATTCGTGAGGGGCTCGAATAAGATTTTTTCCTTCCTTCTCTTCGTCTCATTTCATTTTCATTTGTGTCACAAAAACGATTTAATCGATGTATTTTTTTATTATTCCATTCACAAAATTCGAATCCAATTTAGACTTGGTTGGTTAAATTTTTTGGCTACATTAATTTTATGGTCAAGAAAAATAAAATAAATATAAAGGATTAAATTTTGGCTGTTTAAAATTTTTTAAGTATCATCAATTTTTATTTATCACCACTATTTCCACCAACAACACTTTATTCACCACAAAAAACATTAAAATTCTTTAAAAACTTAAAATGCAAACAAAAAACCGATTTTAAAAAAAATTACGAGCACGATTTTTCTTTTTAAGAAGTTGAATTTCTTTATAATTTGTAAGTAGACGGAAAACTTTTTTAAAAGTGATATTGAAGTTTTTTACATATATATTATTTGCTCAATAAAGGAAATTCACTTTATATTCTTTATCGTTGAAATATTGCATTTATGAGAAAGAAAAAAACTCAAATTAGTTTTGGATCATGTTTGTTTGTTGAGTTTGTCAGAAAAATTATTAAATTTGGTGAATTACGTTGATGTGAAACATAATTTTTGTTCAAGATGTTGGTATAAAGTTTTCATTTGTTTTCTGAATTTGGTTAGATATATCAACTTCATATCATTGACTAAGTGGCAGATTAAATTAAAAGTTGTATAGTTATGGATTTTAGGAGGACTGCGTGCCTAGCGAGGTTTTGTTCCAGCGAGCTTCGTCCATGTGTGTCCGAGAAGCAATTCCAAAACAGTATTCTTCAATAAAAAAAAATTAAATAAAGTTCATTTTCTCTTCCTTCTTGATTCTATTTATATCGAAACATTTATTAATTGTTCGTTGATTTAACCGTACTATCATCTCATATTGATCATTGAACGGTTGTTGGAAGAAACATATTTTTGATGAAAAGAAATTTCGATTGTTGGAAAAATGAATCATGAAATTGAGGCGAAAAAATAGAATACAAAAGTTTATCATGACGAGCAAGGCCGCCATCCTGGACTTGAGCACACACGAAACAAAATCACACACTTTTCACTATACTATATTAACTTTAAAGTTAATCGAGACGATCATCAAAATTATATCGCAATCAAAAAAAATTAATTAAAATTAATTAATTTTAAAATTCACGACCAATTTTTAGTTTTTAATTTTTTCACCGAACTCAACATTTGATTTTATTCCGATCGACTGACTTTTAAATACAAAATGTCCATTTAGATATAACAAAAAAATTAGAAATCAACAACATATCAAAATGAGACAGCAATTGATGAACACAAAATCATTGCAAACAGGGTTAAGAACGATATCATTAATGCAAAAGAAAGTTTAACGGAGTTACACAGTAATAAAAAAACAAAACAATGAATAATATTTAAAGTAACCAAATATGTTGCCATTTTATTTTGACAATATCATCTATCCTTTGGACGTAGTTAAATCTAAAACATTGACATTTTCTAAATAATCTATAAAGCAATTATCAGACCACTTCTACCTCATCCGTTTTATAAATCTCTATTTAATCTAGCCTAATGCACTTCGTTGAAAATAAAAATCCATTACGTGTTTAGTCAAAAAAAAAAACAGAAAATGTTTAATTAAACTAATCCTTAAAATTGAATCGAAAAGTTTAATAGTTTATTGCCGGCCGGATCTTTTCTCAAAAATCCACTTCTCAACTCAAAGGCAATTCAAAAGCTTTAAAATGCTTAAAACAATCGATATAAACTAAGAATAAGATTCTTATAAAAGGTCAAGTAAATTTTTAGGAGTATATACGAAAAAAGAATTTAAATTTATTATGTTAAAGTGATAATTTATTTTGGTAGTGACTTGACTAGTGATAAACGGGTCATGTGAAGTTTTTTCTTTAATATTTTTATAAATGATCATAATTTATATTACACATAATATGATAAATTATTAAAAACAATCAATATAAATTGATTCTATATTTTATTTTTGGCTACAAATGTCTTTTCAATAAGTATCAGCACTCTAATAATTCTGATGTTGGTCTTTTACTTGGAAAAATTATATTTGGGTCATTCTTTTACAAACCGATGGAACACCTTTCTGACCGACACTTTTTTGATTTGGCTGAAATTTTGTTAATTTGTTTTATATCGAAAAAATATACCTATACGTTTTGAAGGATTTTTTTTTTGAAAATAGCGGTTCGAAATTTCGAGAATTTCGTGATTTTTGGCTTGACGAGTTGTTTTTAAATATTCATAACATTGGTTTTATTAAAAATAGAAGCTTCTAGTTTGTATTATTTTAAAGTTATAAAATGCTAGTTTAAAAGAAAATTTAAAATTAATAAAAGTTATTAACAAATTCCTATTGTTATAAACAAATAAAATGTCAAAATCAATTTTTAGTCATTATCTAACAAAAATAAAGAGTGTTTAGACCATCGTATTTACGTTCAATTTTCAATAAAAAACGCATATTTAGTTAATGGATAAATGAATTTTACTGTTACAAATAAGTTAATTTTTCCAGCGCCGGACGACAAAAATTTATAAAATGTTTTGTCATCCCGCGCTTGATAAATTAGTTTAGTTCTAACAGTAAAACTCATTTCTCCATTAAATAAATAGACGTTTTTTATTGAAAATTGAACGTAGAATACGATGGTCCCACTAAACACAATTTAATTTTGTTAGATAACGACTAAAAATTGATTTCAATATTTTATTTGTTTATAACAATAGGAATTTATTAATTATTTTTATAAATAAAGGTTTTTTTAAAACTACATTTTTATACTTTAAAATAAAACAGACAAAAAGTGTCTATCTTTAGCTGCATCCCAAAATTTAAGTACCGAACGCATCCAAAACTAATATAAATAAAAATTATAAATAAAAAACTAATAAATTTAATTTAAAAAGTTTATTCACACAAAATTATTTGTGATGTTCACCAAAACTGTTTGAAAATTTGAATTTAAAGAAATGAAAAACAAAATTAATGACATATAAAAAGAAAGGGAATATCATTTTGAGTAGTCCCAAAATTAATATTTCAATGTAATTTTGAGTAGTACTGTTAGGGAATTATTATACCAACCGGACTCACCCATTATTATATTTTTGTGTCGTTTCATGAAACATGACCTGATCTGGATCAGATCTGGCGTCAAGAAATCCAGCTTTTATAAGAACCGAAGTTATGAATTTTTGGAAATAAAACTTCAAGCCAAAAATCACAAAATTCTCGAAATTTAGATCCGCTGTATTTCCTCTAAATAAAAAAAAAAAGTCCAAGCGGCACGTATATCCGCTAGAAATAGGTAGATTTCGAGATCAGACAGTTTTGTGTGCCAGTAGAATCTGATGTATCAGATTAGTTTAAACAAAACAAACTAATTTAAAACAGATATCGAACAAATTTTAAAAAGAAAATTAGCTACCTACAAGCAAAATTATATCTATCCAATTTTGCAACAAACAAATATAAAATCTACCACAGAACATGTGTGTGATAATTTATGACACAAACCTACTCTATATCATATGTTGTGCAATTACTGCAAAATATCAAAATAGTTTATTTCTAAGAAAAAAAATTAATTTCTTCTATTCAAATCTTTTATTTTTTGACTGTTATAAGGTTGACATTGACTGTTATAAGGTTTTTGGAAATTGTAGTTGGGGATTGTTGCAAACTTTTTTGTTGAAGCCAACAAGTCAAAAACCTCTAACTGCAGAGGTTTATATTTATAAGAAACGGATTAAAATGTTTCCACAGATTCTAAATTTATGAAGATTTTAAAAATATTAGTATCCAAACGGCCGTTATAACGGATTAAAAAAACCACTTTTTTTTCTAGTATAAAGCCTATAGTTCCTTAACCATGTGTCAGATTTTTCTGATTTACGAACTTGTCCAAGATATTAATAAAACACACATTTTTAAGAAAGGTTTTTTTAACTGGCTCCACAAATGCAACCATGAGAACGCCGGTTGATTCAAACGCATTTTGTGTTTTAAGCTTTTTTGTTGGAGCCGTTCACTCAGAAACCTCCAATTGCAGAGGTCGTTTTTTTGAAAGAAACTGATTAAAAAGGTTTTAAAAATTCTAAATTTATGAAGTTTTTAAAAATATTAGTATCCAAACGGCCGTTATAACGGATCTAAAAAACAGAGTTTTTTTCTAGTATAAAGCCTCTAGTTTCTTAACCATGTGTTGGATTGGGCTGATTTACGAACTTGTCCAAGATATTAACAAAACGCACATTTTTAAAAAAGGTTTTTTGATCTGGCCTTATAAATGCGACCGTGAGAGTGCCGGTTGTTTCAAAAAAAAATTTTTTTTTGCAAACTTTTTTGTTGGAGCCGCTCACTCAGGAACCTCTAACTGCAGAGGTCTAGTTTTAAAACAAATTGATAAAAAAGATTCCAAAGATTCTAAATTTGTTAAATTTTTTTAAATATTAGTATCCAAACGGCCGTTATAACGGTTTTAAAAAATCAATTTTTTTCAGAAAAAAGCCTCTAGTTTCTTAACCACGTGTCGGATTTTGCTGATTCACGAACTTGTCCAAGATATTATTAAAACACACAAGTACAGAAAATTTTTTTGATCTATCTCAATAAATGCGACCGTGAGAGTGCCGGTCGTTTTCGTTATATCTCATATCGTTTATATATATATATATATATATATATATATAAATTTTTTTTTTTTTTGTTTTTTTGTCTCCGCTTATCATATATAGTCGTTTGGCATCAAAATTTTTCCGAAATTCCGAGATGAAGCCCATTGCAATAGGTAGATTTTTATATGAAATCTACCTAAAAGAAAAACTCCTCGAACAAGTATATCTTTTTGTTTATATAGAACCCGTAAAAAAATTTTTAGTTGAATCAAAAATGTCTTAGTCACAATTTGTCCTAATCTGTTCGCTATATAAAAGAATGACCCATATATGGAATATTTTGTCGTCCCGGGCTTGATAAATTAATTTATTTCTAACAGTAAAAATAATTTCTCTATCAATTAAAACTACGTTTTTTATAGAAAATGAAACGTAGAATACGATGGTCATACTAAAAACTCATTTTGTGAGTGGGACAATGACTAAAGATCGATTTGAACATTTTATTTGTTTATAACAATAGGCATTTGTTAATAACTTTTATTAATATTAGTTTTTTTTTTGTAAACTAGCATATTTTAACTTTAAAATAAATCAAACTAAAAGCTTCTATTTTTAATAGAACCAAAGTTATGAATATTTGAAAATAGCTCGTCAAGCCAAAAATCACGAAATTCTCAAAATTTCGAACCTCTATATTTTCCAAAAAAAAAAATATATCCTCGACCACGTATATCTTTTTTCGATATAAAACCAATAAAAAAAATTTCAGCCAAATCAAAACTGTGTGGGTCAGATTTTGTCCAAATTTGTTCGGTTTGTAGAAGAATGCCCCATTTTGAAAAAATAAACTGAAGAAGAAATCAATGATTTCCATTTAGGAACAGTAAATATTTATGCTGCTCAAAAATTATTTCCGAAACAGTTTCATCCTATAAGATGGAATTTTAGGGTGATACAATGATTAGATGGAACTTTTTAATTCCAAACAAATATTACAAAAAGCTCAAATTGTATTTCTCCTACGCTTAAACCTTTAACATCTTCCGTTTAGCCAAAAGTTTCATGAAAACTAAAAGCATCAAAAAACAAAATGCCTGAATAATTTGCAACACTAATATCTGAAGATCAATTCAGTTTCAGCGTTTGTGAAGAGGGAAATTGACACACATCTTTCAATTCTTCGCGTTGAGTTCAGTTAGTAAAATGTTTCCATCCATCGATTATAAAATAAATGTTTTGCTATCTCCCAGCAGAGAACATGCAAAATTTATGTGTATTTTTTTAACATGCCAGTCAATTACCTTTCCAACGCACATTAAAGAATTGATATCGAGTGAGCCGTTCTATTGCAATTTAAATTTAATGTTACCCTAGGTTTGAATTTCCAGAAATCTTTCAGAACACGATGTTCTGAAATTAAACTCTTCAAAATTTTTCTCTATCAATTTACTGTTTTTTTTTTTTAATAAAATGTGTTGTGTAATAGGGTTTAGAATATGTGTCACAACAACACATAAATACCTTTTAAGACCTAGGTCTAGACAACAACTGGCGTTCTGAGGTGTAGATTAACGCTTTTTTTAAACATCTGTGGGTTGAAGCCACCTGAGACTAAGTGTTCCGGCAAACTATTCTATTTGTAGAAGAAGTCTCTCTGCCATCTGCCAGTATGACAGCGCGGGATCTTTACCGTTTCACTGGTTGCGGCAGCCGATTGCCGAGTGGAACGGGGGTAAGAATAAGTTTGAGGCATGATGCCGCTGATTTCATCTGAGCACTGCTGATAACGATATTTGTAAAAAACAACGAGGTCAGCAACAGTGCGACGATGTTGTAGGGAATCAAGTTTTGATGTCAAAGTTCGATCACTTACAATTCGTATAGCTCGCTTTTGAACAGAGTCCAAGAGGGCCAAGATGGAAACAGAGGCAGCACCCCAAACTTGACAGCAGTACTCCATACAGGGACGAATATAGGACTTATAAACATGGAGCAATTGGTATGGAGTGAAAAATGTTTTGCATCTATTTAGGAGGCCGAGTTTCTTAGACGCGCTTTTTGCCATCGCCATTACATGATCGTTCCAGAGTAGGTCATTTGAAACTGTGACACCCAATAAACGAATGTTTTTACATTCACCTATTGGTTCATCGATGTTCTGAAATTAAACTCTTCAAAATTTTTCTCTATCAATTTACTGTAGATAGAAAATCAAATCTAGATGATGTGAACCAGACCATTTCCGATTTCCTTTAAAATACCGTAACCGTTTGTATAATAATATGAAAAACATTTTCGGAGTGACGTAAATTAGCCATTTTAATGTATGATTTTTTGTAGTTACACTAACACCAAAAATAATTCACTTAATAAAAATAAAAAGAACAAACAAAATTGATTTGGTTTTTACGCGTTTCAATCTTATGCACATCATTGACAGGCAATATTTTGTAACTGGCAATATTTTGTAACTGGCAGTATTTTGTAACATACGATAATCTGCAGTCTGCAGATCTGCAATATGAGATCGAATACCGTAGTAGTTAAATAAAAATTAAAAACCAAATCAATTTTGTTTGTCCTTTTTATTTTTAAGTGAATTATTTTTGGTATTAGTGTTACTACAAAAATCGTTAGTATAATAAAAAAATAATAATTGTTTTTACTTCACCACAATTTTGTTTTCTTAATTTTGACACAGGATCGTTCGAAATTTGTTAAAAAATTTAGAAACAAGGAAAGTTTAAAGTTAAATTTCGTTCGAACGGGTTAACTGAGTTTTATAATTTGTTTTGTTTTAAAGGTCCGTAAGGCGTTATATGATTTTTAAATTTTCCAAACAATGCGATTTCAAAAAGTGTTTTACGACTACACTAATTTTCCTTCATCAACCATCCCCAATTTATGCAGTAGTTGTGGCATTAGTATTGATCCGTTTATTTAAACCTCGGACTCCGCAGACTTGCAATTTAACAACAGATGTTTTTCATTTATCGTCTTTTTAATTTAACACCATTCACTCAAAACAGAAATTCAAATAATAGATCGTTATTATTAATTAATAAACATTAATTTTTAAACTGTCACTTTTCTATGTTTATTTTCTTTAACTTTCTACATTTTTCATATATCGTTTAAAATAATTAATTTTATCGATTTTATTATTATATTTTAATAATATAACCAACTTTATAAGGTTTATTTATATGCCTGAAAACCAAAAAAAAAATTATTTTATTTGAATATTTCGAGATCTAAATAATATATGATTATCTATAAAAAATGTGGCTTTCCACAATAATTTGATTTTTAAAGCGATTTCCATCCATCTCAGTCATTTTGTTGCTTACTCATTTTATATAAAAAAAATGAAAATTGAAAAAATGAAAACTGTGCCGTGTAGAACAAAAAAAAAATATGAAACAGAAGAGGAGAATTATTCAAAATAGCAGTCTTCCACACTATCAAATCAAAAATAATAGGAGGATCCTCCAAAGTTTACAAATTAATAATCATCTCATTTTAACCATCGCAAAACAAATCACCTTATTTATGATTTCAGTACCAACGCACCTACACCAGAATATTGTTTTGTTTTAAAAGTTATGTTTGTGAAACGGTATAAAAGAAATAAAAAAAGTAATTTCCCATACATGAAACATATTAATAAATTTAGTATTTTGAAATAAAAAAAAAAATGATGAAGTGATAAACTAAAATATGAATTTACAGTGGAACGACGTATACAGACAGACATTATTTATGAAATGCATCCTGTGTTAGGTTTTAAAAAAAAATATCTTCAGATACCTTTAATGATTAGATTTTTTGGTCGTTACATAATTTTCTCAGATACCCAAAAGTACATTTGGTCTTTTTAAGTTTTGCCTTTTAGCCAAAACATGCTCAAATTACAGATATGCGTTTTGTTGACGAGAAATACTTATTTTAATATTTACTAACAAAATATATGGTAGGTCTGTAATTTTTTATGTTTGAATGGTACCTGAACGTTATAAAAAATCGACAGGACATTTTTATAAACAAACTGCGGATGTTTCTAAATATTAGTATACTGCTTTATACTGGAGATGAACAACTCTAAGTAAGCTAGTTAAAAACAAAGTTCAAAGTTATAAACAATAGTAGAGTAAACTGAGATCGTTGAAAACTAACATCCAAACATTCCATTATACATCCAAATATTTTGTTGAATTGTAAATGAATTTTAATTAAAGTTTACCCTTTTGTTGGTAGAGATAAAATTATTAGAAGAATTGATAGATCATCTAGAGATACTTTTGAAATAAAATACTGTGTGTTAAAGAGGTATGTCTTTGTATTAACATTTTAATTGCTGCTTCTTTAAAATTGCTGGTCGTAGTTGCCCAAGTAGTATTTGTTTTAGGTTGCTTTTTGTCAAGCATGAATATGTTTTATATTAGTTTGGGAAAAGATAAAGGAAATTGAAAAAAAATTCGATAGCCAAACCTATTGGACAATTAAGTAGCTAGCATAAATAAATTGATCGAATAAAGCAAATGATGCAGTTTTGCTGCCACATAACTGTCAACAATCCTCCCCCTTTATCTCAATTCACTCAATTTCATGTTCAATTTTCACTTAAAGACTTAATTTAATCGATTAGTTTTATATGAGTGATCAGCTCATAGAGTATTTGACCAATTTGTCTTTCATATTGGTGGACTATCGGTTAATTGGAAAAACGGTGTATTGGTGGTTATTAATGTTTTGGTTTAAACACTTTGTCCTAGATTGGAGTTGAACCTGGGTCCTCCGAGTTGAAGTCCAGTGTAATAGCCACTAGGCCATTTAACACACATTAAAGATGTAAAAGATTCAATTATGCTCGATTATACACCGAATAAAACGCGTTAAAGGGAAATTCTCGGCTTCTCTTCAAAGTGACCAATTTGTAAGATAAGATTTAGGAAGTCATAAAACAGTAAGTAAAAATCGCTCAAATCACCCAACAAGTCCCTAGTCGAAATTTTTATTTATTCTTTAGGAATGCCCATTTTCATTAATTTTTTAATTAAAGTGTGAGGGGTAGTGGGCATTACAATATGTGTCACAACAACACATAAAAACATTTTAATTCCTAGGTACCACAAACACATGGGCTCTGAGATGTTGACAACGCCTTAGAGTATAGATAAATATAGAGAGAATATAACTTTAAAGTTGTATGAAGAGAAACATAAAAAAAATGGTGATAGCACATCTGTCATAACAGGTCGTTCAATAAGTCCGTAGGATAAGTAAGAAAAAAACAACATTTTGACAAAACTCGATTTTTTTATTCAACATAGTTGCCTTCGAGGGCGATACAACGAGTATAGCGATTTTCCAACTTTTCTATACCACTTTTATAGTACGATTTCTCTTTCTCGTCAAAATAGGCCTCAGTTTCAGCGATTACTTCATCATTGGACTTAAATTTCTTTCCAGCAAGCATTCTCTTGAGATCTGAAAACAGGAAAAAGTCGCTGGGGGCTAAATCTGGAGAATATGGTGGGTGGGTAAGCAATTCAAAGCCCAATTCATTCAATTTTGCCATCGTTTTCATCGATCAGTGACACGGTGCATTATCTTGGTGAAACAACACTTTTTTCTTTTGCAAATGTGGCCGTTTCTTTGCGATTTCAGCCTTCAATCGATCCAAAAGTTCACAGTAATACTCGCTGTTGATGGTGGTTCCTTTTTGGAGATAGTCGATGAATATTATTCCGTTCGTATCCCAAAATACAGACGCCATCACCTTACCGGCCGACTCTTGCGTCTTTGCTCGGTTTGGATTCGGTTCGTCGACTGCTGTCCACTCAGCTGACTGTCTTTTGGATTCTGGTGTGTAATTGTGAAGCCATGTCTCATCCATTGTCACATATCTACGATAGAATTCCCTTTTATTGCGGTTTAACAGTGCCAAAGACTCCTCCGAAGCATCGATTCGTTGTTGTTTTTGGTCGACTGTGAGCTCACGCGGCACCCAATTTGCACAGAGCTTTCGCATACCCAAATGTTCATGTAAAATGGTAAAAACACTACCATCTGCTACCTTTACAATGTCAGCTATTTCGTGCACCTTCAATTTGCGATCGTTCATAACCAATTTGTGGATTTTTTTTATGTTTTCTGGAATAACAGCCTGATTTGGGCGTCCACTGCGCTCTGCATCTTTTGTGCTGGTACGACCACATTTAAATTCAGCCATCCACTTCTCTACCATTTGTCTCGATGGAGCAGAGTTTGGATAATGTTTATCAAGCCATTGTTTGGTTTCCACTGTATTTTTTTTCATCAAAAAGCAATGCTTTATTAAAATTCGAAATTCACTTTTTTCCATTTTTTTTTCAAAAACAAAAGTTGCTTCACACAAAATGCTATAACTCACGAATAAATAGTCAGATTGCTGTCAAATTTATACACGTATCGTTTGAAGGCTAGTACTAAATAAAAATCATATGGAAAAAATTCTAGCAACGCCATCTATATGTCATCCTACGGACTTATTGAATGACCTAGTATTTAATGTCTATTTTCTCTCTATTTGGTTTGTTTTTATTTACTACCACAAACTTTTTTATTAAATTACAAATTAAAAACAATTCTCAATTTAAAATGCCAAAAAATATTAAAAGTTCTCTTAATAGTTGTGCTAATTTTTATAAAATGAAGAACAATAATTACGAGACTAATTAAAATTTATTGTGTTATTTCCAGTGATTATTTAAGTCAAATATTTTATAAATGAAAAGCAATATTTTCTAACGACACGAAGAAATATTTAAGCTATGTAAATATTCTCAGAGTATATTAAAAATTTGGTCTGAAACTGTTTTCGTTATGAACAAATTAATTTTTCATTCATGAAATATCAAAAAACTATATGTTTGGTTATAATAAAAACCAAAATCTCAATTTTTTTTCTTTTCCTTTTAAAAAGATAAGATTTAAAAAGAATCATCAAAACGATTCAACAGACGTGGATGCACGCTAAATATTAGTTGTGGAGATCGGTTGACGGATGCAAATCTTGAGATAGGTTAATATTCCATGATAGAATAGAGAAAATAATTATAAAATAAGAGGTAAAAACACATTTTTTTTTTAAATTCAGGAGTAAAACTAAAATGGGGTTGCCAATAATTCAACTAGTGGCGTATTTGTATAATAAACTGTTACACAAATATATCTACTTGGTTAGTTTTGGTGTCCAAAATTAACTCCACTACAATCCCGACAAAGGAATCAGGGTATTAAGGAATAATCACTATAGCAATTCAATCCAATACCCTCCCTCTGACGCAGAAGCTCTATGCAAACTATAGGAACGAAAAATGTAAGATGTGTGTAAATTATTCCATGTTTCTAACATACATTATAATTGACAGAAAGAAAGATTCAATTACACCAGCTTGTAAATCGTTTAAATTTGATTATTTTTTCGGTCAATCAAGTGTTGAAATTTAGGAGGGTGGAAACAAAAACTGTGCATTGCAAAATTCTAAAAAAAATTGTAATGTTTCAAAAATTAAGTGCTCCTTCATATGACACCCCACTCATTTGGGTCAAAAATGTTTTTTTTTACTCTCCCTACACCCATCCCCTAAACACACAGAAATATAATTATTTGAGACTTCACTATGATTTTCAATTCAAAACTTACCAATCTTCCTGTCTCTGAATGTTTTCAAATTTTTCTGTCAATCATCGTCGAAACGTGGGAACGGGCTGAATTTTGCACTTTTTTGACAATAACTCAAAAGCTGTGCACCGCAAAATTCTAAAAAAATGTAACGAATTCTAAATTAGATGCTCTTTCAAATGACACCTCACTCGCTTGGGTCAAAAAATTTTTTTTTTTTACCCTCTCTACCCCGGTCCCCTAAACACACAGAAATATAATTATTTGAGACTTTGCTATAGTTTTCATACAAAATTTACCAAATTTCCTAACTCTGTGAATTTTAACAAATTTTTCTGTCAATCAGTGTCGAAACGTAGTGGGGGGGAGGGTACGGTCTGAAAATCACACTTTTTTACCATAACTCAAAAATTGTGCATCGCAAAAAATTGCTATGTTTTCTAAATTCGGTGCTCTTTCAAATAACACCCCACTTGACCATATTTTAAATAATGTTTTTACCCCTTCTCATTTCCACCCCCTTAATAAATATAATTATGAGTATATGACACTTGTATATATTTTTTATTAAAAACTTACTAATTTTTCTATCATTCCAAATACATTTGAAGATTTTCGATCAGTTAGGCTCGGAGCTGATCGAGGTAAGACAACACGAAGAAAATGTCGTTATTCAAAATTATACAAAAAATGGTGAGGTGTAAAATTCCAAAATAAATTTTTAAGGAATACTGAAATGAAGCCCTTTCATACGATCCCTAATTCCCTACTTGAACCTATTAAAAAAAATGTATTTTTTCAAAGGTCTCACATCGTACCCTGTAAATCAAATGAAAACCACTTTAGTTTTATTTGTATCCGTCATTTCATGTAGACAAATTAGTTTTATACGCACCTCAAATTTCAAGTTCATAGCATTTATAGTTTACGAGATAATCGATATAATGTGAAAAACTCGTTTTACTCTCACCAATAGTGTTCCGTATAAAAAATGGAACCCTAAAATCGTTGTCTTCAAGATTAGTTATGCCAAAATTGATATTTAAGCTTTCGAAGCTTTTTACCGGAGTTTATTTAGCGTTTATTATATCTATGTACCTATAAAACTTAACCATATACCTAATATATACAACAATATGAACATTGTTGTCTAATCAAATTCTGATAGTGATAAAAAAACATCAAAAACTGTATCATCATTGAACTTCTACACAATTTGTCGCCAATCCATTACATCCAATCATATCCTTTGACCTTTCGATTACAATCACTTTTATCAAAACCTATAAATATATATCCTTCTTATAATTCAAATTAAATTTAATGTTTTTCTCCTTTTGTACCAACAAAAAAATATTTAAATAAATCAACATTAAATCTCTTTCATCTAATAAAATCTACTTTTATTGCGTTAACAGTTGTTTCGTTTCGATAGGCGGAACTGAAGATGGTATTTGTGATAAGAAGGGAAGTAAAAAATAAACGTAAGTTAAAAAAATAATATGTTTATTTCCTAAAACATAAATTATTTTTATGTTTTCTTATTTTATTTTGTTTCTTGTAATTTTCGTATATGTTACCTATTTTGGCAATCAGACACAATTTTTTTTATATAGATATTCGATTTGATTCGGTTCGATTGGATTGGAATGAAAAAATATTTAAATTTTATTGATATTCGAACGGTTTTATTGTTGTGAGCTTTGGAAATGGTTGTTAATATTGATCCATGAAATGTGTTTATGTTATCATAGGTGTATCAGGTTGTTAAATAGAATAATTGTATATTGTATTAGTTTTTGTTATAGATTTTAAATGGATATTGGTATTATGTTTTCATTAATTTAAAATTCTATAAACCTGGGTCGAATTGATATTTAGTTGATTTGATAATCATGTCCTTAAAGATCATTATTTTAACATTTTGCTTCTTAAATTACTATCTATTACTATTTGTCAGAATTTTATGAAAACACTGTTTTTGAAGCAGTATCAGGAAAAATTTCTAAAATTGGTGACAGCGAAGAAATGTTACATTATAAATTGTTTGTCCTAACAGAAACGATATTAACTAGTTCGTTTGTTTGTTTCGCAAGAAAACGACAAAGAGGAGAAAACTAGGCATCTCTTCTAAATCTTTTTTTTTGTTTTTGATCTTTTGTTTCAAGAGGTTGTGCAGTTTAATATTTTTCTATTTATTCACTGGCGTGTAAATAAATTTGTATCAATAATAATTGAATAATAAAATCATTTAGCTCTTATTAAATCCTGTTGCATCAAATGTTGGTATTTGTACATGTGAAAAACAACCTGCGATTAACATTTTATCAAATTTATCTTTTATATATACAATATATAAAGCTTTAAGTACATAATCTTGTACAAAAAACTAATTCAACAAGCTTCAAGAGAGTTTTTCATTCCTTTATTATAAATTTTCCGCTAATGATTGTAAGCATATGAGATGTGATATAATTTTAAATTCCAACTACAAATATTTGTGTATGTATACTTTTTAAAATATCCTCTCGACATATCTAATGCTAATCTGAGATAAAGCAATATTATATTTATGCTTCTCGTATCATCATAATAGTATAAATAAATAAAACGTTCATGTACTTAGATTTAATAAAAATAAAATATTTATATAAAATAAAACAAGTTTTATAATAATAATCTCTTGTAAGCATATAAGTGGATGTAAACATATTTATACAAAATGACTTGGATAATTAAAAATTAACTCAGACTGAGAAGATAAATTTAATGTTAATAAATAACGATAAAAACACTGTGAAGGAGTTACGTTACAATAAGAGGATTGAAATTTGTAGAACAAGTGAAAAAACGAGTAATGATAATAATTTGAAAATATTGGGTGTGATTTTTTGAATTGAAAACATTGTATGTATTAATTAAAATATAGTAGATTATACACCAAGGGAGAAAAGTGCATGTTTTTTTCCCCGAGATGTGTTTGGAGCCCGAGGGCGATGCCTGAGGGCTACATGTCACTGAGGGAGATGACATGCTCTCTCCCGAGGTGAATATACTATTTTTTGCACAACCACAATGATAATAAAAACTAAATCATTTAAAGTGAACGAAAATTACAAATTTTAATGTTCACGATTTTTATACATATTCGTTTGAATTTATCGTAAAAAAATTTTCTTTCCATGAAAACATTGATTGTTGTCATGGTTTGTTATTTTTTACTCCCTAGGGATTAAAAAATGCAATCGGTTTCGGCAAATGAGGGAGTGGAATTGAACTTAATATATATACAATTCTCGTGTAAAAAAATTATTATTAAGTCGTTTTTATCTTGTTGTGTCAAGCTATTTTGTCTATAACGCATGTTAGACATTTTATATAAATAAATGAATTGCTATATTTTTGTCAATAAGTAAAACGTTTCAGGTCTCAGGCCACGAGAATTTAATTTGTAAAATATGAAGGGACTGAAATCTCACAGCTCTCCCAGGCTTCGATCTGGGTTAAGGATTTTGATATAGTTTTCGGCAAAAAACTTTTATGAGGATATGGGATTTTTTGCATTAAAAGTAAAAGTAAAAGCATTTCCATAATATGTAGTCTAATGACAGTGGAAAAATTCAACTTAAGTAAAAAATAATTAAGTGATGAAGAAGTTTCAACTTTGAAATTGTCATCGCTTCAACCGCGTAATCGATAGCGTGTCTGCCCAAGGATTCGAGCCGGGCACTGACGAGGGTAGGTGAAATGTGAATTGAAGTTGTTTTCTGAGAAACTTCAAACCATACCTTTGAATTGAAAATATTCCAATTACTTCGTTACTTCCTTAAGTATAATTAATCTCTAAAATCCAAAATAAGTTTTATGAGGATATTTTTTTTAGTTTTGGTCAGCGATGTATTTCATACATAAAACCCTTTGTTAAAGCACAAGTATTTTTTTATCTCTGTTTAGAAATTTATTACAAAACAAACACGAAATATTAATAAGTTGCCGGAAAATTATAACAGATCATAAATTAATACAACTTAGTAAAACGATGATACACCCAGCAAACTACTCAAAAACCTCTTCATTTAACGTTTCAAGAAAATATTACAATATCAAAAATTCATATTTCTTTATAAATTCTAAAAATATTCTAAAAATTAAAATAAAATCAAAAATTTAAACATTTTTTAAAGTTCTAAAAACATTCCAAAAATTATTACAAAACCAAAAAATTAAAACTTTTTTCAAAATTCTAAAAATATTGCAAAAAATATTGCAAAATCAAAAATACAAATTTTTTTCATTATTCCAAAAATTATAATAAAATCAAAAATTAAAATTTTTTCAAAATTTTAAAAATATTGCAAAAATTCATAATTCAAATTGCAAAAATTATAACAAAATCAAGAGTATAAACTTTTTTCAAAATTCCAACAATAAGAATAAAATCAGAAATTGAAACTTTTTCAAAATTCTAGAAAAATTCCGAAAATTCTTACAAAATCAAAAATTGAAACTTTTTTCAAAATTCTAAAATTATTACAAAATTTTCTAATTCACAAATTCAAAAATTCAAACTTTTTCCAAAATTCTAAAAATATTTCAAAATTTATAACAAAATCAAAAATACAATTTTTTTTCAAAAGTCAAAATATATTACAAAATCAAAAATTGAAACTTTTTCCAAATCAAAAATTAGAAATTCAAAAAACTTTTTCCAAAATTCTAAAAAGATTTCAAAAATTATAACAAAATCAAAAATACAAACTTTCTTCAAAATTCCAAAAATTATAATAAAATCAAAAATTTATACTTCTGCAAAACTCTAAAAATATTCCAAAAACTCTAACGAAATCAAAAATACAAATTTTTTTCAGAATTCCAAAACTATTTCAAAAATTAAAACAAAATCAAAAATTTCCATGTCCAATTTCATGTTCGAATACATTTCATGTTATACAAATAATTAATTTCATTTTTCTCCAAAAAATTGGGTAAAAAAATGAAAATCAGTCTTTTGACACACTTGAAAATACTTTTTTGACTTATAATGCAATAATCTAGTTTTTCCTGTTCGTAATCACTTAAAATTTAAACGTTTTTTAAGCAAAAAATATAAAAATTTTCTTGTTTTGACACACTTCGGTACAGTTATCGAATACATCGTCCTTTCAGCTCTTCCTATTGAGTTTACCTATTTTTAGAAACAAAAATTTTTGAAATCCATCCAGCGGTTTTCTAGATTTTGTCAGTTGTGACGGCTGGCCGGCAGGAACATTTTTGAAGTTCGTGTTTGCCGGTTGTATTGCACACACGATGGGAGGGCTTTCTGGGTTTCTCCAAAGGACGAATTATACAAATTGTATTTATAATAGATTGGCAATTCGACAACATTTCTTCGGTGTTGGAGTGAATCAACTGGATCAGTTAACGCATGATTATCAATCAACCGTATTGCTTTTCTCTGCACAGAGTCTGGAAATTTTATTGTTTACTGACAGGGACCTCCCCAAACATGACAGCAACATTCTATACATGGGCGAATAAATGACTTAGATTAACAAATGTTGCTCAGATTTAAAAAACTTTTTACATCGGCTCAAGAATCCTAATTTTTGCATTGCAGCTTTTGCAAAAATAAACACATGTTTGTTCCTTTTCATGTTACTTTCAATGACAACTCCGAGAAGTTTAACCCCTTGTGCATCAATCACGAGTCTGACTCGTGGACATTTATTTTGCTTTGTGAAACAATCACGAGTCTGACTCGTAGAAATTTATTTTACTTTCTAAGACAATCACGAGTTAGACTCGTGATAACAAAATAAATTAAATTCAAGGAATCACTTGACTTCATTTCAAAATTGTGATCGAACGGGTGAACCGATTTTAATGAATTTTTTTTTGTTTAAAAGGTACATAGTGACGCCTTATGAAAATATTACTTTAACAAAAAATATTCATATTTTTAGATGATTTTTTAAAATTTCATTTGTTCAAACATGGTGATTTCAAAAAGTATCGTTTTCTTCTCTTTCATAAATATATATATAAAATGGCGGAATCAATATGGCAGCTACAGGCTTACGGCCCACAGTGGGATTTGTTCATATAATATTTGGCAAAAAATATAAGGAGTGCTCGTAGAATGTTGAAATTTTGCTCTGAGCCTTTGGTTAGCTCAATTAAGAAAAATATAAAGTTTCATCAAAATTGGCCACGCCCACTTCCCACCGCCCATAGAACCCAAAATTTATTTTTAGCCCAAAGTTTTTGAAATTTGGCACAGAGCCTTTTATTGCCTAAATTAAGAATAAAATAAAGTTTCATAAAAATTGGGCACGCCCACTACCCACCGCCCGTAGAACCCAAAATTTTATGATTTTATGATTTTATAAATTTTATGATTTTATAAAAGATTATTAATTATTTAAACTTTTTTTTTTTTAAATTGATAGTATGGAGTCTTACCTTTCATTTTATTATAGCGAGAGCACCTAGCACGACCTAGCAACCTTTTTTTTCTTCCAAGGAAGTTTGCAATCACGGCACATTATAGAACAAATTTTATTCTATCATATCTTTTAAACCATATGAGCGAACTTTATAATTTTTTTTTTTAAATTCGCAGAAAAGGCTATATTTAAAAATAATCACTATTTGAATTAGAGCAATAAAGTTATCTTACGTACAAACACTATAGAAGTGCGTAAACAATTTTCAATATTTTGGACCAAAATTTACATGTGACTTTACTTCATTATTTCAAAGACAAATAAACTTTTTTTTGGGATACAATTTATGGATTCTTCATACTGAATCAATTTTCTACAAAACTGCATCATTACATTTTTAAATTTTATGTGTCGAAAAAATTACTTATTGCACAAAAAATCCCACTGTGCGGCCTCACTCTGAAAGTATAGAAATTTGACTACCAACACAAATTTAAAATATTGTAATAAACTTCGTCCAGAATGGGTTAATTTAATTTAATCATAAATAACCAATACGTTCCACCTAAATGTTTTCTACATTCTATGGCAAAGATGAATTAAAAGTTAACTCCCTTTAACAAATACATTTTGCATAAATTAAATTTGAGTTCGCTAATACAAATGCACGTATGAATGAAAATAGGTGTGACTATTCAAGATGTAGTCCACGTAATATTGATTTCTAGTGGATTATAGAAGTTTCGATTTATTTATTTTTCGATATAAATAAGCGAACAAAATATCAGATAGTCAGTTTTAATTTTGCAATTAAAAGTGTTTATAAATATTCGCAAGCATAAGGAATAATCGGTGGTACTTGAGCCTGGGTACTAATAGTAAAAGAATTTGAACTTAGTGGAATAGTAAATACAGATTTTACTATTCCAAATATTATTGATTCAAATTGTGGAAAAGCGGTGAAGTTTATCGTGCATAAATTGGAGACCCTGGAATTTATTGCAATTAAAATCGGAAGTTGCTGTAACTGGTTGATAAATAAAATTTGAGATTTTGTTAACTAAAGATCTGTCTTTTTACTGTCGTATTTACTCAATAATCGAAAAGAACCAACGAAGATTCGTTACAATATCAACAGATGTGTTGTTTTACTTAGAATGTTGATAATTATAAGTAGTTTCAACTTCTGAGAGTTGTTAAATTTTTTATTCAAAAAGGCGGCTCGTAAATATAAAAATATAAAATTAAAAAAAAACAAATAACAGATCTCCCGTTTTTATATTTTCTTCCATAATTTAGAATATTCATTAACTTTTTACAAAAAACCTGGAAAATGGCACTTTGGAGATGTTTTTTGGAAATTATAGAAGTTTTGTCTATAATTTCCATAACAATCTTTCGGTATATATTAACCGATTTTTTTTAAAAATAATTTTCTACAAAAAACTTCAAAATAAATAAATAAATAAATAAAAAAATAAATTAGTAAATAAATAAATAAAAATAAAAAAAAAAAATTAAAATATATAAATAAATAAGTAAAAATAGATAAATGAAAAAAAATAAATAAAAATAAATAAAAATTATTCAAATAAATAAAAATAAATAAATAAATAAAAATAAATAAAAATATATAAAAATAAATAAATAAATAAAAAAAATAAAAAATAAATAAAAAAATAAATAAATAAATAAATAAATAAATAAATAAATACATAAATAAATAAATAAATAAATAAATAAGTAAATAAATGAATTAATAAATAAATAAATAAATAAATAAATAAAAAAATAAATAAATAAATTAATAAATATGTAAATAAATAAAAATAAATAAAATTAGTGAAAATAAATAAAAACAAATAAATAAAATAAATGAAAAGAATAAAAATATATAAATAAATAAATAAAAATAAATAAATGAATAAAAATAAATAAAAATAAATAAAAATTATTAAAATAAATAAAAATAAATAAAAATAAATAAATAAATAAAAATAAATAAAAATTTTATAAAAATAAATAAATAAATAAATAAATATATAAAAAAATAAATAAATAAATAAATAAATAAATAAGTAAATAAATAAAAAAGTAAATAAATTAATTAATAACTAAATAAATAAATAAATAAATAAATAAATCAATAAATAAATAAATAAATAAATAAATAAATAAATAAATAAATAAATAAATAAATAAATAAATAAATAAATAGATAAATAAATAACTAAATAAATAAATAAATAAATAAATACGCAAGTAAGTAGGCAAGTAAGTAAATAAAAAAATAAATAAATAAATAAATGAATAAAAATAAATAAAAATAAATAAAAATAAATAAACTACCAACATTCTTCGTCCAAGAACGCATATGTTGATATTTAAAATTTGTGCTGGCAATTTCAGAATGAGGCCGTAAGCCTATATCCGCCATATTTATTCCACCATTTTGAATTTTGAAAAGGGGCACACGACATTGGAAACAAGAGACAATAAGCTACAATTTTTGCCCATAAACCTTCTGAAAAACCTATATCATTCTGAAGAGCAGGGGGTCTCCGAGTTGCAAAGAATGCCTCATACATATAGTTATTACTTAATTCAAATAAATAAGTAATCATTTCAAACACATAATTTATTTTAACACATAAAACTATATGTTTTATGTATTAATATTTAATACCTTTAAAACAAAAAAAGTTCAATAAAATCCCTGCACTAGTTTTTAGTAAATCTAAATTTACAGTAAAATAAATCTTTTAAACATAAAAAAATAAAACAAAAATTAAGATTTTTTTTTTAAATCGCAAGGTTTGAAAACTTAAAACTAATATAAAATATAACTTGTTTTTATCAATATAGTACTTTTAAAAAGCCTAACTGAAGTACCTTTGAAACAAAAAAAAAATTATTAAAATCGGTTCACCCGTTCGAGCACAATTTGACTTTTAACTTTCATGTTTCTTAAAAAAGTTCGAGCCACCCTGTAGCTTAGAACTAGTGAGAAAATAAAAAAATAAAAAACACGTGTTAGTTTTTTTTTATTACACTAGCGATCATCAAAGTTTCAAGAAAATCGAAGCATTTTTTTAAAAGAATTATTTTCGGCACAAAATTTTTCAAACAAATAGTTCAACCAAACATAAATTTTTTTAAACAAATAAAACCTTAAGGGGTTAATCGATTTAACCTCATGCAATTCCTCGTGGTTTATAATAATCGGGAAAGCTTTATGTTATTCCATCCGTGAAAGGCGACATAATTTTGTTTTGGCTGGTTTAAACTCAACTAGATTGGTCTCTCCCTATTGCATTATACGCTCTTGGGCATTGAAAGAATTAATTAACAATTCTCTATCGTTAGTAGCGGCTGCACGAGATCTTTTTAGAGATGCATGAGAGGAATGCAATGTGCTGTCGTCAGCAAAACTGTGAATTAGATGCACTGTAGAAATAATTAAATCGTTTATGTATAAAGGAAACAAGGTTGGCGAGCAGAGTGCAGAGCCTTGAATACCAGCCTTCATCGTGAAAATAACAATCAATCTATGAAACAGTAAGATCATCAATGCCCTAAGATTTTAATTTGGCTATAAGATTTTTATACCTCACTTTATAAAAAACCTTTGAAAAGTCCGGAGAAACTCTGATTGTTTCACTATGGTTCTCCAGAGATTTGCTCCACATATGTGTTACGTAGGCTAACAGATCACCCAAAATCTACTATTGCAATGTGCCTCATCACAACATTTTGGAAAAATTTTGGTGACATATAATAAGCAGAGACGGAAAATCGAAAAAAAATGTATATTTATATATGGGGCATTCTCTGTCAACTCGGCCCCCCATCTCTGTCTAAAAATTAGAGAAACCTATAAAATTCGGACCAGTGTGGTGGCGGACCAGTATGGTGGCTGCAAGTCAACCACCTCAACTTGAAAGAATGTTTTTTTCGATGTCATACTTCTAAAAGCCATCGGATTATTTAATAGAAACCATTTTCTGTTGTATCTTTGCGTATTGAATACAAATAAAATCTGTTTTTTTAGCTAGAATCCTCTTTTGTGTCGCTAACCTAAAAAAAACCTTCAAAATACTGTGTTTTGGAAAAACGATCATACAACGTATAGTAAAAATTTTAACGAAAAATTCATCCCAAATTCAGAAAGTTCCAACAAAACTTTTTTGTTGTAATTTTGAAAAAAAAAAAAAATATTTAGGCAATCACAAAATAACGTGGGTTTGTTTTATATTTTTTTCATATCATTAAGCGTTTTTGAGATATAAGTATTTATAGCCAACAAATCTTGGATCTTGTTTTACTATATGTAAAAGCGCTAGCTCTTGCATGCACCAATTGGCCCAAGTTTTTGTGTGGATATTGAGTATGGACCAGCCCCGAGCACAAAAGAAAAATCAACATGTTGATTCTGGGTCGGCCTAATATGTATAACAGATATGAGATATAACGACACAACCGGCATTCTCACTGTCGCATTTGTTGGGCAAAATCAAAAAAATGTTCTGTACATGTGTGTTCTATTAATATCTTGGACAAGTTCGTGAATCAGCAAAATCCGACACGTGGTTAAGAAACTAGAGGCTTTTTACTAAAACAAATTTTAAATTTTAAAAGCGTTATAACGGCCGTTTGGATGCTAATGTTTAAAAAAAATTAACAAATTTAGAATCTTTTTTAACAATTTATTCTAAAAATATACTTCTGCGTTTACAGGTTCCTTAGCAGCTCCAACAAAAAAGTTTGCACAAAAATTTCAAAAATATTTTTGAAACAACCGGTACTCTCACGGTCGCATTTGTAGAGCCAGATCAAAAAACCTTTTCAAAAATGTGTGTTTTGTTAATATCTTGGATAGGTTCGTAAATCAGCAAAATCCGAATCATGATTAAGAAACTAGAGGCTTTCTACTAGGAAAAAAAGTCGTTTATTTAAACCGTTATAACGGTCGTTTGGATACTAATATTTTTAAAAACTTCATAAATTTAGAATCTGTGCAACATTTTAATCCGTTTCTTATAAATATAAACCTCTGCAGTTAGAGGTTTTTGACTTTTCGGCTTCAACAAAAAAGTTTGCAACAATCCCCAACAACAAGAATTTGCAAAAACTTTATAACAATTGTTGAAAATTTATAAAAAACTTAACGGGTCTCTTTGTTTCGACCCATGTAGAAAGAAATTGGACTTTTTCCAACAAAACAAAATATTAAACCGGAAAACTATTGAATCTATTACAAACAAATTACACTTGCAAATCTCTTATTTATGAATCACAGAATAATGTAAAGAAACTATTAGCTAACAGAGAAAATAATTTAGCAGTACAAAAATAAATCAACTAAAATTATATAAATCAAAATACAAAAGGCTTACATTAATTTATTTGCTGATCCGTTTCTTCAAATTTCTTTTATCCAATCACCAGCAACCCAATAAATAGTTTTGCAGATGATAGTACTCTGCACAAGCTATTCGAGCCCCTTCTTTCAAAGGGGAAATTTTACGAACGAAAAAATCCTGCCCGAAGAGACGCTGTCATAAACGTGAATAAAGACCTAAAAAAAGTCGCCGATTGGGGTGACCAAAACCTGGTCAATTTCAACTCTACCAAAACACAGCTGTTGATTGTTTTCAGATCAAAGACCGAGTTCCCCAAAGATATTTTATTCAGTATGTGTGATAAACCAATGGATGAATGTAGGAACATTCGTTTATTGGGTGTAACAGTTTCAAGTGACCTACTCTGGAACGATCATGTAATGGCGATGGCAAAAAGCGCGTCTAAAAACTCGGCCGTCTTAATAGATGCAAAAAAATGTTCACTCCGTACCCGTTCATACCATACCATATCTCCATACTCTATATTCGTCCCTGTATGGAGTACTGTTGTCAAGTTTGGGGTGCCGCTTCTGTTTCCATCTTGGCCCTCTTGGACTCTGTTTGACTAGCTAGTCAAGCTAGTTTACTAGTTTGGCCCTCTGACTCCTGGACTAGCTTTGACATCAAAACTTGATTCCCTACAACATCGTCACACTGTTGCACCTCGTTGTTTTTTACAAATATCGTCATCAACAGTGCTCAGATGAAATCAGCAGCATCACCGCAACCAATCAAACGGTCGAGATCCCACGCTGTCATACCGGGAGATCGCAGAAAGACTTCTTTGTCCGAACTTCATACAAATGGAATAGTTTGCCGGAATCCATTGTCTCAGGTGGCTTCAATCCGCAGAGGTTTAAAAAAAGCGTTCATCAATACCTTGGAACGCAGGTTGTTGTGGGACCTAGGTCTTAAAAGGTATTTGTGTGTTGTTGTGACACATATTCTAAACCCTATAACACAACACTTTTTATTTAAAAAAAAAAAAAATTAAACAAACTGCTTGTCCATTCAATAGTAACGCAATTGATAAAATTTATCACAAAATTCTTGAAATATTCAATAAACATCCTATAACTTTTCACCAAAAATTTCCATATTTAGCCAAACTACACAGAGATGAGTTAACATTGCAACATCATCTTATTTTTGTATTGTTGTTGATATTTTTCTTTTTGTAAGATCAAGACGATTAATTTTTAATAAAAAACATTGGAACAGAAATGCTAAGCATTCCATAGTATCCATGCCATTTAACAACTTTACTCCACCATCAACACAATGGTAAGCCAACTTCTCAATGCATCTGGAGTATTTCTCAGCATTTTGCGTTGATCGAATCACACTTTCAAATATATACTGAGTACAAAATTTTATTTTTATTCGAATCAACAATAATAAATATTTGAATTTTCATCTGCACAATATAAACTTTTGTACTTATCTTTATTTTATTATCTTTTAATTTTGACTTTAATTTTCATAATAATTTTCTCATCTAAATTTACATACTAATCTTCTTTGTTTTATTTTAATTAATTACTAATCTTCGATCCAAACAATTTGATCGCTTATATACACATATTATGTTTCCTGTTTCCCTCTCCAGTAAGCAATTTTCACTAATACAGACAACAATTCTACTTTTTACGAAACAATCATTTATGTAAAACATGTATTATTAATTGACATTGAGTGACGAAACTAAACCGTCAACAAAAAAAATGTTTCTGCACAGTAGTACAAACAAATGTCCCTACGCTTATTACAATTGAAGAGAATAGATTAATAAATTATTAGCGAATTTCTTTGAACATGAATGCTATTATTTTAGATTAAAAATTGAAAATAGTCCGTCGTTATACAATCAATCAAAAAAGAAAATAAAAGATTTGACTAGGAGAATTTAATTTTTTTTCTTAGATATAAACTATTTGCAGTAATTGCACGACATTTTGTAGTAATATTTTGCATATTAATATTTTGCAGTAATTGCACGACATATGATATAGAGTAGGTTTGCCGTGTGTTTTTCATAAAGTGTCATAAATTGTCACACATGGTAGATTTGATATTTGTTTGTTGCAAAATTGCATAGATGTGGTTTTGCTTATATGTAGCTAATTATTAAGCTAAAGAAAAATGTCATTATTATTGTAGCTAAAGAAAAATGTCAATTTAATCATGATTGACTAATAAAGGAAATAAATTAACACAAAAAAAATCACAAACAAAAATTATATAAACTATATAAATCAAATCAAGCTTACAGTATAATTATATGTATCCATGTCAATTGTTAGTTCACCAATATTCCATACTTTACAACTCAAAAGTATCTGTTCAACCTTGACAAAAAACTTTGATTAGAATTTACATAATCTGCTCGATCAAACATTTGGTCGAGTATATATGATAAGATTCTCCATTTTTTGTTTCTCTTTGATTATGCTGTTCATCGCACAAAATTTATAATTTCCCCATATCTCTCAGTATAATGCAACTCAACCACTTCTACATATCATCTCACCAAACTACTTCTCTACAACTACATAAATTTCAACAACTATATATTACATCTCATGTAATACTATGACTGAGCTTTACAAAAAAAAATTTCATCATTTATGTAGACAAAAAATTGTATTATTAATTTACATTGTGACGCATCAAAACAATTAACTGAAACAATGTTAAAATACTGAATTGTAGCACACATAAATGCTTTTATGTTTGTTTTAATGGCCGGAACCGAAACAAATTAGCAAATTATTAGCGGATTTCTTCAATTATTAATATTAGTCCCTGATTTCATTTGATGATTACCACATATTCTATACTGCGTGAGGCGCCCGCATTCATGAGTCCGAAAACTTTTGCTCTACCATTTTCCTCGATTTGGCCGCTTTTTTGTTTCGCAAGCTCCAAAAAATGCCAATTGTCTGGGATCTTGTAAATTACCACATCTTTTTTTGAAATATAGGGGGTGGAAATTTGTTTTGGGTAACGAGGGTAACCTTGTCCGACAAAAATATGTCTGGTATTGTCGAGTCTGGAAATTGACATTTTGGCATGTTTGGGTTGTTGGACTCGACAATAGCAGACAAATTCTTATCGGACAAGGTTACCCTCGTGTTCTAAAACAAATTGCCAACCTCTATAGTTTATTCTTATCTTTAGAGTAGTCCGTCGTTACAATATATTCATACATATAACATAAAAAAAAAACAAAAGTCATTCTTTTCTATATCGTATTGAACCAAATAAAATAAATAATAAATTTTTAAAATTAAATCATTATTAAATAATAATAAATTAAGAAACAAAGTAAAATAATTTATATACGTATTGAAACTTTATTATGTATTATATTATAACCATTGTTTTGTTCAAACCTAACATGTAAAAGGTGAATCTGTATGTTAGAGTAATTTTGGAATAAATAAATAACAAGATTTATGCTGAAATTGTAAGTTATAAAGCATCCAAATGTGACTTTGCCATGACTGTGTTGAATATAATTTTTTGTAACCTAGTGTCGAAAAGAAGGCGAATATTAGCATTTTGAAATGAAGCATTTTTAAATGCTAGTACTAACATTTTAATTTTAACACTAGTGCTAAGAAATGTTTAAGCATTAGTTCTAATTTTTTTTTTTAGAATTTTTCAACACAATATTTTGATTTTTCTAATCCACAAACTGAGTAAACTTATGAACATGAAAGCACATATTTGATTATAATTCTTAATATGAATTTATTTTCAGAGTAATTAGAAATAAGTTTGTGTTCGGGAATCAAAAATGGACAAAAATAGTACAAATGAATTGTTAATTTGTGGTAAATATTTATAACACAGTTATACAAATTCGATATATTCACTCCTGAAGAAGTCAACGTGGTAACTGTAGTTGAAGATGAAGATTGCTAAGTTGAAATTTGGGATGAAGAAAGAGTCGTATCATTCACTGTTTTGGAAACATGATTATTTAAAAACATATTTAACAGGAGGTTCTTTTTTGACCTAGTATATGTGTAGCAATCTTTTTTTTATTTTCATGAGAACTTTCGACATAACCTTCTGATACTTTCGCACTGGCGGATAACGACACAGATGATTGACAGTGGCCGGTACTCTGGTTTCGGCAAATGTAAAATCTCGGAATTTTTTTTTTCGGAATGCTACCTACTATCCAAAGCTATCTTAAATAATTCATCTCGCCAACATGCAACATATAACCCAACAATATAGAAAAATCTATAAACAAACAATTATTTACATACAAATTATCAATATTTATAAATATTTCCAAAATACTTGCCTTCATCAATAAATATTTGTTATCATATGTGTTTCTCTTCAATATTTTCTTTTGTTAGAATTTTAGATTTGTTTAGGAAATTACCCTCTGATTGACTGAAAAGGCAAATTAATTACAATAACGACTTATGTCGATGTTTTTCTCCATTTTGATTTTGGCTTTCAACATAGAGTATGCTGTGTGTACTCCAAATAGTACATAAATTCATAACTTTACTTTTTTCATTAAAAAATGCCATTATTACCTTTTCACTTAATGTAGCAACTTTTTCTGCCGTTTGCCAAGTTTGAAATTTTTATAAACCGTCATTTGCACCGTTTTCAATATCTTACGGCACATCAGAATCGAAATTAGTCATAGTCCTTTTTAATTATTATCAATTGTAACAATAAATTATTTTAATCTTAATTTATTATCCATGAAGCCTCTAAACACAATTTTGTTTTTTTTATGTCTAGTAAAATGAATTTTGAATGACTGCTTTAATTTGCGAAAATTTGAATTTTTAAATTTAGTACAAACATTTTTTTAAATTCAACCTTTCTGCCTAATTTATACCTAATAATTGCGACTCTAAATTAGAAAACTCGCTACGCTCGTAAAACAAACTCCGCATCTCGTGCATAAAACAATCGTTTTTAACACGAGTTGGATAAATAGCTATTATATTCCCCAACTTTATTATTACGTTTATTTTTCGGATTAGGATTTTTTGGGAAAGATTTTATCCTATTATATGTTCTACACATACGAATATCTTTGAACACTTACTTGATTAATAAATAAGCTCTTATCTAATAAAAAATTTAAATACGTAGTGTTAAAAAGTGTTTTTGTGATTTTAAGAGTTTAATGTTTTTTTTAATTACATATAACCTAATTGATGAATACTTACTTGATGCAGTAATGTTGTTCCAAAGTTTACGCTGGGTTAAATATTTTCATACATTTCATCATGTTTAATTTGGAAATTTTGAAGCATAACATCGAAAAGATATAAACACAATTTTAATAAATCATACACGAATAAATTTACGTTATTTTCCATTATACTCAGAAAAACATCAACCAGGTACCCCCTACAAAATGTATGACACAAATTTGATTATCTTTCTTATTCGAAAAAAAATTACACTTAACATAGTTAACTCCCATTGAAATAAAACCCAAAAGTAAAACGAATGTTCTCATATATCTCGTCTAAGATGCATGACATGAAAATTTTTTTTTCTTGATTTAATTACATGAAAGATTTCTATCATAATTTTTATTAGAATTTATGTTATTTAGATTAGCATAAAAGATAGAAACATAAAAACATATTTTTTTCTTTTATACGCAAATGGAACATCTTTTTACTATAACTGTTATTCCTATTACTTCGTAGAACATTAATATTTATTTGAACTTTAATTATGTATAATAATAATAGTAAAATAAATAATACAATAACAATGAAAACTGTGAAAATTAATTAAACTTTTTGGATGACTTCATGTTTTCTGGGGGTGATTTTATGGATTAATGTTAAAATGAGAAAATCACTTTGTCTAACTAATTAAATATGTATAACCTTTTTATGGATTCACGTGTGAAGAATGAGAATGGGTTATTTATATAACCAGTAATAAATGTTTGGTTATAAATACCCAGAGGGAGTGTGTATTTGGAAAAATATCATTAACACCAAAGGATTACAATTTTGAATTTTAATTAAATGAAATAGAACCGTTACAAATTCTCTAACATTTTTATTTCAATTTCAGATGACTATGCCGCATCCTGCGCAAGCACTTCATCCTGCATCAATTCACGTATCGGCTGGTTTACCTCATCATGGTCATTTTTTACCCAGCCCCGCTCTAGCCAGTCCAGCTGGATCGACTGGTGGTTCCCAGGCACCTAATCCAGCGATGACAGCAAACACACCGTGCTCAACATTGTTTGTTGCCAATTTAAGCCAATTCGTTTCGGAACACGAATTAAAAGAAATCTTTGCTAGGTAAGAAATTCAAATATATTTTCAACAAAATTTTGTTTACGTTTTCTATCTTTAATATTTCTAAAATATTTTCACCATTAAGTTTTTTTATTTCTTATCATTTTAATATAATTTAAGTTAATTTTCCTTAAGTATAAAGTTAAGCAAACTTCATCAACAACAAAAGCTTAGCACTTAAAATTTTCAAATTTAACAAAACATTAATTGCATCATTCAACTTTAATTATTTTAATTTTGTTAAAACTGCACCAAACATATACGTACATATTTGCAGACAATTTTCCCAAAAAATAGAGCAAAAGTATTTTGGAAAAAACTAAGCAGAAAACTTATAAATAAACAAAAATGCACTTAAGAGCACATAACATAATATATTATCCTGTGCCCGTTTGTTGTTGCTTTTCGTTTAAGTTTTTCTTTTTGTTTTAATTGTTTTTTTTTTTTCATACAAAAGAAAAATTGGTTTTCCTTTTGGTTTCAAATGAAACTACAAAGAAAATGTCCGAAACGAATTATCCCAGAAAAACGATTATGTTCTAATTTTAATGACATATTTAAAATTTTTTATCAATAGAGGTAAAATCGTTACAATGAAAAATGATGTTAATACTAATAAATGTAATTCTCTTTTTTTACCGTTATTCTTTTATCGATGAAACAAACAATTGTTCAAAACACGATAATTTTGTTTTATCACACAATTTTCTTTTGTTATTTTTTAATCTAATCTTTTATTTTTTTTATTAAATTTCCAACCGCTAAAACAATGAATAAATTAAAATTGTAAAAAAGAAATTCATTGATTTTTAATACATGCTATTATGTTACGAGAGCATTCTAGCAACAGCAAAAGTTTTAAGCACATTTGCACCTTTATGCACATTTGTCTCCAAAGCTCTAAAATCTAAATGTTTCAAAAGCTTTTAATGTTTCAAATGTTTCAAATAAGTATCATAACCACTTCCTTTCGATTTATTTTGTGAGAATTTCGATTTTTTTTTTATTTGTTTTAAGACCGCCTACTCGTAGGTAGTTTTAAAAGTGGAACATCAATTAGTTATTATTTTGGCGACTAGTCGTAGAGTTTTGAGTTCGTGAAATAAAAATATTTTTATAATGTTTCTGTTTGTTCCATGTGTAACCTAAACAAAATAAAAGTTATGGATGAAATTGTCTCTATCGTTGTTTTTATATTGAGTCAAAACCTCCTTAATCATAGCCCTACTGATTCACGCCATTTGCAATAAAAAATGAGCATTGCCTTATGCAAAAAATTGGATTAGTGTTTTTGATTAAATTTTTTTGGATTTTTTATATGGAGTTTTATTTTCCCAGATAGTGTAATGGGCGTTATGGCGATTTTTTAAATTCTTTTTTACATTGAGTTTTAATTTCAAAATGGCGCTACAAGTTCACAATTTTTATTGTGCTAAAAAATGAAGAAGGCTTCTATATAGGTGGTTGTTATGACATTACATAGGAAATATTTATGAAATTAAAGTCGTCTTATAAAACTTCCGCTTTGGTTGGTGACATCTGAATCATATATATACCAAAGTCTTTTCTCTGTGTCTTCCTTTTATTACAAAGATAAACAAATATAACTTTATGTCAAACAATTCATCGTTTGAATTGTTTTCTTATTATGACGGTTCTTTTGTTTGTTTTTTTATTTTCTTAAGAGTTCAATGCATCCAAAACTCATAAATATTTTTTACTTAAATTCAATCATTTCTGTCGATAAATAAATAAATATTAAATGTATTAATATAATTTTGATTGATAAAAGAATGGGTGAGGTTAAGTGTGAGATGAAATTTTTGACAAAACAATTTGTTATTTTTTTGTTTCTTAAAACCTTATTACTCATTCAATTACAGTGCAGAATGCGTTTTCTTTCTTTTTCGATCCAACATTTAAGCCTACTTCCTTTATATTACCATTAGATTGAAATAATTTCTATTCATTTAATTATTCATTTTTCAATTGATTTAATAGCAGCATACGAATCCATTAATCAGCTATTTTCATAAATAAATCTAAAAAAAAACAAATTGAAAAATATATTTGTGAAATGTGACAAGGGTGAGTTGAAAATTAATGTAAAAATATTGTTGATTAAAATTTTTTGTGCTTTTATTTTTTAAAAGTAATCGATTACTGTAAGATCTATGTCGGCGTTTTTCAAACTCGTCAATTACCAAAATAACCAACACAGAAACGTTGGCAACAAGGTTACGTACCTTTAAAACAAGAAAATAAATTTAAAATTATTTATTATCCTTTCGTGTTCTTAATATTTATTACCAAAAAAAGTAAAAATAAAACAAAAATTCCAAGTTTTTCCGGAATTCACGAAGCTTCCTATAAATAAGTTTTATGATTTTGTTCGATTTTTTTTTTTTTAATTTTGCTATAAATTTTAAAAAGACATTTCAATAATTCTTATTTATTTTAGTGTACAATATTAAAGTTGGTATTTAAACTTATATATTATAAATAATACAAAACAAAAAAATGCATTAAATCTATGTAGATAACTGATAGAGTTGGTTGCTATAAACAAAATTTATTTTTTGTTTTTGGTTTTATTACGTTGTCATCATTTTTTTTATTCAGCTTGGTTGCTACAATTATTTTTTCGATCAATAATACTGATGACTGCTGACAATAAACTATTATATTAATTTCTATCCACTATATTCTATAATAAAAGAACCACGCGTGGTAGATGGAGAGTAATAGATGGAGAGTAATTGGAATATAATTTTTATTAATGTTGTTAAGTTTTGGGTAGGGGTAATTGTTGATGTACTAAAAGGTTTTATGATTATAATTTTTGGTTGGGAAGATTGTAGATTATAAAAAGAAATTCTAATGAATTATTGCGTTGAATAATCGCTTTGTATTTTAGAATAGGTGAAGTTTTTTTACAGTTTGGTCAGATTGCCGGTTATAAAAACCCTTTAATTTTCCTTTTTTTTGCTGATATATTAATGTGTGTAATATCGTGTAATTTCATTCCAGACCATTCAACCTATTTTACCTTTCTCAAGTTCTTGGCATGATTTCTTCTTATTTTGCCGCTTTTTGAAGAGTAATAACACTGACAACAAACACGCGAAATTTATCTCTTTGACTAAGCAGCCTCATGCCTAAATGACTTTATTAATGCTTAGGCAGAATTTCTATATCAAATTTTATCTACAGCAATTTGTACTACTATACCTATTCTGCTGTTACCACAACCTCTGTGTTGTTTTCTTAGATTAAAATAACTCAAGGAGATTTACATTACTGCCTCCATAATTATATGTATCGCCATATGATTAAGATTTTGTGCTATCGCTCCTCCTCTCCCGCTCCTCCTCTCCTCTCCTGTTCCCGCTCCTGTAGATATCTGTGACATGTTGGCTTTTGAAGCAAATTTTCTCCATCTTCTGTATTTGTTAAAGTTAAGAAAATTAATTAAATATTTAAAACTTTCTAAAAATTGAAATTATGATTCATGCAAAAGAACCCAATTAATTTCGACAGAAATTGGTCATTTAGGCTAGAAAATTTAACTTTGTATAATCATTTGGGCAAATATATTAGAAGTCATTCTCTTAACTGACAAAAACTCTGGTGGTTAACGGAGGCGTACGTTTTTTATGCTGCTTATCATCATTATAAATTTGTGTATTCACGTTGAGACTATATCTTAATCTCCAGCTCGTGGGTTGGAGCCCAAAGTTGAGCACCATCTTGTAATATGAGGTCTGGCAGACTATGCTGGTCTACCAGTTATCTCGCTTGAGCAATGTTCGCCGGCCAATCTCTTCGACCTGGGTCTTTTGAGAAAGTGCCTTTTCAGACTAAAACCCTCCCTGTTTTATGATTACATTAATTCTTCATGATTAATAAAGAAACAATGAAATTTACAAAAAAAAATTTTAAACATCCAAAATAAATGAACAAAAAAAACCCAGTCGATCTTTCACCGCTCCTAAGTAATTTCACTTCATCTTCGGGTACCTCAAATAAAACTCTTTCGGTCTACTTTTCCATTTAGATTATTTACAAACATTACTTGATGGATTAGAATTTACTAATTTACTGAATTAAGAAACCTTCCGGTTGCTTTTCCATTAACTTTGTTTAACATAATATTTAATACTACAGTTCTGTAGTTTGTTTACAGTTTACAGTTTGTATTGTCACAATATAGTTCTATTGTATTGAATGTTAACTAAATTAAATTTCATTACACTAGACCGTTCAGGTCCTACACACATCAGGTCAAACTCTCAAACCACTGCTCAAAAATTCTAAAACTAACTGTCCAAACAACTCAATCCCAACCAACTAACTGAATTTAAAAAACATTAAAAAATTTAAAAAAACAAAAACAATTAACCAAGGTACGTGTAGAGAGAATGTCAGTAATAGCGGTCCGTACGACAGCCGATAAATTTCCCTGTTATTTTCTACGTCTGCGCTTTTCCTACCAACCAACAGGTTATACTTTAACGAATATATTTTCGAAGACCTTGGAAGTTAGACTACGTGACCGTAACACTTGCAGCCATGACCTAATTGAGAACCCGTGAGATAGTGGGATGATCTAGATGGTAAAACAACAATGGTCAACAAGATTCGGGCCATATCACTTAACCACTCACGACTCTCTTGCAGTCAAGAATTTCCATCCAATTAAGCTACAAGGAATACTAAACACCCTTAAGAATACGTCTGTAGGACCTTTCCTACCTTTGCGATCATAAATTAAAAGATTATATATTACGAATTCTTCTTTTCACCCCAAGACAACAACTCATCAATAAACACACAAAGAAAAAACAAATGAAATACAAGAATTGTCTGTTCCGTCAGGACCTACAAGGATCTTACCTTTCGCCCACAGCACAAACTAAACAGACAACTTCAAACAATTGTCTGCGCGTCAGGACTGGCAAGGATCTTGTCTTTCGCTCGCAGGACAAAATTCAACAAATAAAGCTCAAAACACAAATGTTGTCTGCGCGTCATGACTTACAGGAAATCTTGACCTCCTTCCACAGAACAACCGGTGTTCAATCAATAAAAACCACTCACACATCGAAACACAAATGTTGTCTGCGCATCAAGACTTACAAGACATCTTGCTTTCCGCCCACAGAAAAACAAACAAATACAAAAGTTCATACAAAATCAAAAAAATTTTTCAAAAATTTTTTAAAAATAAAATACAACAAATTTTATCTTATAATTTTAATTATCAAAAATTCAAATCATATGCAAAAGAATATCAAAATTTCAAAAAAAAATTTGAAAGTTTTGTAAAATTTAAAAATTTGAATTTTTTTTCCCAATGCAACGAATTGGAAAAACAAATAGAAACCAATTTTGGAGGGAGAAAAAAACGAAACTTCCAAACAATAAAAAACAATTGCGTTGTAGGTTGGCAGACATAATAGGACAAGGATAAACTGCACTTAAATGAAATGCATACAAAAACAAAAGTTCAAAAACTTCTAAACTAAAACCCTCAAACCCCCCAAAATTTAAAAAAAAACATTAAAACAAAACTGGAAATAAACTTTTTTTTTATAAAAAAACGAATTTTGAAAACAAAATTTCAAAAAAAATTACAACAAACTTGAGTTGGAGGTTGGTAGTTGGACGCAGAAGCTGGAGCTTAATAGTCGAGTTGGATCGAGCCGAAAAATTACGCCTTAAAAAAAATTCCAAAAATTTTTCTTTAAATTAAAAATATATAATTAGAAAACTTAAAATTGTAAAACATTTCAAAAAAAATTTACACTAAAAACTAAAAAAAGTTATAAAATAAAAAAAATTACAAAAATTTCAAAAAATATTTTCAAATTAAAAAAGTACAAAATTTTTTTAAAATTTTAAAAAATATACAAAAATTAAAACAACAAAAAATATTTACAACAAAATCAAATATTTCAAAAAATCTAAATAAAATTTCTAAATTAAAAATTTACAAAAATTTAATTAAAATTTTCAAAAGAATATTAATAAACATTTTCTAAAAATATTTATAAATCAAAATTTTGAAAAAATTTTAATTTAATTTTTTTGTAATTTTTCTTAGTTGTTAATTTGTCTTTGAAATTTTTTGTAAGTTATAGTTTTTAAGTATTTTTGTGAAATTTAGTTTTCAGAAAATTTTTTTATTAAAATCGTAGTTTTTGTAAGTTTTAACTTATTTTTGTTAAAAATTTTAAATAACCCATTTAGTAAAGCGCATCATCAGTAAAAAAGATGAACTGTTTCAAAGCACATCAAATAGCATCCAAAAAGGTGATGCTATCTGTTTGGTGCACTGAAAGAAAAAAATCAGTCACTACAACCTCTTTTGTGCCAACCGAATGGTTTCTGTCACAATAACCTCAAATTCGGTTGTTGTTTCTTCAAATTTGGTTTTTGAAGAAAAGACAACCGAATTTGAGATTATTGTGACAGAAAAAATTCGGCTGGTACCAAAGAGGTGTAGTGACCGATTTTTTTCTTTCAGTTTGGGAGTCCAAAGAAATCCTTTTTTTGGAGCTTCTACCAAAGAATACGACGACCAATTCTGAAGTGTACTGTTTGTCATCTGCTGGACAAACTGAATGATTCGCTTAAACAGAAAAGGTCAAGACACCGAGATAATGCGAGACCTCATACAAGTTTGTTAACTCGTCAAAGGCTTTTGCAGCTTGGATGGGGTGTACTACCAAACCCACCATATTCTACAGATCTGGCACATTCTGATTATTATTTGTTGCGGTCTCTACAAAATTTTTTTAGACAAATAAACCTTTACTGCCTGGGTCAGGCGTTTTTTAGCGTGGAATCATGACCAGAAATAAGACAAACGGTATTGGATCAGAGTTGACTCATAAGAAAATCATCCTTCATTTTCATAAAAAACGAACTTACTTTCCGAACAACCAATAGAATAAATCTTTTAAATAGGCAAAATTTTACGTTTAAATTTTATTTTGAATTTATGAAATTTGAGAAAATTAATTAAACATTAAAAGATTTCTAAAAATTGATGGTGTTTCATAGAAAAAATATTGCATCGCTGATGCATAGATTAACTTCACCACAACTCTTGAAACAAAATGTTCTGGATATATGGTGAGCTAATATCCATAAAAAACTTTAATTAATGGCTAACCAATGTTATAGATTTCGCGTAGTTCTAATTATATTAATATGAAAGAAAGCTGTAGTATACAAACCAACAAACATAAATTCTGTAGTACGAGAAAAAGTAAAAAAAAATTTTAAAGAAAACGACAGTTGGGACGCAGAACTATTGTGAACGGTACTAAATGCTTAAATACCAAGTTTCATCTAATTTAGTTATCAGGGACTGGTGCTATCAGCTTTCGAAAAAAGGTGCTCTCGGCCGCTCGGGGAACCCCACCACTCTGTTCAATATCGCTCAAAAACTTATCAACTCCTTGCCATACATATTTGCATCTTTTTCCAAAATGTCATTAAAATTCATTCATTCACGAATGTTGTCTGCTCCCAACAAACATTGAAAACATGGTGAAAAAAACCATGCTTGTATGGTGGACCCCCAACCCTTTATCCAATGTACCTCAAAAGCTGATGAAATCTTTCTTATGCTATTTGAAAGCTTTTACCAACGTTTCATGAAAATCGATCGGTAATTATAGGCCACAGTAGGGATAAACACCTGAAAAAAAAACCTTTTTAACAGGAAGTGACAACCCGGAAGTTGGTATGCAGAAATATTGAAAAAAGTACTAAAACCTTATATACCAATTTTCAATAAGATCATAAGCCGAGATTAGAAGTTATTGAAGATTTAAACTAGAGGTGTTCGGGAGACCCCCGCCATTTTATTCAGATTTGAAATGAATGCAGATCCTGCATTTTTAAGTGAACCATGGACATTTGCCAAAATTTCATCAAGATCCTATGCAGAAATGTCACGAAACCACCCACCCACCAACAGACATACACCAAAATTTTTATTAGCTATTTAGATAGAGGATGGTCCAAAACAAAAGAAAAAACAAAATTTGGGGTATGTAAGATTTTTTTTTCGATAGATTACATTACTTCACACAATTTATAATTTTGGTGAAGTAAAAAACAATGAAAAGAAACACAAGACATTTGGGCTAAAAATCTTAAGTTTTAATAAAAATTTAAGATGTATGTTATGGGAAGGATAGGTCAGGGTTCGCAAACCTGCTTCTGATAAGTATTTTTAGCTCAACAAATTTCTCCACTCGATATTTATAAAAATTTACACCACCAATTTCAGCGATATATGTATTCTATAATACATTCATTTTGGGTACTGATGGCTATTCACGTCATTAACATCCATTTACGTAACACAAATCAGTTATATTCCCGTTAATAAAAAAACGATTACGAAATCAAATTCATTACATAATACCATAGTCCATACCATTTTAATTTAAGCAGAACCAAAAACAAAAAATCTTAATCTTAAAATTCATAATATCATTAAATTTATATTTAGTTCTTCTAATGATGTTAGTCGTAACATAATTATGATCCGATTTAGAGAAAACAAAGGAAAAACCAAATTATTGAAAAACAAAAGAAAAATCTGTTTTTTTCTTAATAATCGAATTACGTGTTTTTATTGTCGTTTCTTTTTCTTTTAAAAGATAATTTAATAAGTTTAAAGTTTTAATTCCTTTTTCTATCTATTATTTTTATATTTATTATTTATATTGTTATTTTTATTATTTTTGTTGTGTATTTTTGCACAGCTTGCCTGGCTTTAGTCGACTGAGAATGCACAGTAAAGGTCCTCAACCGGGTAGTATCCCAGTTGCATTTGTTGAATTTAAAGATGCTGTATGTGCTAGTTCAGCAATGGCTCACCTACAGGGTTCATTTCTTCTTTCATCCGATCGTGGTGCCATTCGTATCGAATATGCTAAATCAAAAATGGCTATCGAATTACAACAGTATTACAGAGAAGTAGGTTGTGTACTTAAATTTGTCCTATTTTTTTTTTTTTGATTTTATATATTGTAATTTTCTTTTTTCCAAATCATGCATTTCTTTTTAATTGCATATATAAAATTTTGTTATAAATTACATACATTAGTTCTGCACAGACATTGCACTTTGTGCTTCTGCAAAGCTAGCTATTTATCAACTAAACTTTGTAAACGTTTTACAATTTCTTTTTATGTCAAAATTAAAGAATAAGCAATTGTTGGATATTAATTTTTTTTTCTAAATTTTCAATGGAAATTTAGAATGTTTGGAACAAATCTTTAAATTAGCAACTAATTTTCACAATCAATCTATTTATTAATAACTCAAGCGAATTACAGTTATTTGTTAATTTATTTACAGGTAAGGTAATTAGCGTATAAAAACATGTTAAAAGTATTAATATTGATTTGATGTTTAAATTGGTTTTACCTATGTTGTCACTGATGGGTATTGGTTTCTTATATACAAATAAAATGAAATTTATTTGCGTTACCTTTGCTTTATTGTTTCCGTTCAGATATTAAGACTCCGAAGTTCTATGCCAGTTATGGTCTATGGTTACAAGCGTAATACCTTATACAAACTGACAAATCATATATATATTTATCTGTATTTCATTTCAACGTAAGATTTTTGTTGCAATTTTGACACTCTTAACACAGGTGGTGGAAAGGAGAGACCTCGACATAATATTAAAATCAAGCCATTTTTGACTTGAGATCTGATGTAATATGGTGAAGCCAACCGATCACCACAAGTAATATTTAGCGTGACTCGTCTTATGTTTCTGTTCGATTGTTTTCCTCTCTTTGTCTCAGTTATGTCTTCCCATAGACATGGGTAAATTTTTCATTTGATTCAAAATTGTGCAAATATGGCGAGTTTTTTAAAATCTATAACAAACAACCCTACCACAAGAAAATAATAATTTCTAATTTCTAATTTTTCTCAGAAATGAACAAAAAATGATGTTTTCATTATAACCAAACATATAATTTTTGATATTCTATCAATTAAAAATAAATTTGTCCATAATGAAAAAAGTTTGACAGCAAGTTTTCATAATATACGTACTTTGAAAATATCTGCATAGCTTAAATATTTATTCGTGTTGTTAGAAAATATTACTTCTCCATATAAAATATTTCAGCTAAATAATCACTGGAAATAACACAATAAATTTAAATTACTCTCGTAATTAATTTCATTCATTTTATAAAAATAAGCACTACTATGAAGAAAACATTTTATTTTTTTTTCGTTTTGAATCATTTAATTATTTTTAATTTATAATTTAATAAAAAAGTTTGTGGCTGTAAATGGAAACAAATGAAAATGGCGAAATGAGAAATTAAATGTGACATATCAGCGATCACCATTTATTTTGCCTCTCTTCATACAATTTGAAAGTGATGGTCTCTCTCTCTATATTTATATATACCCTGTTTGTAGCTAAAGTACAATGACTTTCTGGTAAGCACCAGTCAATTTTAAGAAGCATCAATCAAGTGAAAGTTGGTCTAAATACATATTTTAATATATAAAGGTGATATAAATGTATCCGTTTTTGTTTCTAGATGACAAATCACTAGTTGGTGGTCATATATCTGGCACCACTAATTCTTGTGTGTCAAACGAAAGCGCGTTTGGAATATGACATTTAATTTCCATTTTTTAGTTGCAATTTGTCATTTGTGTAAAAAGCGATATTTGTTTGAAAATTAGCGAAATTTCTGAGGAAATACATAAAAAATGATTGACCTGCGTTAGGAAGTTTTGATGCATCCACCATATATTCCAGACCTTGTGCCATTTGACTACAGATCATTCCTATCTCTGCAAAATTCTCTTGATGAAAAAAAATTGTTAACAAAAGAGCCACAGATAATCATTTGACCAAACACTTGAAAAAAACGACGGTTACTTTTATTTTTTTAATGTGAGGCAACCATGTAGTCATAGTCTGACATGTAGACTGCTAATTCCTTTATGCCATCCTCATATTCAAGAGCTAAAGACCATTTTGCAAAAAGCCAATAGCCTTGAATGGTTTGAAGAAGTCTTCTACCCTTAGGTAGTTTGACCCCAATATGTCACTTCGGAACCCTGAGAGAGCCAAACATTCTCCAACAATGTGAGGGATTGTCTCATCATCTTCAAGACAAAAACAGAATGTTGAATCATTTTCTACTCAAAGTCGTACCACATGTTTATTCACATGATGGTGACCTGAGAGTCTCTTCAATATCAGAGACAATCTCTGATAGGATTGTGTCCTTGATAAGCGTGTTGCCTTTTGCTTAACGGGGTTTTCTTTAGACAGACATTTCTAATGTAACGGTCGACCAACCTCTCTAAAGACTTTATAGAAAGTATGAGGAAAGACTGATCAGTCTGAAGTTGTTCGCCTCGCAAAAGTTGATTTTCCCTCGTTTTGGGATTAAAACGTGAGAGTCCAGACCTGTGGTACATAGCCAAGAGGTATGCAGACCGCGAAGATCCCCAATTGCCTTTCTCCTATTATGTCCAGACATTTTTGTATTATGATATATTGTTATATTATGATATAGGCCAAATTCTGTTTAGACCTGAAGATTTGGATGACTCAAAGTCATCATTAGTGCAACACCTTCTGTGATGAGATTAATCAACTCACAGTACTTTTCGTAAGACATTTTCCTTGCTTCACTGTGCAGAGACCAATGAACTTCATCACGAGTTTTCAAGACTCTTCAGAAGTTTCTTGGACCTTCGTCTTAGCTCATCAAGATTTTTGTCCCACAAGACTGACTTGTGTGCACCTGGTTGCGTCATTTCGGGTCACGAGCTCGCAAAAACCAGGACTAACATATAGTTGAGCTGGTCAACAGCTTGGACGTCTACAAAGTCCCTGAAGAACACACAATCCGTCTGTTTTGGACTCCGGTACACGCGATCCTTGGCTAGGATCGTCTTTACTAGAAAACTAATATAATGGTGATCGCTCTTAGATATATCCGTAGACACTCTCCAGCACTTGATTTCTCTATAAGAAACCTGGATCATAGAGTGATGTCTATGGTATCTTGCCGTCGGGCGTTAATAAAAGAGTGCTCTCTTCCGAAATTTAAAATTTCTAAATTAGTAATAGCAAAGAACTCTAAAAAGGATTGACGTCTGCTTTTGTCACTGGTGCTTCCCCAGCACACGTGATGTGAATTGGCGTCACAGCCGTCTTTGATATCCAGGATTTTATTCTTGGCATAGTCAACCACGCGCAGCAATTCCTGCGTTGGTGGAGGACTAATGGAGTCCTACGGAAGATAGGCAGACACAATGACTAATGAGTATCCGTCTTTTCTCCATTCTATAACTGAGCAGTCCTAGAGCTAGATCACCGGAGGATTACTCTGCCAGAAGATGCATATAAAGACTTTTGTGTGATGCTATGCAGGTTCTGGTTTAACTGGACCCTTTCTATACAGAATGTCCCAGCCCTTCATAGGAAACCCGGATACTTTGTTTTTAATGATGTAAGGTTGCTGAATTATTAGTATTTTTATATGCAACTTTTAAGCAAATGAAGCCATGAAATTATATGACCCACTAATGCTATGTTGCAGATTGATTTGTCGAACCTCAAACTTGTCCACTCCCATCATAACAGTGATTGTCGCTTATGTTTTCATGAGTAGTTTGAACATCGAAAATAAATGTTTCCTTCATTCATCGACACCCCTTCAACGGCAGAGTTCCTGTTTGTTTCAGTGTTTGTTGTTAGATGTCTTAATGTTGTTTTAATTATTTTTATTAAATTCAAGCAGAACCGCCTTACTAGACCAGATTACAATAATGCAGGAGTGACCGAGCCCTGAGCTGTGCGCCGTTAGCAACTGATGAAAATCACCATCATTCAATCGATCACCTCGGCACGGCTGCCACACCACTGGATTAAGTGAGAGTGTGTGGTTCAGGGTCTCTATTTTATATTCATGATCTGTTCTGTAAGTGATCGTATGTTAGTCAACAATAATATCAGAACAGGGGTTACCCTATCCACAAATCTGCGACCCACCTGGTAGCTTGCACTCAAAGCCTTAGGTTTAACTTTTTACTTTTATTGCTTATAATATTTTCCCTCGTTTTGGGATCAAAACGTGAGAGTCCAGACCTGTGGTACATAGCCAAGAGGTATGCAGACCGCGAAGATCCCCAATTGCCTTTCTCCTATTATGTCCAGACATTTTTGTATTATGATATATTGTTATATTATGATATAGGCCAAATTCTGTTTAGACCTGAAGATTTGGATGACTCAAAGTCATCATTAGTGCAACACCTTCTGTGATGAGATTAATCAACTCACAGTACTTTTCGTAAGACATTTTCCTTGCTTCACTGTGCAGAGACCAATGAACTTCATCACGAGTTTTCAAGACTCTTCAGAAGTTTCTTGGACCTTCGTCTTAGCTCATCAAGATTTTTGTCCCACAAGACTGACTTGTGTGCACCTGGTTGCGTCATTTCGGGTCACGAGCTCGCAAAAACCAGGACTAACATATAGTTGAGCTGGTCAACAGCTTGGACGTCTACAAAGTCCCTGAAGAACACACAATCCGTCTGTTTTGGACTCCGGTACACGCGATCCTTGGCTAGGATCGTCTTTACTAGAAAACTAATATAATGGTGATCGCTCTTAGATATATCCGTAGACACTCTCCAGCACTTGATTTCTCTATAAGAAACCTGGATCATAGAGTGATGTCTATGGTATCTTGCCGTCGGGCGTTAATAAAAGAGTGCTCTCTTCCGAAATTTAAAATTTCTAAATTAGTAATAGCAAAGAACTCTAAAAAGGATTGACGTCTGCTTTTGTCACTGGTGCTTCCCCAGCACACGTGATGTGAATTGGCGTCACAGCCGTCTTTGATATCCAGGATTTTATTCTTGGCATAGTCAACCACGCGCAGCAATTCCTGCGTTGGTGGAGGACTAATGGAGTCCTACGGAAGATAGGCAGACACAATGACTAATGAGTATCCGTCTTTTCTCCATTCTATAACTGAGCAGTCCTAGAGCTAGATCACCGGAGGATTACTCTGCCAGAAGATGCATATAAAGACTTTTGTGTGATGCTATGCAGGTTCTGGTTTAACTGGACCCTTTCTATACAGAATGTCCCAGCCCTTCATAGGAAACCCGGATACTTTGTTTTTAATGATGTAAGGTTGCTGAATTATTAGTATTTTTATATGCAACTTTTAAGCAAATGAAGCCATGAAATTATATGACCCACTAATGCTATGTTGCAGATTGATTTGTCGAACCTCAAACTTGTCCACTCCCATCATAACAGTGATTGTCGCTTATGTTTTCATGAGTAGTTTGAACATCGAAAATAAATGTTTCCTTCATTCATCGACACCCCTTCAACGGCAGAGTTCCTGTTTGTTTCAGTGTTTGTTGTTAGATGTCTTAATGTTGTTTTAATTATTTTTATTAAATTCAAGCAGAACCGCCTTACTAGACCAGATTACAATAATGCAGGAGTGACCGAGCCCTGAGCTGTGCGCCGTTAGCAACTGATGAAAATCACCATCATTCAATCGATCACCTCGGCACGGCTGCCACACCACTGGATTAAGTGAGAGTGTGTGGTTCAGGGTCTCTATTTTATATTCATGATCTGTTCTGTAAGTGATCGTATGTTAGTCAACAATAATATCAGAACAGGGGTTACCCTATCCACAAATCTGCGACCCACCTGGTAGCTTGCACTCAAAGCCTTAGGTTTAACTTTTTACTTTTATTGCTTATAATATGTTACTTTATACAGTATTAATTAACATACTACGCCGAGAGCTAACTGCAAACACAACTAGAACGATGTAAACCGTGATACGAAGCTATTGAAAGCTAATTGAAATACTATCGTACATTACTGAATAAAACAAAATATCACAAAAAAAGAAAAAGAGATACTAGTCTAAGGGCCGATTGTATGAATGCGGATAGAAGATAAATCCTCGGATTAATCGTCGTTTGTATATATACAAACGACGATTAATCCGAGGATTTATCTTCTATCTGCATTCATACAATCGGCCCTAAGATACCTGTAAGCTGTTTACCCAGATCAATAGATCAAGTACTTTCTGAGATTTCGTGTAGGAAAACTTTTATATTTTTATTATAATTTTAAAGTAGCTTGAATTTATTTTATACGCAACACCAACTACAATTAGAATATAAAATTATACAATGTAATTATTATTTTGTTTTAAGGCAAAACAAATGCGTAAAATGTTAAAAAAAAACTATTAATACGCAGAAAGAAAATTGGACAGCAATATCTTTTTGTTAACCAAAAAACGTTAATGTCATTACCCGTGTTCCTTTTAGGTAAACTTGCTACCCGAACCGAATTTTAAATGGAACGACTTAAATGTGAGGTGTATTAGATTTTTGATCTACTACAACTTATATTCTTTCTTACCACACGTTTCCGACATTTTTTTTGACAATAAATTGTTTTGACAATTTTGAAAAACAATATTGCTAAACAACGTAAAAGAAAATTATTAGTTTGACAAAATTTTAAGTTTAAATTTTATTTTGAGTTTGTTAAATTTAAGAAAATTAATTAAATATTAAAAAATTTCTGAAAATTAAAATTATGATTCATGCAAAATATAAACAATAAGTGTGTTCCATTTACCACATTTTCCTTTACTTTTGTACTAAATTTCGTTTTCAAGTTAACCATATCAAATGATGGTAAAGCTACGTGACAAACTTACGTTTCTATTCACCGCCAGAGTTTTTGTCAGTTTAGAGAATAATTTCAAATATGTTTGCCCAAATGCTTATACAAATTTAGAATTTCTAGCCTAAATGTCATATTTGTGTCCAGCTTTCTTTAATTGTTTATATTTTGCATGAATCATAATTTTAATTTTCAGAAATTTTTTAATATTTAATTAATTTTCTTAAATTTAACAAATTCAAAATAAAATTTAAACTTAAAATTTTGTCAAACTAATAATTTTCTTTTACGTTGTTTAGCAATATTGTTTTTCAAAAAAGTTAAAACAATTTATTGTCAAAAAAAAAATGTCGGAAACGTGTGGTAAGAAAGAATTTGAGTTGTAGTAGATCAAAAATCTAATACACCTCACATTTAAGTCGTTCCATTTAAAATTCGGTTCGGGTAGCAAGTTTACCTAAAAGGAACACGGGTAATTAAAGAAAGCTGGACAGAAATACGACATTTAGGCTAGAAATTTTAAATTTGTATAAGCATTTGGGCAAACATATTTGAAATTATTCTCTAAACTGACAAAAACTCTGGCGGTGAATAGAACCGTAAGTTTGTCACGTAGCTTTACCATCATTTGATATGGTTAACTTGAAAACGAAATTTAGTACAAAAGTAAAGGAAAATGTGGTAAATGGAACACACTTATTACGTGTGTTCCATTTACCACATTTTCCTTTACTTTTGTACTAAATTTCGTTTTCAAGTTAACCATATCAAATGATGGTAAAGCTACGTGACAAACTTACGTTTCTATTCACCGCCAGAGTTCTTGTCAGTTTGGAGAATAATTTCAAATATGTTTGCCCAAATGCTTATACAAATTTAGAATTTCTAGCCTAAATGTCATATTTCTGTCCAGCTTTCTTTAATTGTTTATATTTTGCATGAAACATAATTTTAATTTTCAGAAATTTTTTAATATTTAACTAATTTTCTTAAATTTAACAAACTCAAAATAAAATTTAAACTTAAAATTTTGTCAAACTAATAATTTTCTTTTACGTTGTTTAGCAATATTGTTTTTCAAAATTGTCAAAACAATTTATTGTCAAAAAAAAATGTCGGAAACGTGTGGTAAGAAAGAATTTGAGTTGTAGTAGATCAAAAATCTAATACACCTCACATTTAAGTCGTTCCATTTAAAATTTGGTTCGGGTAGCAAGTTTACCTAAAAGGAACACGGGTATTATTAACAACCATGAAGTTAGTGACAATTAAAATATACAGGAAGTTTCTTTTCTTTTAACCAGGCTAATTCACAATAGTATAAAGTTATTTGATCCTTCACTAAAAACAAGATGCGTTGCAAAAGAAATTTTTGTTTGTTATTATTTAAATGAAATTATCGTAACAACACCAAAAGTGTGTTATATCTACATATGTATAGTTAACTATTACTAAGTTTACACCAGGATCTAATAGGTACATACTATACTTATTAGGTCGACTATGGTCGATGTAAACAGTTATCAAAAAAGTACGTACCAAATATTTGGTAGGATGATTTGCTACGTATCAAATTAGGTACGTAGCAAATAGGTATTATTTTTACGGTGTGAACACTAAAATTAGGTATGACATTTAAAATAAAAATAAATCAACTTATTTTATAAATATATATTTATGTTTGATGTGATTTTTTTGCTGAAATTAAAAGTAAAATCAATTTTAGCATTAATATAATAAATGTTTTCAGTTTTTTATAAAAAATATATATGGAAATTATTTTTTCCTAACCAAAAAATTAACAATGAAAAGGACGCGCTAAAAATTAATATGTCATACCTAATTAATAAGAGTTTACATCACCGTATCAAATTTAAAAAGTATGATGGTGAAAATGCCTAGCAAATTTGATACGTAGCAAATTAGATACTGGTGTAAACTTAGTATATATAAACCTAATTTTAATAAATATTAACCAACCAATCAATAATTTAGTAAACTAATTAAAAAGAAAAATGAAAGCAACAATCATCCATCCCATAACACTGATAAATGTTTGACCCACTTACAATTCAGTGATCGAACTATTAAGTGAGCTTTTTCGATTTCGTACTTTCATCGCACATGACGCCTGACAACTATAAACGGAAAATCCTTGGTTTTATATTTTCAAACTATTTATTTGAAAATCAAAAACTAATCAATTGAAAAAAAAATGTCATCAGCTTATAATTAAATCTCACGTGACTCTATAATTAAATAACCGTAACAAAAATCAATTCACTTTATAATTACATAAAATTATTTTTTTTTCACAAAATCTGTTAACATTCACTTATCATTAGAACAAAATTACGTTATTTCATTATCCTTTTAATTCTGTACAATTTATTTATTTTTTGTTGTTGAATCTGAATTGAGTGAAAGTCGGGAAATAAAGTGTAGTGGTGCTGTGCTACACTTTAAATTAAAGCTTGAAGATTGATTATTTTATTTTGTTATATTATTTTTAACTCTACTTTTTTTGCTCTTTAATTTAGTAAGACTTTTTTATTGTTGTGGTTTGTTTCTACAATACTTGCTTTCTTTTTAATTAAATTATCATGACCAACTATAGAATCTAGAAATTTAACTTGATATAATTATTTTGTTATTTGAAAGGTCTCCATTGAATTTTAAGTTTTGAATTTCCTAGATTTTTGTTGGTTGGTTGTTAAAATAAAATAAAATTAAATGAAAATAAATATAAATGTAAGAAACTTTTTTTTGTAATTTTAATTGGTTACTGTTAAAGTTGAAACAATTGTGAAAAATTAAATATGATTTGTGGTCGTCTAGAGTTGCTTTTTTGTTTATATTACAAGATTATGATTACAATTATAGAACAGAATAAAATCTTCACAGTTTGTGTTTTCCTTTATTGCATGATGCAATTTGTGTTCTGGACGACCCAAAACGTCTAAATTCAAAGCCGGACCATTTTTTATCGCTTCAAAATTGACAAACCAGTAGTATAGGTGAAATGAAAAATATGTTTTTAGGAATTTTTTAAAATGTTTATTTGAGAACAGGGTGACTTACAAGATTTCTGGAAATTCAAATCAAGGGTTACTTTAAAATCAAAACTGCATTTCTTAATTTGGAGAACTTAAGTACCTACTGGAAAAAATTAGTTGAATTTTGCGCTTCGAAATCATTTCTCATTTTCTCTTAGAAAAATATCTTAAGAGAAAAGTTTTGGTATGTTTCGTGCCGGGATTCGAAATCACACTCACACTCGTATTTCTTAATATTTTAAGCTGTATTAGCAAAACGTTTGAATTTCCAGAAATCGTTCGGACCACCCATGTTCTCAAAATAATCACTCTAAACAATTTCTGAAAACATTTTTTATTTTATCTAGTACTTGTATACCAAGTACGAACTCGATCAAAAATGGTTGGGTTCAGCGTCGGTTGTCCAGATCACGAATATCATCACATATGTGCAAATCGAAGTGTCAAATGTATTTTCAATCTTAAGCTAATATTCTTTGGTTTTCCCCGTAGCAATTTTAATTTTAGCTTAAAACTTACTCTTTTGTTATCCACTGCATGCTAAGTGATCCACTCAAATATCTTTCGCATATTTAAAGCCTTTTCTTTTCGTCATTGATTCATCAAACACGATTGATTTGGTGTCTAGATATAAAATCAAATATTTACTGTGATTCTATTGATTTAACACAACAGCTTCTAAAACACAATAATATTTCTTTTCATCATTAAATTGTCCTTCAACAAAAATTTAACAATTGTAGGAGATTCCAGTTATTATTTCGTAAAAATAACTGAGAATTTTTGCTATAAATAAAGAAAATTTGCTTCCAATAACTACATCGTGCAATGTAGAACACAGATTTTACTCTATTTTTCTACGCTTACGTTAAACTACTGCACAAACATACTAATTTCTACGTACCACATAATTGTTGTTCACTCTGTAATTACGTTTAAGTTCTTATCTTACCCCTAATTTTCCATTTATTTATGTGCTCATATGATTCATTACCTTTTCATAATTTCGATTTATGACAAATTATTTACTTATTTCATGATAAAGTTACGTTTAGCAGTGCGAGCTAGTCGGCCAAATGGACGCAAAGATTGCACTAGTCTAGTTAAAGTTGGAGAATTTGCAACTTTTTCGAATACAACTCTTAATCTCATGGTCGTAGGTTCGAGCCCCACATTGGGCGCCACTATAACGTTTAGCAATGAAGACTAGTCCCGCAGATGGACGCCTAAATTGCACTAATTAAACTTAGAGTATTTGCAATTTTTTCGAATCTTAATCTCATGAGTCATGTTCATGGGTTCGAGCCCTACATTGGGCGCCACTATAACGATTAGCAATGCAACTTAAGCTCCTCGATGACGCCAGGAGATTGCGGTAGCTAAAATTAGAGAATTTTGCTTACATGGCCTCCGAAAACTGTTCCCGACTTGACTCAGTCTTTATTCGTTGTGGATTGGGTTGTTTGGTAACTAGGTAGTTCTAGAAGGAAGCGGTTACTTAACATTGACAAAACTAAAGAAAATGACAGCCTCACTCACCTTTCAGATCCATCCAACCTTGTTCTCATTCAAGAAAAATTTATAAAGTCAGAGCAAGGATGTTAAGCGGCTGATTTTATAGGCAATATTCATAATTTAAATTATTATTTAATAAATTGGAAAACAAACAACAATTAAAACAATCAAAATAAAAAAAATAACTGGTATTTAAATCCCTAAACAAGAAACCATAAAATAATAAAAATAAACAGATGGACTTACCAAACCTTTTAATTCCACCAGGTAGTTATCCAGTATCCAATCAGTAAATATCGTAAGAGTCGCTCCTCAAAACTAAATATCTGGATCCTTTCATTGCACTCAATCATCCAAAATAAACGTATAGTATTAGTATGTCCGCTCAGTCGACGCCATTTCCAAAATGGATAACCATAAAAAATTCGATTAGTCCTCGATTGATGAACATATTAACATTCTGGTACTATCAAACGCATCGAAATTGCTGGTTTGAAATGTTTGTTTACGACAACAGTAGGGAGGATAATATTGTTGATAGTAACTATATACACATTAAGAAATAAACCCCAATATATACCCAATCGAATCCGAGTTCCGATCTTTGTTAGTTTTTTCCAGAATGGCCAGGTTTACATTAAAAAATAGAACTAATTTCAGATAGCTGAATCTTAGACTTGAAGAAAAATCAATAGAACAAAAACGAAAGAAAACGTAATTTGATTAAAATTTATTTTATTTCACCAGAATTTTATGGTGTGTTTTTGCAGTAGTTACAAAAACGAAACATGTGAACCATTGTTAGTTGAATTTTAGTTGAGTTGAGACCAAAATGTCAATCAACAAATTTTTAAACATTTCCTCATACAATACATACAAAAGTTTGTATGAGACAAAAATAGCCTATACATTCACATGTATGACCTGTTTTTACGACGTGTTATAAAAAATAACACTTGGCGCAATTTTATGAATAACAATGAACAACACTTGTTGGGTAAATTAAAAAACTTTTTATATTTTTTTATAACTCGATGTACATTTTGTCTTCTTACGACGTCGTCGGGAGTTTAACTATCCCTATCCAGGATAGTTAACGATGTCCTAAGAAGACGAAATGTACATCAAGCTAAAAAATTATAAAACGTTTTTTAATTTGCGCAACAACAAGTGTTTTTTATTAGATATGGCTAAATAATTTACATAAATGTAAAAAATATATATTATGGAATTGGTCAGCCGCGCCATACTTTTCCCCTCTAGCTTCCAACTTATCCTACCTTAGATGTTATGAACGAATTGCTATGCATTTGAATATTAAAAAACATTTATTTTATTAAATAGTTTTTGTTCAAATAATAACAATAATAGTACTTTATTGATTAAGTGTTTGATGAAGTAGTTTATTCTCGAGCAACATTTTACAATGCAAGTGAGGCACGAACGAGTTTCGCAACTTTGTGACAGAATAAAATTCATTAAACACTAAATCAATACAATACTTTATCCATTTGACAAAATACATGCATTAAAGTAAAGCAAAATTAAATTTAATTTTTGGTATTATTTTAAATCAGAGTATGTGGCTTTGTTTTAAATTTTTTGTATGTTCTCTGTTCATATACAGCAAAATAAATTTCAATATTGTGTTGCGCTGATTTAAAAATCATAGTGCAACACAATAATTTTTATTATTCATTATTTTAAGAATGTTTACTGTTTAAAACACACAAATAAAGTTAGTTTTAATAACGTCAAATGGATAAAATATTTTTCTTAGATGAAAATTGGAAAAATAAAAATTCAAATCACAAAAATGTTTACCAAAGCATATTTTTCGAGCGATCATATTGCATTTGGGGATCATATTGCGTGTGATCGAAATTACAATAATTGCAACAACTCATAAATATTTTTAAGCTTCAAATTTCATTTTTTCTTTTTTTTGGTCTGAATGTTCATGTAATCGAAAGTGGTAAGAGGTCGATAGGCGAGTAGTTAGATAGGCTGACCAAGACTCGGGCGTCCTGAGTCCAAATACCGATCAGGGCGAGAAGTGTTTTTCAAGCTTTTCTTTGAAAATTTTCAGTAACCCACAATACCAGTACCCACGTGCAAATAAGCCTCAACCAATCAATAAACATGAGAGAATTGATGAAAATTATAATGATAAGGAAATTTGTGGACGGCACCTAAGAAGTTCGGCATAATGGAATTAACAGTCTACATGCCATTTCATGAAAATAAAACATGACTTGCTTTTAAAATCAAAATTAGACAAAATAAGACGATTACTACATATACACCGACAATCAATCGACCAATCGCCAGAAACCGCCAATTTTTCATACAGAACAAACTATGCTCCCATTTTTGGGCCCGAATGGGAGGCCCTCACAAATTTTTAAAAGAAAATTAATTTGTTTTCCTATAAACTAACAATATTACAGAGAAATTGCTCCTTTAATTATTTGGTATTGTAAAAGAACAGCGCAAATGAAAAACTATTTCACTAAAATTTGATACTTCAATTTATTAACACTTGTAAAATATCAATTTTAATCTGCACATTTAAAAGTTGGAAACTTGGATCTTAAAAACTACATAATGATCCTTTTATTTTAATTTCAAATTGCATAATGTTTTTGTTTTGATTCAATTTTAAATAACTATTTCACTTATCCTATTGGTTTAAAATACATTATCATTTCGATCAAACATTTGGTCGAATATAGTCAGATCCTCTATTTCTTATTTCTCTTTAATTATACTCTTCACCGCACAAAAATTTATAATTTCCCCATGACTCTCAATATTATGCAGGTCAATCATTTTCATATATCATCTCACCAAACAACTTCTCTACAGTTACATAAATTTGAACAACTGTATTACAGCTACATGTTATACTATGACTTAGCTTTACAAAACAAATGTTCATCATTTATTTAGACAAGAATTTTTATTATTAATTGATATTGTGTGGTGATGTTGTGTCACGCAAGTAACTGACAAAATCTTCCAATATTATTGACTGACTTGTAGCAGACATAAATGCTTTTATGTTTGTTCTAATTTAAATGGCGGAACCGATACAAATTAACAAATCATTAGCGGCTTTCTTTAAAAAGGAATATTCTTATTTTTATAGTATTAATTATTACAATTATTTTATTTATGTTTTCAATTATATTACCGGGATGACAAAAATTTGGTCAATTTTAATTCCACCAAAACACCGCTCCCAATGATTTTACAATCAGTATGTGTGACAGGAAAATAGACGAATCTAAAAGCATTTGTTTATTGGAAATCACAATTGCCAATGAATAATATATTCTGGAACGATCTTCTAGTTTCGTTGGCAAAGAAAGCGTTAAGAAAATTTGGCCACTTCAAAAGATGTAAAAAATATTTCACTCCATATAAATTACTCCACATATATGTCCTATATTCATCCATGTATCGCGTATTGTTATCAAGTTTGGTGAGCTGCATCTGTTCCAATTCTGGCTCTTTTGGAAAAGCACACTGTCAAATTGTGTATGGCCGACTTTTAAAATCAAATCTTAATTCCCAACAATACGTGTTTTATGAATATCATCACCTATACAGTTCTCAGATGATTCTATGACTCATGTCTCAAACATACGATATTCCAATTTTTCTTCGTCAATAGGTTAGTGCAAACAGTCAAACTGTCGAGATCCCACACTGCCTTAGTGACAAAATACAAAGAGAAGAGAATGGCATGATTTATCGAATCAACAGTCTCGAGTGGCTTTAAATCTTTAATTATAACAATGGTAAAAAAAAACATTCACCAATTGACAACCAAGAATAAAAAATTTCCAAACAATTGCTAATTCTATTTACAATTTTTAGAAACAATAATTTAGTTTCAAATAATTATTTTCGCTTATTATTTTTTCATTGCAAATTAAACGCTTTTTATATAAGTTATTTTTTTCACTAATTCAATCACAAAACAGTTCTTTAATTATTATAATTTTAAAACTAAATGTAATATTTTTATTTATTTTAATTAAAAGATACAATATATAAAATCATATTTTTTATTTCTTATTTTCTGTTATTTAAAGGGGAGCGGGTATGGAAGCAAGACAGGAACATTTTGCGAAGAAGAATGAGCGTGATATAAACAATTATCTTATGGCTACAACTTGACCTCATTCTGTAGGTTTATATACAATTCCGGTGCGTAATATCAGCGTATAAATAAAATTGATATTTTCAATTAATTATGAGACAACAACAATATTCGTTTCTCTTTAATTATTTTTTTTCTATAAAAAATATATTATTTAAAGATAATACAAAAAACTAATTTTTCTATTTTCTTTTTATGAATTGATATATAAATAGAATAAAATTTTAACTAAAAATATTAATTTTTATCTTGCGGCAAAAAGTTAATAATAATAATAATATATTAATTATTATATTGCATAGAATTTAGTAAAATTTAAAAACAGTATATTACATACAAAATGAAACAATCAATTACAAAAAAAAATTAAACTATAAATAAATAAGAAAATCTTAATGACATATTTAAAACAAAATTAAAATAATAATTTATTTAAATAAATCTATTTGTACAAACTTTTTTTTTATCTACAATATAAACATTTTTCCAAATTAATTTTCAGTTTTCCAAACAAAAACAATCAAATTCAATTACTTTTGTTTTATTAATTTAATTTAAATTCAATTTAAATTTTTAATTTTAATTTGAAAAAAAAAATATAATATAATGGCAAACTTATTTTTTGAGAATAGCTTAACCATAATGTGCCCTAATATATAGCTATCTTTGTATAAACAAAATTAAATTAAATTAAAATTATTAAATAATATTATAAAAAAAAATCATTTAAAAATTATTTTCGAAAAAAAAATACTGAACTAATCAATTAGGGTTTCAAAATAAAATTTAATAATATAAAATAAATCTGGAAAATCCTATCAGATTTCTATCATTTGTCGAATATATTAAATATAAAAATTATTTAATATTCAATTTATAAATCGTCATTTGAATTAAAATTTAAATAAAACGAAAAGACGAAATTAATTATTAATATTAAAAACTATTTGAGCAATAAACCATTAAAAAAAACATTCAAAAAACTATATATATCTGCATATCATTGAGAAGACAAAATTGAAACAAATTTATATAATCTCAAAAAAAAAATATTATATTAAATAGTAAATTTAGGATTATAAGAAACAAAAAAAATTAGAATGAAATAAACTTTAAGATAATTACAGGTTTTAAGAAAACAAAAATTTTGAATTAATCAAACGACCTTAACTTTTAAAACATGACCAAAAGTTTACAAACTCTGGAATAATAGAATCATATTATTGCACAATTGATTATATTTATATTCCAGTAGAAAATTTTTAAAGCAATATTAATATTTTATTAATACTTTTATTATTTAAATTTTTATGATCTGAGATAAAACTAACATTAGGTACAGAAATTGTATAATGTTAATTTATAAAATCATGACGATTGTCATTCAAGAAAAGTATGTTTGAAAATGTGCTTATACCAAAAATTAGAGATAGTTAATTTTTGTTTTTTAGTTTAAATAATTTTTTTTTAAATATTATCGATTAAAAGTTTATTTTGTAAGTCATTGTTAAAGTTTTAAGCAAATGACCAATTAAATCTGTTAATCATTTTACCAAAACACATCCATTCCTTTACATTTCTTACCTATAGTTCCTAAACTAATCTCAATAAACATTAACTTTTGCTTTTAAACCAAATCTAAAATCACACAAACCATTCTTATAATTTTTTATATATTATTCGATTTTATGAGTTATACCAAAGTATCTAATAAATATTTATAATAATTTAAAACGTTTTAGAAACAAAACTACTAAAAAAACAAATCGTGATCTTTACTTTATAATTTTGTGTAAATTATTTTAAAAAAATTAATTGAACATATTATAATAAATAATATAATAATACTAATAATTTAATGGTATAAGCTTAATTACTAACGTTTTATCCGATCAATTATTCTTATTGTTATTATTTTTTCGGTCAAATTTTATTTTTTTTCCTGAAAAAATATTGCTTAAAAATTATAAGTAGCTGTAATATATGGATAAATATATAAATAATAATAATAAAGAAAAAATAGTTAAATTATATATTGTAAGAGTAATAAATATTTAATATTTTAGATTGTGCATTAGGTTAAAATCTAAACACAAAAAATATAATTAACCACTATTTCTGTTATTATTATTATTATTATATATGAAAATGTTTTGATGCTAATTTGATCTCCTCTTGAGATTTCAATTTTTTTAAATATCTAATTAAATTTAGTGTTTGGTTGTATAAAAAATATATAAGAATCTGAATTTATGACTAGTAGCTGTGCCTGACGGGGAGTTGAAAAAAAAGATTTTAATAAATTGTTATATAATTAAACTGTTATAATCATTTGAGCTATTGATAAGCTTCAACTTATTCAAAGGGGGTAAGAATGTTCTGCTTTTTCATAATGTTTTTATTATTATATTACATTTTAAAGCAAATACACAATACTTCAAAGTGATTAAATAAATAATAAAATTGTAAAAGTCTAATATAATAAAAAAACTTTAAGCTAAATCTCAGACATTATGAAATTAAATTTAAAATTTTCTATAGAAGCTTGAAAACTTCAAGCAATTCCTACAATTAACAAAACATTTATAACTTATTATATTTATTGCAACCAAACACTTATTTAAATTCGGTAAACTAAAAAAATTTAATTTAAAATAGATCTAATAAAAAACAAAAACTAATAATAATAATAGAATTAAAAAAATTTATATAAGAAAATTATTAATATAATAATTAAATTATATATTTAATAAATTTAAAAGAAAATTAATAATTCCGTCCAATCCATGTATAGTTACCGGTTATTTTAATACCGGAAAATTATATAATGAAAAAAAAATTATGATAAAAAAACAATTATTAACAATTTGTGGGAACTTTAACAAGTAAAATAACAAAAACATATCAACAACTGTTTTTATTTTTAAATTAAATTTAAGGATTAAAGTTTTATTTTTCAATTTTTTATTAATTTCTATACTATTTAAATTAATATATATATTTAATAAATAAATTCAAAATAATATATTCATTAAATATAAAAAATAGATAATATTGATTAAAATAAATATTATAAATAAAATAAACTAATTTATGTAATAAATAGAATGTTGTTTATTGTCCGCTGAAAATATTTTTATTTATTATATAATTTCAATTAAAATCTTAATTTGAAATTATATAATTATTTATTATATAAAAATTCTTTGTGATAGCTAAGTTAAATGTTTTTATTTAAGTTTTTTTTTATATTATTATTTGTAATGACAAGAAAACATATAATGTAAAAATTGGTTGTTAGAAAAATAATTTTTTAGAAGGCCGAAAATAAATGTATTCATTTTTTTTTTATTTTTATAAAGATAGAATTCGATTATGCAACAATAAAAAAGTAAAACACTGCCGATTTCGAAATAAACTATCTATCACAACTTTAACATTCCCTTAATTTTTATGTTTCAAAATTTCAATTTATTAATACTAAAATATTAGTTCGTATAATCAATTTTATATACGAATAAAAAAAGCCTTCGTCATGCTTACTGTTTTTTTAACAAAAGAAAAATTATTAAACCATATATATATTAGAAATTAATAACACAGAAACAAAACAAAAAAATTAAAATTAACAAAAAAAAATACAAAAAAATTAAAACTAAAGTTATTATTATATTTTAAACTATAGAAAATTTTAAAATTACAAAAAAAATATAGCGTCTTTTTATTTAAATAAAAAATATACTAAGATTATTAATAAATATTTATAATTAAATATAAAATGATGAAAAAAGTGTGTTAATTATTGACATTGAAACATATCAAATTCGTGCCCGATCATTATTTAATCTTTGTAATTCTTAAATTTTAAATATAAAACATACAAAAAATTTAAAAACATTAAAATTACTAATAGGTTTGTAAGCATTTGATGTATTTAATTATTTAGTAATCAATTTATTAAAATAAAATAAAAAAATTAAGATTATATTATATTATTGAAAAATATATAAATAATATTAATATTTTTAATTTTTAATGAAATTAAAATTGAAAAAAAAACATATACCTATAAAACTTTTAACAATATATATAAAACTGATTGTTAATAATAAAATAATGATGTTCTTGTTAAATAATACTTTTATGTAATATATTAAATATTGCTGATTTAAGTATTGTGTTTGATTTTTATTTTTAAAAACACATAGATTTCAAAATTAAGCTAATTTAGATGAATTTTGATTGGATTATTAAAAAAGGATGACAACAAACGGAAAAATCGTTTCTTCTTGCATTGAATGAATATCAGGTTATCATCAACTTATTAAAAGGGTGGACGAATGTTCTGCCCGTTTCTTAGTATAGTTGCAAAATTTGAGACTGACTTTAAATTTCATTATCAGTACGTAAGAAGTAAATGAAGAAGATGAGGAAGAATGATGAAATTTTTAATCGTATTTGAAAAAGGTAATTATTTTAATATCGTTGGGTAATTACTACATTTTTATCACTACATCAAACATAAAATCAATCCACATTTTCTTCTTTATTCTGATCTTAGCCTTTTAAAATTAATACATATCAATTTGCATCTAAATTCAATTCTAATTTTAAAATAAAATAATCAACAAAACGTAAATTTTCAAAGAACATAAGTAATTATTTTATAAATAAAGAAAACATATAATGCTTTTGCTTAATTCAGTTTATAAAATGTTAAAAAATTGTATTAAATAAATGTAATTCAGTTAAAAACCTGTTTGATGGAAAACTTTCTTAAAATTTATAAAATACATATTTGAACAATTTAATTCTTTATCTTTTTAGTATATTTAAATATACAATTAATAAATGAATGAAAAATGAATACAACGATAATTATATAGATATATTATTATTATAATATAATTTTATTTTGAAATTTTTTTTCTATAAAAAACGATTTTTTTATACAAAATCATAAAGAATTTAATTGTTCAAAAGTAAATAAATAATTTAATTTATTACATTTTTGGTTTTAAAAATTGAAGAATTATGAAAACTATAACTAAAACTTATATATATATATATTTAATGTAAGAAACAAAAAAAGCTATAGGTTTATCTATTTATCAACAAAAATTAATAATAATAAATTGTAGTTGTGTGGTTTTAAAAATAATTAAACTAATCATTATAATAATTTTATCATTCTACATTAAAATTATAATTTTACAATAATATATTAACACATGTTAATTTATGCAAAAATAAAGTTCAACTAAAATAATTTCTATTTATTATATTTTTCTATAAAATTTTGTTATAAATCTTTTTAAAAAAAAGAGAAAATAACGTTTCACACAAATATTTAAAACAGTTTTTCGTTCAGTTTTTTTTTTATAATCGTATACTAATTTAAATAACTGTATTGTTTTAATTATAATTATAAAATAGTACAACAAAAAATATTATTCTTCTTTTTTTAATGATAAAAGTTATATAATAAATAGTAGTTTAATTTATAAAATATCAACAAACAAAAAATTAATAATAAAAAAAAATATATGGACATGTTTATATTTATTAACTAAATATAAAAATAATAAATACTATAAATACTACAAAAAGGTAATCACCGATTTAACAACAACTTGTACTAATAACAAAAAAAAAATCAATTCACTTGTTTTGTTTACACAAAATAAAAATACAAATATTTAATTATTTATATTGAAATTATTAATTATTAAAACAAAAATCGGTGAAATAATTAAAACAAAATTTAAGCACATAATTTTATATAAGTTATACAACTCCAGATTTTTGTTCATTTCATCCTAGTCAAATTCGCCGTGTTGATTATTGAATTGAAAAGCAAAAAACAAAAATAAATGTTTTATTATGGAATTAAAAATTAATTACAATACTCGGAACTCGTACTTGTACGTTACAGCATTTTCAATAACATGGTGAATTTAAAGTTTGTTATTATATGAAACAAAATAAAAACAAATAATTTTAATTTAACCAAAAATGAGTTATATTTAAGTTTAAAGATTATAATTTATTATTTAATTTCATCTTTTGGTGCACAAAATATTTAATATAATGATAATTGTTCGATGTAAGTAGACAAAAAATCCCGTTTGGGTATCATATTGAAATTTTCTCTAATTTTTTGGTTTTTATCGTGTATTCTTATGTTTGAATAATTTTACTTTAACTCTTTTAATGTTCTATAATATTTTTCTTAATAAAATTGAGAAATAAATATAGGTCCTTTGCAGATGATATTTTCGGATTCACTAAATTACGTTGATATTAGATTTTTAACAAATCCTAACACCAACAACAACGTTTCTCAATTTTAAATAAATACAATTTTATTGGAAAATATTAAAAACGTGCACCTTAAAATCGATTAATAAATATACTAATAATTTTTTTGTTAATAAAAAATGTTCTGAATTTACCTTTATTTTTTCTTTAATTTTAATTTTTCATATCGTTAAAAGCACTTCTAAAGCTTTGTTTATTATTATTAACTCCTTTTTATTATAATATTATATAATTTTGATCCAATTAATTTAAACTTATTTATAAAATTCAGAACAAAATGGCCTTATTAATTAAAAAAAAATTCATATTTTCAAATATTATTTTAAAAAAATTTTCCTTTTTATAATTAATAAATAATAAAATAAAATTTAATATTAACATATAGTAATATTAATAATTTATTAAAATTATAAAAAAAAAAAAATTAAAAGACCTCGAAACCCGATAATATAAATTTTATAGCAAAAGTCTGTTTTATTTAAATCTTTATAACTTTAGTATTTTATAGTTAAATCTATTTAAATTAACTCAAATTTTGTTTTTTGGTTATTAAAAAAAATTATGTGAAACAAGCAAAATAAAACTGTAATAACAATGAATAATTAATTAAAGAATTGCAGGTGATTTTACATTCAAGAAATATAAATCGGATTAAATTAATAACAAGACAATTCTTTGGCAATGTTTGTAAGTTACCTGCAACATTGTACTTATAATTATGATTAGCTATAAAAACATTGTATAGGGTCCAAAGATGGGGAAAATAAACATGTATTAACATATAAAACAATTGTGTTTTTTCTTGTCAATTATTTTCTTTTGCAGATGCCTAATCAGAGGCGTAGCTAGGGGGGGCGGGGGGGGGGTCCGCCCCGGGTGTCACCCGTTTTGGGATGACACCCGAACGTAAAAAACTTAAACAAACCATCACAATCTTTTCAACGATAAATCACTTCGAAACCGTTTTGGGGTGACACCCGAACGTAAACAACTTAAACAAACCATCACAATGTTTTCAATGATAAATCACTTCGAAACCGTTTTGGGGTGACACCCGAACGTAAAAAACATAAACAAACCATCACAATGTTTTCAACGATAAATCACTTCGAAACCGTTTTGGGGTGACACCCGAACGTAAACAACTTAAACAAACCATCACAATGTTTTCAATGATAAATCACTTCGAAACCGTTTTGGGGTGACACCCGAACGTAAAAAACTTAAACAAACCATCACAATGTTTTCGACGATAAATCACTTCGAAACCGTTTTGGGGTGACACCCGAACGTAAAAAACATAAACAAACCATCACAATGTTTTCAATGATAAATCACTTCGAAACCGTTTTGGGGTGACACCCGAACGTAAAAAACATAAACAAACCATCACAATGTTTTCAATGATAAATCACTTCTAAACCGTTTTGGGGTGACACCCGAACGTAAAAAACTTAAACAAACCATCACAATGTTTTCAATGATAAATCACTTCGAAACCGTTTTGGGGTGACACCCGAACGTAAAAAACTTAAACAAACCATCACAATGTTTTCAACGATAAATCACTTCGAAACCGTTTTGGGGTGACACCCGAACGTAAACAACTTAAACAAACCATCACAATGTTTTCAACGATAAATCACTTCGAAACCGTTTTGGGGTGACACCCGAACGTAAAAAACTTAAACAAACCATCACATGTTTTCAACGATAAATCACTTCGAAACCTTTTTGGGGTGACACCCGAACGTAAAAAACTTAAACAAACCATCACATGTTTTCAACGATAAATCACTTAGAAACCATTTTAACCAGGTTATCCATATAATTTTAATTTATAAATTGTGATAACTTATAAATGTGTCCTATAAATGTGTTATTGGTTCAAAAAGAATCTATTCTACTTTTTAAAATTTTTTGGTTATTACGTGAAATAAAATTTTAACAATATTAATCGAATCAACATGTTGAGCATTGAATCCCATAAGCACAATTACTCAATAGCTTTGAATATTCCTATAGATACCACATTGACCGTTTTTTACGATATATTATTTAGTATGCAAGCATGATTATTGAATGAAACACATATGCAGAATAATGTATAGAAAAAGTGGTTTACGTCGATAATGTGGCACCCTTTGTCGATAGGATGGCACCCTTGAGTTACAATGTTTCTATTCCAAAATTATTTCTAAAATATCCGCTTAACCTTACTACCTAATATATGTTTTACATTTAAAACAAATTAATTGCAAACACCTAAGGAAACTAACAAACAATCAAATTACCGTGTTTGTAAATGATCTCAAAATAATTTTTTTTCCTTTATCTTGAAACTCAAAGAATAAATTGAAATAGATCGTTTTTCAATGGACACAAAAATAATTACTGTAGAATAAAATGGCAGTTATGCAATTACTGCAGTTTTGCAAATTTTTGTAGGTTGATACATACTCATACTGTTTGTTTTCAGTTTTATATATTTATATATTTGAATTAAATGAAAGTTTATCATTTAAAATTACATTTTGTTGGGTTTTAAATCCCTTGGAAACTTCAAACTCATCAAGTGATTCTTTTAAAGATCCTTGGCTACATAAATGTAAAGCCTTCAATTTTTTTTTAAAAGTGGTGTAGCTATTGTTATTAACTATGTAAATGGTTTGCAAAAATAAACTTTAAATTTTGTTTATTTTTCTTCTTAGGCAGGTATTCCTTAAATCAGTCTTTAAAACATTTTCCGGTTTTTCCGATCTAAAATTTTTCACAAAAATTACATTAATTTTGTAAATTATTGAGCATGATTCTAATTGGATATTTAATTTTGGTTTCAATTCTTTATATAAAATATCTTTTAGGATTTCATACTTATATTTTTTTAAATAGTTCCTTATAATATTAGGCTATGATTTGTATATTCCATTTTATCAAATATTATTTAATATAAGTTGTTACAAGGAAATTTAAATAAATTAATTTTCTTGGCGGTGTATTTAGTCGTTAACACAGTGTACTTATTATGAACTATGTACCTATTATGTATCCTACAAATATATTTAGAATTAATGCTTTGCTGACTCTGCTTACCTATACTATAATTAAAAATATTTTTTTAGATTTCGTTTAGCAAATATCCCAAAAAATAAATATGCCACGAGGAGTTCATACTTTTTAAAGAAAAAGTTGGTTCTAGCAGAGAAAGACCAAATCTATAAATATGTTTCAAAACCCGATGATATCCAAGGTTCATCAAAAGAAACTGATTATCACGTTGATGCAACGAATGTTTCAGAGAATATTGGCTCATTTTCGGAAAGTAACCGCAACAATACAGAATTAATAATGATAACCTATGATGACGAATTAGAAAGGAATAATGAAAATGACAGTGATAATGCCGCTAATGCTTCTACTATCGCAGACAGTATTTGCATGGGTGAATTACTTCAGGACTTAAGAGATGTATCACATTGGAATATACTCGTCTCTGGTAATGTTCGCATTGAAATCATAAAAAAAGAAAGTGAACATTTTCAAAATAGAAAAGGGTCGTTTGTTACTGTATCTAGACACGGGTTAGACATAAAAGGTGATGTTCGCCATCTTTCTAAAGAATGGTTTTATAAAATGAATAATGGTGAAAAAATTCTACGGCCATGGATTGTTTATTCTCCTGTAAATAATAACTTGCGTCCTGTATTGCTTCTGTTGTCGTGTATTTGCTGTCACCAATAATAATAATACAAAATCAGCATTTACTACTGGATATCAGAAGCGGTGGAAACTAAGTCCCAAAGTGGCCGAGCATGAAACTTCAAATGAACATCTGGAGAGTTTTGAAAAGTGGAAAACTTTGGAAATGAGGTTAAAAATTCATAAAACGATACAAGACGCAGCCTTGCAATTAACATATAATAAAAAACAGAAGTGGAAACATCTTTTATCAAGATTATTGGATATAACTTTGTTTTTATCTAAACAAAACCCAGCATTTCATGGACATGATGAAGGACAAAGTTCTTCAAATAAAGGCAATTTCTTAGAACTAACCAAACGATTGTCAAAGTATGATGTAGTGTTAAACGAACACATTTTGAATTTGGAGCATGGTAAATCACCAAAAGTATCATATTTGTCACCAGATATACAAAATGAGTTCATAAATGTTTTAGCGATCCACGTAAAGTTTAAGCTTGTCAACGAAATTAAATCGGTTAAATATTTTGGAATTATGTTTGATAGCACACCTGACATTTCACATATTGATCAAATGTCAGAAGTGATTCGTTATGTGAAAATTGATGGTAGTAAAGTGGAAATCAAGGAAGTATTCCTTGAATTTTTTCCTTTACGTGGAAAAAAGCCGCTGATTTAAGCGATGAAATTCTTACACTGAAAAAAAAATTGAAGTAATGATAACCTCATCTCGAAGATGGCAGTTTATTATTCATGCAAAGAAAAGATATTTACAAACAATTTCACCGTGATTGGGACAACTACTCAGTACTCAGTAACATTTTCCTGATAACAGAATGAGGTGTAATTAAAATATAAAGTGCTATCCAATATAACAGTAGTTGAATAAAGTTAATAACTATTTCCATGAAAACATATTTCTTTGGCCTTATATCATGAATATTTCATTTTAAAATTTAAGTATTTGAGATTAATTGAACTATATTTTGTTTTCACATAAATATTTCATGTGATTGTCTCAACTGCATCGGCTTATCATTGTACGGTTGTTGAATCAATCTCGTATTTCGATTCGCCATATCTGCCCGCACGGTGAAGTTGAGACAACTGCATTTCGATTGGAAATAGGACATGTTTTTTTCAGTGTAAAATCTTGAAAATGATGGTATAGATGTTATGAATTGTCGCTCCCAAAGGTTATGATAATGCAGCTGTTATGAGTAGTATATATGGAGAAGTGCAAGCTATTATTAAAGCAAAAAATAACAAAGCAATTTTTGTGGGCTGCAAAGATCATTCAATTAATTTATACGGCCAACACTCGTCAGTGGAAGCCATTTTTACATGTTTTTCTGCTTCGACTAGCCGCTGGGAAGTACTTGCTAAACACAACAAAGCAACTGTTAAAATACTCTTAACAGCGCATTGGAGTGCTCATTATGCTGCAGTATGGCTGCATTGTGGCTGAAATTGAGAAGTTAAGTGATCAACAAGAAAATGTAGACACTAGAGGCGCTGCACAGAACCTTATCAATGCAGCATGTGATTTTTCGTTTCTTTGCTATCTTTTGTTTTGGAATGATATTCTAAGAGAAATAATATCTGTGCTCAGATTGGATTGCAAAGCACGGGCTTGAATATTGATCAATTAGCTACAAAAATAGAGTCAATTCATAACGAAGTCTCATTGTAGAAGAGGCAATAGATCTTGCTGCGAAAAAATCGGCGGACTATGACATTCCAATGGAAAGCCGAATTCGTCATAAAAACGCAAAAAACGAACGGGTGGTGAGTTTGCACCTGATATTGGACTGACACTGAGAGCTCAACTTAAAAAAGACATGTTGGAATGTCTTGACCGATTCAGTGTTGAACTCCGAACTAGACTGAAGTCAGTTCAAGATTTAGCTTCATTGTTCGAGGTTGTGCAGACAAACACTTAGCTTTTGGCGAACAGTAAAGAGTTAAAATTATCGGTATCAAAATTTACTGGTTTTTATGATGCGGTATTGGCAACAGAACTCCTCATAGAGATACAAAGGGTAAGGAGGCATTTAAAAGCGGCCAATGTTACAGTTTCTAGCTGGGTGTACCTAGACTTTTTGAAATTCATCGTAGAATGGGATTTTTTAGAATTTCTTCCGAATCTTACGGTCGCACTAAAGTTATTTATGACTATTTGCGTATTAGTGGCTTCGTGTGAGAGGAGTTTCAGCAAATTAAAATTAGTTAAAAATTACTTGCGGGCTTATAATAATAATGCTCATTTGTATTAATTAAAAAAAATTATAAATTACGTTTATCGGCTTTTTATTATTATTGACAGTTTTTATTTTTGGGGTGACACCACAATATCCGCCCCGGGTGCCACCCATGCTAGCTACGCCACTGTGCCTAATTTTCATACAAAACCAGCAAATATTTAATTGTTGTACCAAGAAAATTGAAATTTATGGATTTGTTAACAACCGGTTGGTTAATCAAGACTAATCGAGACAGTAAAAATGAAGCCAAAGATTTTTTTAAAAAATTGCATTTTTGAAAACAAAAGACTGATATTGTGAAACGTATATAGATTATATATGGCTTATTCCATTATATTTCAGCAGCTGGTCCAACCTTATAGTGACCGATTTTCGTATTCCTTATTGAAAATGGGCGAACGCATATTTTTTTGTTCAACTGTATGACCGCTGTTTTTTCATTTTTGCGATTATTTTTTTGTAGTGCTCATCGATAATGGCTCTGTCTTCTGTTCTTATTTATCCACTTATACGAATAGAACCAATGTTGAAAGACCATAGATCATTCTAAAGGAATTAATAATTTATTTTACAAAAGAACCGTTAGGGGCGCAATTATGGTAAAATTAATGATGCCCGGTTTTTTACCTGTTGAGGGCGCAGCAACCACTCCATAAAAAAGTTGAACTTGAAAAAGTAAAAAAAACCTTTGTATTTTAAATTTATATCATTAAAAGTTTAGAATTGAAAAAAATTTGATATACCATCGGAAAGGAGAAAGTTAGGTCTCAGCAGAAAGTCTAAATTCATGTATGACCAACATCCAATTTGGCCACCAGAGGACTTGTCTATAAGAAAATAGTAAAGAAAATTAGTTTTCGTTTTCAAAGCCGGTGGCCAAACTAGGCGTTGGCCATACATGAAATCCGACCTTCTAAAAAGATTGAATCTTTTCCTTGCTGATGGTGCATTCAATTTTTTTAATTCTTATTTTTTAATGATATAAATTTAAAATAAAATTTAAAGTTTTTTCACGTTTGCTACCCCCTCTGGTGGCCAAACTAGGTGTTAGCATGAATTTAGAATTTCTGAAAAGGTTGAACCTTGCTATTTTTAATGTTATACAAACTTTTTCATAGAGTGGTGGCTGCACCATATACAGCTAAAAAACTTTCTGAATAATACAGATTCTTCTGAATTCACACATTCTTTAATAATATTCAGGAAAAGAGACCTTCGTCGGAAATGGAACCCGAGCCTTGAGTTACAAGGCTAGCGCTTTAACAACAAAATTATTCATTGGGGTTAGTTAACCTATGCTTTTTGAAATCCAGAGAAATGTGTGGTCACAAATCTTGGTGAATGACACATAAACTGAAAAATGGGATCAAAATATGCACTGTGGTAAAGTATAAACATAATTGAATACCGGTCTAGGTTAGATTAGGTTGCAATTGCTGTTATCAAAATAAAAGGTCAAAACGAAACACGTAGACCAAAAAGGACTAGATAAAAACGGACCAATTTCGGTCGGACAAGGTTACTCTCGTATTCTAAGACAAATTTCCAACCCCCACAGTTAAAAAAAAATTGTGGTAGCAAATTTACAAGGTCACTGGCAATCGGCATTTTTCGGAGCTTCCGAACGAAAAAGCGGCCGATTTGAGGAAAATGGCAGAACAAAAGTTTTTGGACTCGTCAAGGACAAGCGCCTCACGAAGTATAAAATATGTGGTAATCATCACATGAAATCGGCGCGGCGCCGGCACAGGGACTAGAATATAGAGTTAGTATTTTACGCTCTTGATCATAAATTGATTGTGTTGTGGCACTAACTACAGTAATTTAAACTAGAATTATCCAGCACGCTATTAGTGGAGATCACCTTAATACGATGATCTCGTAAACGCCGGTGTAAAAGAGAAGTTATTTGCATTTAAAAAAACAGATGTAAATAATTATATTCTAATTGTCAAAGAAACTCCATATTAGATTTTAGTAGCATTTTTCCACGCTTTGTTGTTAATAAATTATAGATACAACCTCTTTTTATATATAAATTCTAATATAAATAAATAGTTTAACTATAAGTTAGAATAATAAATGTTAATAAGTTAAATCACTCAAAACTTCATAACTACGAAATTGATGTATTTGAGTTTGAAAAGGATTTGGTTCCAGAACTATATAATTATATTCTATAAATGTAATTGATAATTCAATAAAGGAATAAATATTTGTCAATAGAATGTCTAACATCATAAGTTACGCATAACGATTGGAATCACCGATGTCTACGCTAAATATATCAAACCAAATTAATTAGTAATGTATGGTTCATCATAAAAGAGATTATAAGCACTCGCTGAATTGATATTTGAGTTCAATCGCATTCGCCTTAAGAAACTAATTGGCACATGAAATTTAATTGAGATTAGTGGTGTCAAAAACTACCAATAAGGATAAATCACCATCATCTTATCAGAAACTTGTCAACAATTTATAATATTAAACAACGCCACTAGCAGTCAACCTCCATTGGAGACTCATCTACAGGATCAAGGATACCAAACTGGTGACCCAGAAAAAAGGATTCGCACAACTTAGAAGAAAATTCAGGTAACTTCTTTTTCTTTTACTACCGGTGATAAAGTTTTGTATCTATCGTTTGCTTTTTTTTTTGATTACGTATATTTTACATATTTTAATATACAATGCATGCTATAAACGAGATTCTGGTTGTTATCGTTACGGTATTTGTCGCGATGTGCGGGTTGCTTATCGCGAACCAACACGCACTGGAAGAAACGTTCATTGGCAGAAACGTTCTTTTACCTGATTGCCGTCCTCCTTACCCGCTTCAGTCGCGGATGCAATTTCTCGGTGGTGTCTGCGAGCGACCCACCCAATTTTCCAAACGAACTTGAACAGGGACAAGCTGCTTAGACCTTCACGGTAACGCAAGAGCAGCTTCGCAATGTGCTGCGCGGTATGGAACTTGGGAATAAAAAGCCCTCACAATTTCTTCAGGATTTAATTGCTGAACTCCAAGGTCTTGTTTTAGAGAAAATGATGAAAATTCTTTAGGAGGATAAACTCCCACAGGCTGTGCGCACCGCTATCGCGATAGTCCAGACTGACTTGTCAAAGACTGCCGAGATAGCCGATAAAATTTTGGTCACAAAAGTTGGCCCTCACCTAAGTGTGGTAGATAGTCCTGCCGCTCCTTCTTCTTCCCCTTTCAGTGAGGACAAGGTCTGGGCTCTGCGATATCAGGAATTGCAGACCCAACACGCACAGCTGCTGAATGCCGTGCAGCACAAACCGTCTTCTCGACCCTTCCCTCGTAGTCGGAGTAGATCCAGGGATCGAAATGACTATAACAATTTTCGGCAGAATCGCCCCTATTGCACTAACCAATCTTCCGCCCGACCTCGATCCCAGTCGCGCACCTAAATGTTCGATGGTGTATGTTATTACCATCACACGTACGGGGATAACGTACGCAAATGCGACCCCGATTGCAAACTATCAAAGAAATCAGCTTTCACTCTCTACGCTGCTAACGCTACTCCTGTTAGCACTTATGGTAACAAAACTCTAACTCTAAACATTGGTCTCAGACGTGTGTTCTGTCAGACCTTTTCTATCGCCAATGTTACCATCCCTATTCTTGGAGCTGATTTCTTGAACAAGTATGGTCTCCTAGTAGACGTTAAAAATCACTAACATCCTTGTTCACTCCCGCCAAAATCTCTACTTCTCCAACGCTCTCGCTAACAACCATCAATAATGATACGGTTGATATCCAAATTCGAGATATCCTTAACGATTTTAAGGGTATCACTACTCCCCACGAGCTGGCTAAGCCGGTCAAATACAATGTGACTCACGTTATTGAGACTCACGGTCCTCCCGTCGCTTGTAAGTACCGACGATTAGCTACTGACAAACTGGCCATCGCCAAGACGTAGTTCGACATTATCTTGTCGCAAGGCATTTGCCGACCTTCAAACAGCCCTTGGTCCTCTCCTCTCCACCTCGTCAAAAAGAAGAACGGTGAGTGGAGATCTTGCGGTGACTACCGCTCTCTTAATAACGTCACTACTCCTGATAAATATCCTATTCCACATATTCAGGATTTTTCGCATCAACTTCATGGATGCAAATTTTTCTCCACTATCGACCTCGTCCGCGCATATCATCATATTCTTATTGATGAGCGCGATATTGCAAAAACTGCAATTTCAACTCCATTCGGGCTCTTTGAATTCGTTCGAATGACTTTCGGATTGCGAAACGCTGCGCAATTCTTCCAACGGTTCATGCATTCCCTTCTCCGAGACCTAAATTTCTGTTTCATCTACATAGATGAACTCCTTATTGCTTCTGAAACCTTTGAGGATCACCTCAAACATCTTAGGATAGTTTTTGAGCGTCTTTCCGACGCTGGTCTCATTATCAACGTTGATAAATGCAACTTTGTCGATTCATTCCTCACACTGGTGGCAATTAAGCCATTCTCAATGATTTTCTCAAAGGTTCCAAAAAGAATGACAAACGTGTCATTCAATGGTCCGAATACGCCATTCAAGCTTTCGACTTATGCAAGAGGCAGCTCAGTGAAGCAACAACTCTTTTTCACCCCTTACACTCTACCCAACTTGCCGTGGTCGACGCTTCCGATAAGGCACTTGGCGCTGGTGTCCAAAAAAAATTTACGATTGTTGGACACCTCTTAGTTTCTTCTCTGTGCGACTCAATGAAACGCAACAGAAATACAGCGCTTATGATCGCAAACTCCTTGCAGCTGACATGCGCATAGCAAAAAAGTTTTGTTTTGAATTAGTGGTTATTTTTGAATTTAAATCTCTGCGTTTCAAAAATTTGTTTTTTGATATAAATTAATAGTAAAATAAAAAAAATTTTTAATATAATTTTAATAAATTCAATTTCAGTTTTGAAATAATGTTTTTTAATTTATAATTAAATTTATTTAATAGAAAAGTAAAAGAAAAAGTATTGCCACTTATTAAAAAATGCTATAAACTGCAATAAAAACAAAAATAAAAATTAATCTCTCCGTGTTAATACAATCGACGAAAAAAGAATCCTCGGATGAAGATAGAATTTTATCCTCGGATTTTTTTTCTATCCATCCTTGTTCATACAATCGGCCCTAAATTAATGTTTTTCCAGTATGTCACATCGAATATTAGCTGTTTTCATTCCATAGCGTAGATTTTCATTTGCAATAGCAATATTTTAACCCCATTCTCATGAACCAAATTATCTAAGCGGATTAAATCATCACATTTAGGGCCGATTGTATGAACAAGGATAGATAGAAAAAAATCCGAGGATAAAATTCTATCTTCATCCGAGGATTCTTTTTTTCTTCGATTGTATTAACAAAGAGAGATTAATTTTTATTTTATTTTTATTGCAGTTTATAGCATTTTTTTATAAGTGGCAATACTTTTTCTTTTACTTTTCTATTAAATAAATTTAATTATAAATTAAAAAATATTATTTCAAAATTGAAATTGAATATATTAAAATTATATTAAAAATATTTTTTATTTTACTATTAATTTATATCAAAAAACAAATTTTTGAAACGCAGAAATTGAAATTCAAAAATAACCACGAATTTAAAACAAAACTTTGCTATGCCAAGAAAATGGCATCTATTCATGTCAAGAAAAAAAAACAAATTGTTTTATCCTTTGTTAAAGGTAGAAACACAACACGGACGATAAAAAAAACGTCTACAATTTCGCTGTTGTAACCACAACAAAGGCGTCAGCGTGAAAAGCTGTCAAAAATAAAATTGCATAAACTGAAATACTTTGTTCTTTGTCAAAATGAATTTGACAAATTTCAATTTTAAAATAACTAATTTTTACTAATAAATAAATAATAATAATTTTTATCCTAATAACTAATTTTAAAAATAAAATATAAAATACAAATTATGAAAATATATAAATGAATAAAACCGAACTTTGAACATAGACTGAAAATTCAGTTGACAACTCTAAACAAAACGATTACAACCTCAGAAACGCGAAAAACATCAGAAAATTTATTTTGGATTTTTGAGATCAATCAAACTCAAGTAAGTAAAGAAGTAATTGGAATTTTTTCAATTCAAAGAAAATTATATTTTTCAGTTGGCGGCACTGTCACAATAACTTTAAAAATTACCCTTGCAGCCAAATAAAAATAAAATTGATATCTGGCAATAATCATCGTCGAAGATAAATTATATAAATAGAATCTAAATTTTCTCCGACGAAAAAAACTTTTTCGTTTATCGCTGTAGTTGTGTTTGAAATGTATGTATCCTGTGTATTCTAATGTTACTAACGTCGTCGTCGGACGATTTCGTCCGTGTTGTGTTTCTAGCTTTATGGAAGAAAAATAGAAGATAGATCAAATTCAGATAGATAGATAGATAGATAGATAGATAGATCAAGAAGATAGATCAACAATCCTTGGATAGATTTTTTAATCTATCCCGATTCATACAATACAAACGACGATTAATCCGAGGATTTATTTTCTATCCGCATTCATACTTCCTTTTATATATCGATCTTCATCCGAGGATTCTTTTTTTCGTTGATTGTATGAACACGGAGAGATTAATTTTTATTTTTGTTTTTATTGCAGTTTATAGCATTTTTTTATAAGTGGCAATACTTTTATTTATTATAAATTTAATTATTTATTTTAAATTTAATTATAAATTTAAAAGCATTATTTCAAACTTTAAATTGAATATATTAAAATTATATTGAAAATATTATTTATTTTACTATTAATTTATATAAAAAAACAAATTTTTGAAATGCAGTAATTTAAATTCAAAAATAACCACAAATTCAAAACAAAACTTTTCTGCTATGCGCATGTCAAGAAAAAAGTTTTATCCTTTAGTTTTATGTCGAATTCTTTTCACCCAAATACATAAAAAATTGATGTAAATCAAAAATTTTGTTCTTTTCACGCAAAAAAATCAATTTTTTTTTCCGAAAAAAAAATGTGCATTTTTTCGTAAATTTATTTGACATTACTAATATCAACCATGAAAATTTTAAAAATAAACGTTTTGTTAACGACAATTTTTATATAACTATGAATAGTTTAATTTTGAAGAATTAATTATTGTGTTTTATATTATATATATACAATAATGTAACTAACATTTAATAAAATAACTCCTAATAAATAAATAAAACTCAAAAGCTGGGTACAGATCAATAAAAATTTACGTGTGCGTTGAATTTACTGTACGGCGCAAATATTTACGGCGCAAATATTTACGGCGCAAATTTGCAACACACAGTCAATAAATAATTGTGTTGTGCGCGCTGTACTTCTTGTTCTATCTGTGTGTGGTATTTTTGCGCGAAATCAATATCACTACACAAATATCATGTATGTTTATAAAACTTACTTTGAATTCCTTTTATATGCAAATTTAGTTTAATCAATGTTTATTTACAAATTTCAGCTAAACGTATTTAATGATTTTGCATTCGATTTATTTAATAAACTTATAAATGACAAACGTCAATTGTTAATTTTTCAACACAAAATTTTACGTCCACATACAAATTTTTTGTGGCGCAAATTCCTTTGATGTTCGCGAGAAAACCGACTTTGTATGGTTTGTGTATTTTGTGTGTGGCGAAAATATTTGTGTGTGGCAGAACGTCTACACTGAACGCACGCATACAAAATACAACACGCACAGCCCACACAACGTAAATTTTTATTGATCTGTACCCAGCTTAAAATGGATTTATTCGAATTAAAATATTATATTTTATTGGGCGGATGAAAAAAGATGCATCATAGAAAAAAACGAAAACGCTTTTCTCTATACCCAGCTTAAAATGGATTTATTCGAATTAAAATATTATATTTTATTGGGCGGATGAAAAAAGATGCATCATAGAAAAAAACGAAAACGCTTTTCTCTAAAATGAAGTAATTTAAATTGAAAACAAATATGAATGAATAAAACAAAATTATTTTATTTACAAATTAATTGAATCTTTTATAAATATTTCAATACGCAATTGCAGAATATGCTTTTATACGAAATTTTTCAAATTTAAAGGTAGGAAGCCGCCATTTAAATATCACTAATTCAAACAAGTTTCACATCAACTTTTGTTTTTTGTTCTTTTCAGACCCGAATTAATAATTTGATTTAGAAAAGTGAAAAGAAAACCACATTATAGAAGATAGATCAAAGGATAGATCAACAATCCTCGGATATATTTTTTAATCTATCCTGATTCATACAATACAAACGACGATCCGAAGATTTATCTTCTATCCGCATTCACACAATCAGTTAAAATTATCGATTACACTTTCAAACTGCTCTTGTTGTTTGCGGAAAATTTCAAGGATTTCTAATGATTTAATTAGTTCACCTTGAGTTTTTTTTTATTGATTCAACATCAGCCTTCATGACAACTAAAATTCACTAAAATCTGTTAAGTATTTAGGTGTTAGGTTGGGCGCATTTTTATTACAGCTAGAACATTTCCAGTAAATGTAGCCGTTTTCAATCTCACTAAACAAATCAGATTTAATATTTTCACATTTTTGATGATATGATAATTTGCACACAACACCTTTATTAACACTGACCATATCTTTACAGATTTTACAGCTAGCCATACTTGCTTTTTATATTAATCACACAAAATAAGAAATCAAACTCTGCGATCAACGAGTTTGGCGAAATATATGATTAATGACTTCTGTTTAAAACTTTTCTACGATAAACAATTATCAATTATAATAAATGAAAAGTATATTCCTTTAGTAGACTTTTGTTTATCAGTAAATTATAAAATCAATCATAATTAGATTGGACAGTTAAAAATAACTGGATCTTTAGCCACACGTTGTTTTATTTATATAGATTTTAAGTTATTTATTACCAAATATGAATTTTAAATATGAATTTTATTTACAACTATTTTATTTACACCTACTTTCCTTTAATTATTTTAATAATTTTACTTTGCAGAAACAATACTTGAATTTGTGGTTATTTTTGAATTTAAATGTCGGCGTTTCAAAAATTTGTTTTTTGATACAAATTAATAGTAAAATAAATAATATTTTCAATATAATATATATATTCAATATATTCAATTTTGAAATAATATTTTTTAATTTATAATTAAATTTATTTAATAGAAAAGTAAAAGAAAAAGTATTGCCACTTACAAAAAAATGCTATAAACTGCAATAAAAACAAAAATAAAAATTAATCTCTCCGTGTTAATACAACCGATGAAAAAAAGAATCCTCGGATAAAGATAGAATTTTATCCTCGGATTTGTTTCTATCCATCCTTCTTCATACAATCAGGCATCGGCCCTAATAGATTCATGCACGAATCGATGATATTTAATTCACTGAGTTGAAGATCAAAATTGCTCAAATTTATTTTTATCTACACATCAACGAGCTAAGAAAAAAAGGATTATGGCATATTTTGTAAAATTTTATATTATGTTTTTCGATTTAATTATTTAGTATCACAATTCGGTATTTTTAATTAAATAATAAAACAATTATATAAGCCCCAATAATATCGATATATAAAGGTTTTCAGCATTCTATTGGTACTTCTACAACCGCTTCCGGCTAATTTTCTCCACAGCAAGATGCAGTTCATTGACTCCTTTTTTTTGACAGAAATAGGAAGTATATTGTAAAAGTTGGATCTTGATTCCTTGAACAGAAAAACGTCGATTGTTAATTACTGAATTTTAAAAAATGGATTTATTTGAAGATTGGACGTACCTTTCAATGAACGAAATCACGGTTAAATTATTTAACAATAAATGCCTGTCGGATATTGAGTTTCAAGTGGAAAATAAGACAATATATGCACACGGATTTGAATTGGCAAAACGCAGTCGTATTTTTCGGGAACAATTTCATGCAACGTATGGTGAGAAAAAACTAATTGCAATTCCCTACGTGAAATACGATGACTTCTTGGAATTTTTGAAATTTATTTATTGTGATAGTTGTGATTTAAATGATCATAATGTGATTGCAATACTACGGTTAGCCAGAAAATATGAAATATTTAAGCTAGAGGATATGATTGCCGGATTTATGGTTAATAATGGTTGGGATATTACTGTTATTTTAATGATATACAATTTTTGTGTGAGTGAAAATTATAATAATTTACTTACTGTAAGTGAAACGATCATACAAAGCAATTTAGAAGTATTTATGATGTATGACTACTTCCTTGAAATTGGAATAAAGACCCTAGAACAAATTATGCAATTTCAAAGTGTTAATTGTAGGGAAAAAGAAATTTACGAGGGATTAATAAGATGGACCAACAACTATTGCACACAACATAAAATTGATGTTAACAATAAAAGACAAATGATTGAAGATATAATAAAATTTATACGATTTCAAGTAATGTCAGCCCAAGAATTTGCGAATTGCATTGCATCAGAACCAACTTTATTTACTAGCTCTGAAGTTGGTTCAATTTTTATGTCTATAGCAACAAAAGGCGAAATTAATGAAATGAATTTCATAACAAAGAAACGATCCTCTATTATACCAAAATTGGAATTGGAGATAGAAAAAGTTAATGAATTGATTTTTTCTGTAAAAGAAAATGTTATTGTTAAAGGATTCTGGTTGAAAACAATTGAAAACCAACTTGCCAATTTCACTTTATACGACAAAATTGGTAATATAATAAAAAAAATTGTTAAAACAACAAGGCATGAAATAGTTATTACTTTTCATTAGCCTATTCAGTTGGTCCCAACAAAAGAATACAAATTTGAGATAGTTTATCAGGATTTAAAAAAAGTAGAGAAACGTTATAACTTCCTGCCGGAGTTTACTCATTCTAATGTTGTTGTTCATAAGAAATGTGACTGTTTGTATACCATTATTTTTGATGAATAAAATATATTTGGTTTTTTACAGTAAAACTTCTTTAAGCGCGATATGACAAGTAACACATTTTTTTCGGACGGAAGTAACTTTTTCAAACATAAATGATGTACAGTACCAAAACCTCCGATATTCTACAAGCCCTATTCATAGAGTATTTTCCCAAAACTATTTTGACAGCTCAAACCAGGGACGGTCATTTTGTAGCGTTTCTCACTAGTTGGAGACATTTTTTCTTACGTGTAGACAATTAAAACAAGTCTACATACCCTCACTTAATTTCCCCTCTATATGAATTCATTCTAACTAAAATGAATTTTTAAGGAGAAATATTTGGATTTATAATATTTGGAAACTATAAATCTTTTCATTTATGTTATAAAACTTTATTTATAAATGCCCACCGTAGACTAAGAATTTGCTACACAAATATTTATTATTAAAAATAACGGCAAGATGACTAGCTTAGGCGCCAGCCAATTTTTTTTTGTTTTGAGGGTACCTTTATAAGCATATTACAAAAATTTTTTTGAAAATATGTCCCGGGGACCAAGATATAGCCGTTTGAAAAAAAAATACCGTATATCAAAGAATCAATATGAATAACTTAAAAAAAATAATTATAACCTTAGGGGCCCACGTTATGACAAGATTACTTGAACTAAGGCGCAAGTGAATTTTTTTTAATTATTTTTATCGTAAGTAAATTAAGAAAATTTAGTAAAAGGGACAGTGTTAATCTGTTTATCTTATAAGCACCTAGGAAATAAAGCAAAAATTAAAAAAACAGAAAAAATTCTTCTCAAAACAGTAATTTTGTATGAATTTTGCTTTTTTCAAAGGCCTGTAACTCCGGGGCTCCGATACAACTCGTTTTGGTTTTATTCGCTTCAGTGCGTGATTATCAAATAAAAAAAATCTTAGCGCTTAAGTAAAGGTCATATCCTCAAAAATTATATTAGGCGCGTTCCATTGAAAATCAAACTTACTCAAATTTGCTTTGATCTACTCTACCTCGAACAAGTTGAAAAGAAGTTTAATTTTCGATTTTATTTAGATCGGTTATAAACTTGTTTTGGTATTTTTAATAATAAAATGGACCAGTTAGATCTAAATATCAGCCCAAAAAAAAAAATTAATAATAATAAAATAGTGTTTTTTTTTTAAATTTTCAAATTTTTGGCGTTCCATTGGTGATCTACTCAAAAGCTGCTTTGAGCAGCTATTTTGTTCTAAAGGAACGCATGTATTAGCTATTAATTATAAATAAATTAACGATATTTAGCACCAATTTTAATTTGTTTTTGTTTACATAACCTTACATAGCCCATTTGACATAAGTCAAAATAAACCTGCACAAATAATTTTTTTTCTGCCACAAGAAATATTTTTGTGTAATTTGTGTTGCACAAATTACACAAATTGTGATTTTAAGAACAGAATTTGTGTACGCAACAATTGCCGCAATTAATCTAAAAACAACAATTTGTGTAAGATGTGCAATTTGTGTGGATATAAGATCACAACCTTTATTTCAATTAATATAAAGCATAGGCTACAGACCTTCAATCAATTTGTCAATCAATTCGAAAACGAAAATAAACGAAATAAAATTTAGTGTAAAAATCCCCTAAATTTTATTTTCGTTTTCAATTGATTGACAAATTGATTGAACGTGTGTAGCCTGCTTAAGTGAAAATTTGATTTGGATAGTCTAGAAATGTTCAAAAAAAGATATATGTAATAAAACAAGAAAAAATCAAGTTTGGACGCATTTTTTTCTTAATTTGTATGATACTACGTTCATATTACGATGAAATCAAGCTCGAAATCACCCAAAATTAAAGATTTCAAAAAACTGTTCACATTATCATTAACATGATTAAGTTTGAAATCTATTTGCACATATTCCAAATCTGTGGAAAAAATTTTAATTTCAGCTATGTTAAAGATATCCAAATAGATTTGTCTGTTTTTTTTTTACTTTTTTTTGAGTCCAAACCTCCATCTAAAGAAAAATTTTTTTGTATGATTCAAAATTTTATTGAAATTTTGCAATAGCCATCTTTTTATTTGAATTCAAAACAAAATATTTGATTTATTAAATGTCACTTTTGAAGTAGGGCTGTATTTTTTTTTCGAAAATCAAATATTCAGGGGTGCTTAGCGTGATTTAGAATGGATTTGATTTAAATCAACTTTCGACATGATTTTAGTTTTGTATGAAACAATTAATCAAAACACGCTAATAATCGAGCTGAAATCAAAAATTGTTTAAAATCATGGCAATGTGAACGTAGTATGAGACTGTCAGCATATGTTTTTTGAAAAATAATAAATAAATTTTAATAAATTTGGTTGTTCAAACTTAACAAGTATTATAATAAATTTCACTAATAAATTAAAATAAAATCGCCAATTTCTTCTTAACTAATAGTTTTTATTTACTATATATGTACGTATTTCGACAGATATGCTTTCATCGACAGTAGTATACATATATCAAAACTGATATATACTACTGTCGATGAAAGCATAGCTTTCGAAATACGTATATAGTAAATAAAAACTATTAGTTAACAAGAAATTGGCGATTTAATATAATAAAGTTGGATATTGTTCAATATTGGAAGGATATAGTAGATTGTATTACTAGTGCGAATGCGTTTTCCAAACAAGAGTTAGTTTGTCCGGCAAATAACTCGCGTTTGGAAAACACATTCGCACTAGTAATACACACTATTTTAACACTATTAACAAGTGCGTAAAATTTATAAATATTTATTTAATTGTTCATTTAATCATTTATTTAACAAAGTTATAAACAAATTTAAGCTTTTTAAATAATTAAAATATAAACATAAGAATCCAACTAAAACAACACATAGGAATCCAAGAGCTGTCAAAATTGTAAACTTTGAAAACTTAAATAAATTGTTTTTTCTTACAATTCAAATGATGCAATGTGTTTAAGTTGTTTTTACTATATGGTAAGTTATTTAAATTATTATTTTGATATTTTAGTGCTATAAAAATATTATATATAGATAGATATATGGATAGATTTAACTACAAATCTCACATGCAGGCGGCGTTACGGTCCAGACTTACAAAATATTTTGTGGTCATATGTGCGGAAAAGTAGTTTTTTCTTTTATTCTATTCTAGTACAAAATTGAATATTTTTTACGCATGTTTTACAAAAAAGAATTTTGTATTGCGATGAAAATGCTAAAAGATGATGAATGTTATAATTTAGAATTCCAGAATAACATACAAATTGGTTAAAGGAAAACAACAGGAACTAGCAGCACAACAATCAACATAATATAGTTGTAAGTTTCATTAATTCTTCTTAAACATTTCAAAATCGAATTTCAATATTTTTTTTCTTAAATTTACTCTGCTCATCAGAGAAATGTGTTGAGTAATTTTTTTCTTAGACTTCTAGTTGCTTCTCTGAGCGTTTCGCGATGGGAATAAGATTAATCTTTTGGGTTACTTTGCTTCCATTTTTACGTTCAAAGAAACATTTTGTTTGTTTAGCACTGGGGAAATTCTTTCTCGATGGTTCTGAATCAGCCAGATGACCCAAGTAATTGTTGATTGGTCGCTCCAATCGCTTTGACCTTAAAAAAAACCACTTGGGCCTGAAATGTGTTCCAAGACCATTGAGGTTGGAGCAAGTGTTAAGCATAGAGTCCATTTTCGTCGCTGCTACTTCAGACTTTAAATTCTTTAATTTTTAATTTAAAATTTTTTATTACTTCGGTCTGAAAGACCTAAGTATTACATTCATGAGCCAAAAGTGAAATTCTTACCTCCACCTTTTTTGGCGTTTCTCGACGTTTTAGGACCTACTGATTCTAATAAAGCAAAAAAAAGTGTATGTCTGTCTGCCGGCCGCCCGTCACAACCGATGAAATCTAAAAAACGGCTGAAGGGATTCTAAAAATTTTGGTTTCTAAAAATAGGTATACTCATAGCCCAGTCATTTTAGCGATCAACCTCGGAATGAGAAATAATAAGCTGAATTTTCGAATATACCTTCATTTTGGTGTTCTAAAAGTTGCCTAAAAAGTCTCATAAAATCTCGTGTCTGCGTCGTAAGTTATTCAAGGTCATAGGTAACAAAAAATAGTTTTTCGCAATTCTCTCGGTTTATGTTGCTCCAATGACATTAACATTTATTATAAAAATTGTAAAGCATAAAATATGCAACAAATTTTATTTGGAACAATTTCTCATGTGCTCAGTCGTTTTTGCGATAGAGGGCGGTCAATTAGTTTTCTTTTTTCTTGACTCTGCTGCTGCATCAGCTGTTTGGCCACAAAATAAACACAGTTTTTTTAAATCAAACACTTCATTCCTTTTTTTACGAGGTACACTGGGTGATAATAAAGGATGATCTCCTTCTAAGCGTCGTTTCGATGCCGCTATGAAATTTTTACAGATGTACACTTTTCGACACACAACGTGCATATTCACAGAAGTTAAAATATTTAAGAAGTGTTTGTGACTATCATTTCAATCGATACTTGTAGTTTTTTAAGTTTTCAAGCCACGCATCATATTATCAATATCACCTTCTGCAAGTGGTTTCTCACAAATAAAACACAAACCAACCATAATTTTCAAAATTTTACGGCCGTCGTTGCCGAGATCGGAAACGAGAAAAAACGACAATTATTCAAAGTTCAAGGTAATATTCACGGTTGACCTTGTATTACAGTACGTATGGCTTCTATCGCAAAAAAGGTTGAGCGCATGAAAAAATGTTTCCAATAAAATTGGTCGCAAATTTTATGGTCTACAAATTCTGTCATAGATGTTAACATAATTGGAGCAATAGAAACCGAGATGATCGCGAAAAACGTGTTTTTTTACATCTGACCTTGAATACTTGAATACCTTGAATAACTTACTATCAGACACGAGATTGTATGAGACTTTTGAGACAGCATTTAGAACGCCAAAATGAAGGTATATACAAAAATTCAGCTTATTATCTCTCATTCCGAGGTTGACCCCTTTTTTATGCTAAAATGACTGGACTATCAATGGTAAGAGCCGAAAGGACGATGTGTTCGATGATTGTACCGGAAGTGTGTCAAAAAATCGTCAAGTGTGTCAAAACAAGGAAATATGCATATTTTTTACTTAAAAACGTTCATTTTAAGGGATTAGAAGTAGGAGCATTGAATTTGGAGAAACCTTGATGGTCGGGATTGGTATGTGAGATCAAAAACTAGAGTATTGCATTAGAAGTTTGTCACAAAAATATTGTCAAGTGTGTCAAAAGAAAGATTTTATTTATTTTTTTAACCAATTTTTTGGAAAAAAATAAAATTAGTTATTTGTATGACATGAAATTTTATTATTGTTATAATTATGGCATTATAAGTTTGTCAAAAAAATAATGTCACGTGTGTCAAAAGAATGATTTTCATATTAGAAATTTTTAAATCACATTCATATTAGAAAAAAATAAAATTAGTAATTTGTATGAAATGAAATGTAATGAACATGAAATTATTATTATTGTGAATTTTATTGCATTATAAGTTTGTCAAAAAAATATTGTCAAGTGTGTCAAAAAAATGATTTCATTCATTTTATTAGCTAATTTTTTGGGAGAAAAAATTTAGTTGTTTGTATGACGTAAATGTAATTAAACATGAAAGTGGACATGGACATTTTTGAATTTGTTATAGTTTTTGAAATATTTTTGGAATTTTGAAAAAAGTTTGTATTTTTGATTTTGTAATTATTTTTGCAATATTTTTAGAAGTTTGAGAAAAAAAAATGAAATTCTACGAGTTGGGGAAAAATTATGTCCATCTGTACAGAGATCCGCTTTGTACAGAGAAAGCTAGGGTATCCGAACTAGGTATCCGGATACCATAAGCGACGGAACAATTTGAATGGCCCCTCAGTTTAGCAAATCCTATCCACGGTACGTGTTATACCATGATCCGTGGAAAAGATGAATTTGGTGGAAAGAAATTGGTTTAGAAGAAAACCTTATTAATTAATAGTAATTAACCTACTGCGTGATGGCTAATACTCGAAGTCTCAGGTCTAATAACCGAATGCCGGCATGTTTAGTTGATATTTTCGTATACTATATGGAAAATGGTAATCGCTTGAATTTTGTCGGTTTATGGTCAGCTTTATATAGTAATCGTGTGATTTTGACTTATTAATATTACATATATATGTGGGATTCAAAGGGTTTGATTAGTTCGTTTTTTTGTATACGGGCGGTACGAGCTTAACATTTTAATTTAAGTTAGTCTAAACGAAGAAGTCGAATGGAGAAGACATAAAATTAAAACGCTCTATTTTATTTTATTGTTATTTTGAAATAAAGTTTCAGTTCAAGTTTTTAAAAGTTTTTAAGTGTTTTTTATTCATTATTTCACAAATATTCCCACAAATGGGGGCTCAATCCGGGAGAATAAGGAAAATGTGAGAATGTTTGTGACGTTATGGATGAAAAACACTCGAATTAAAGTGAAAATTAAACAAAGAAACATTTGTGAATACAAACAATTAATATATGTTGTAATTTTAAAATTACATTTACAAACAAATAAACAATATAAAAGTGTTTAAAACAAAGAAAAAACAAATTATAATAGTAAAAAAGTTTCCATAAAAAACCAAGCGCATTATAAGTTGAAAAAAGAATGGCGTCAAAAAACATAATTGGCTTGCAACACGAGTGTGACAAAAATTTGTCATGTTATACGTCAGGTTATTGAACATTTCATTCTTCAAGTAAAGTAACAAGTTTCTTCGTTTTTAAAAAAATCAGAAAATTTACGTCATCAAATCCAAGTCAAATTAATATCGAAAAAGTTTAAGTCAAAATCACGTCACATCGATATTATACACGTCCAAAAAACGAAAAACAAAGTTAAGAAAAGTTACTAAATCAAATGAAATTGTTTGAAACCAAGTCACGTAAGTAAAATCGCAAAACTAACGCAAGTAAATGTTTTTTGAACTCGTCGATTTCTAAAAGTTTATATATTTTCAAATAAATAATTTAAAGTTTAATTAAAAATAAAATGGAAAATCTAACAGTCGTTGAGTTAAAGCAAATTTTAAAGAAAAATAATCTGTCAAACGCTGGAAATAAAGATGAATTAATTGAACGATTAAAACAAGCAGGTATTACTGATATTAACGTTGAATCAAATCAAAATGATGCAACCTTCCAGCAGGAACAAAAATACGTATGCACTTTTCAAGATATGGAAGGTGTGGTTAGAAAGTTCAACGGTACTGATGTAGGGTACACTATTACGCAATGGATCAACGACTTCGAAGAAAACGCAGAAGTTTTATGTTTGAAACCTCTTCAATATTTTGTGTATGGAAAAAAATTATTACACGGGCAAGCAAAATTATTTTTAAATCAAAAGAAGGGTGTTCGCGATTGGGATGCAATTAAGAAAGCGTTAGTAGAGGAATATGATGCGGAAATAGACAGTGCTGAAGTTCATCGAATGCTTGAGAGTACGAAGAAGTTAAGAAATGAAGGGTTGATTGATTATGCTTTGAAAATGCAAGAAATAGCATCTCAAATGCCCGACATGAAAGAATCCGTAGTGATGAATTACATTATTGACGGAATAATAGACAGTGCATCAAACAAGGTTTGTCTGTATGGGGCAAAGACTTACAGTGATTTAAAACAACGATTTAAAATATATGAAAAAATTAAAAGTGAAAGTGAAAAAATAAGCCGTTCTGCAAGTTATAAAAGTAGATCAACAGATCCCATTAATGTGAACAACAAAAGCAGTGAACTCAACCCAAGTCATATGTCAGTAAGATGTGGAAACTGTGGCAAGCAAAATCATACAACTAAACAATGTTATAATAAAGATCCAAAGTGCTTCAAATGTAATCAATTTGGTCATATATCAACATCATGTAAGAATATCACAAGTGACAAAGTTTTTTTTGTGCAACATAAACCACAGATTGCTACAAAACAAATTTCAATTAAGGATAAACATTTTGATGCTTATTTTGATACTGGAAGTTCGATTCATCTTATTACCACAAAGTGTTATTTTGAAATTGGCTCACCAGAATTTGAAAGTCCATCGATACCTCTCAAAGGTTTGGGAGCCAATACCGTCTTAACGTATGCTGCCGTTTTATTGCAATACAAAATAGATGAAGAAATGTTTGAAGCAATGTTCCACATAGTCGCTGAAAATGAAATTCCACATTCGGTTCTAATTGGAACTAAAATATTAAAAGAAGCTACATTAGTGTTTGATAGTGATACAGTCGAAGTGATTAAAAAGGTCAATGATGAAGCAGCGCGGATATTACAGATAGACGTTTTACATGAAGATGTCGATTTAAGTCATATTTTGGACGACAACGATAAAAAAGAAATAGTCAAGTTAATTACGAACTACGAGCCTGTAAAATCAAAAGAATCTCCGATACAGTCGAAAATAATTTTGAAAGACGATACTCCAATTCATTCGCATCCAAGAAGACTTGCAATTTCGGAAAAAGAAAACGTGGATATAATATAATAAGCCAGTGGCTAAAAGAAGGAATCATACGTCCAAGCGATTCGGAATTCAGTAGTCCAATTGTCCTTGTCCGAAAACGTGATAACACAACGAGGCTATGTATCCATTATCGGAAACTAAATAAAGTTACTGTACGCGACAGGTATCCACTTCCCGTTATCCAAGATCAATTGGATAAATTGCAGGGTAAAAACATATTCAGTACTATTGATCTAAAGAACGGATTCTTCCACGTTCCGGTTGAGGAAAGTAGTAAGAAATTAACATCTTTCGTGACACCAAGTGGTCAATATGAGTTCAACAAGACACCTTTCGGTTTATGTAACTCTCCGTCGATATTTCAACGTTTTGTAAATAATGTTTTTAAAGAAGAAATTAATGATGGCATCGTGATTACATATATTGATGATTTAGTTGTTCTTGGAAACGACGTGCAAGATGCATTGGATAAATTGAAAAAGGTGTTAGAAACAGCAGCCAAATACGGATTAAATATTAATTGGAAAAAGTGTCAATTTTTAAAATCAGAGATACAGTATTTAGGATATTTCATTAGTAAAAATCAAGTTAAACCAAGTATACAAAAAATCAAAGCAGTACGAAATTTTCCTATTCCAAAGAATATCAAAGAAGTGCAGTCTTTTCTGGGATTGACGGGTTATTTCCGTCAATTCGTTCAAAATTATTCATTAATTGCAAAGCCGCTAACAGATATATTACGAAAAGAACAAGTTTTTAATTTTGGAAAAGAGCAAGAGTTAGCAGTGACACAGTTAAAACATGATTTAACCAATGATCCCGTTTTGAATTTGTATAATCCAAGTGCTGAGACGGAATTACACACGGATGCTAGTTCGTTCGGATTTGGTGCAATTCTACTGCAAAAGAACAGTGAAGATCAGAAGCTACACCCAATTCATTTTTATAGTCATAAAACTAGTCAAGAAGAATCGAAGTATACTAGCTATGAACTAGAAGTCCTGGCCGTTATTTATGCTCTTAAAAAATTTAGAGTTTATCTAATCGGAATACCTTTTAAAATCATAAGTGATTGTAAGGCATTTGAACAAACCATGAATAAGAAAGAGCTTTTACCTAGAGTTGCTAGATGGATCATGTTTCTAGAAGAATTCGACTATAAAGTTGAACACCGAGCAGGTAGCCGAATGAAACACGTAGATTGTTTAAGTCGATCGATTTATATTATTGATCAGGGTATTATACAAAGGTTTAAATACGCTCAAGAAAGTGATGAACAGTTAAAAGCAATTGCGAAAGTTTTAGAAGTACAACCGTACGAAGATTTCGTGAAGCAAAATGAACTCATCTATAAAGTAATCAAGGAAGAGAAGTTAATAGTAGTACCCAAGACGATGCAAGTTGAATTAATTCGAAACGCGCATGAAAACGGACATTTTGGTTATAAAAAAACTGCAGAAATTTTGCTAAGGGATGTTTGGTTCGATAAAATGAAAGACAAAATAATTAAATGTATTCAGAATTGTGTACATTGCATTTTAGCGGATAGAAAAAGGGGTAAGCAGGAAGGGTTGCTAAATCCAATAGACAAAGGGGATGGCCCACTTCAAGTTTTGCATATAGACCATTTAGGTCCAATGCCATCTACATCGCGAAACTATAATTATATTTTAACGATTATTGATGGATTTACCAAATTTGTTTGGCTATTTCCAACAAGAACTACATCATGTCAAGAAACTATTGCAAAGTTAAAAACAGTTCAATCTTCTTTTGGAAATCCTGAAACGTTGATAAGTGACAGAGGTGCAGCTTTTGTTGCTAATGAGTTTAAAGAAGTTCTGTATGGCGGAAAATATTAAACATCAAATGATAACCACGGGCGTGCCTCGTTCCAATGGGCAAGTTGAACGAATTCACGAAATTGTTATATCAATACTTACCAAATTGGCCATAGATGCACCACAGGAGTGGTACAAACATACTGTGAGGACGCAACAAGCGCTAAATTCTACGGTTCAGCGAAGTATTGGTACTACTCCATATAAATTATTAACAGGTGTACATATGAGACAAAGGGAAGATTTACATATCTTGAAATTAATAAACGATGAACAAATAGATGTATTTGTAGAAGATCGAAATAAGCTGCGAGAAGAAGCGAAACTTCAAATATTAAAAATTCAACAAGAAAATAAACGTAGTTTCGATAAAAAACGGAAAAAAGCAAATAAATATCGCCTAGGCGAATTAATAGCTATAAAGCGAACACAATTTGGTGCTGGTCTTAAGTTAAGAAGTAAATTTCTGGGACCATATAAAATTGTGAAAGTTAAAGGTAAAGACAGATATGATGTCCATAAAATAGGAGAACATGAAGGTCCAAATAAGACAAGTACGAGTGCCGACTATATGAAGCCGTGGAGTGGGTTTTCTGAAAGGTGTCTTCAGAGACCGAAGACGAGCAGGATGGTCGAGATGTGGGATTCAAAGGGTTTGATTAGTTCGTTTTTTTGTATACGGGCGGTACGAGGTTAACATTTTAATTTAAGTTAGTCTAAACGAAGAAGTCGAATGGAGAAGACATAAAATTAAAACGCTCTATTTTATTTTATTGTTATTTTGAAATAAAGTTTCAGTTCAAGTTTTTAAAAGTTTTTAAGTGTTTTTTATTCATTATTTCACAAATATTCCCACATATATATATATATATATATATATATATATATATATATATATATATATATATATATATATATATATATATATATATATATATATATATATATATATATATATATATATATATATATATATATATATATATATATATATATATATATATATATATATAAATAAATATATTTCTTTATATATATATATATATATATATATATATATATATATATATATATATATATATATATATATATATATATATATATATATATATATATATATATAAAGAGCTACCTTCTGGAAAAATTTTTCATACAAATTTTGGTCGAATATCGTTTTCCGATAAAACATCATAATTCAAAGAAATAAAATAATTTATAGTTGAAAATTCTAAAACTCGTCACCAAACTTGTGCGGTTTATCAATCAGTAAAACGAATATATTTTTGTATACATTTAAATAATATAATTTATTGTTAAAATTACATATTTTCATAAATAAATACACATTAAATACAATTTAATTTAAAAACAAAATTTGTACCTTTCAAACAGTTCGGTGTAAAATAAAATATTAAAAATATAAACCACTTTCAAAACAAAATTAAACAATATAAATAATTTAAAATAAAACTTAAAATAATTTGATAGTAATTACTGTTGTTGGTGTTAATAAACGATGCTACGAACACCTTCCAACGTTGGACGCATGATGATTTTTTGAATGAATTTCATTCAAATTTCATTCAAAAAACCATCATGCGTCCAACCTTGGAAGGTGTTCGTAGCATCGTGTAGAGCCGGCTACAATATTTAAATTGAAAATAAATTAGAGGATTTTTTTGTTTTCTAACTAACTTTGTGTTTTAGAAATAATAATTTAATAATAACTTTGTTTTTATAACTTATTTTAATTTTTTTGTTTCACATATAGATAAAATATTTAATTTAATTTATTTATATTTATTTAAGATTTACAAGAAAAGGCAATTATTTTGATTATATTTAAGTATATTGAGATTAGAAATAAAAATATAATTGTTGTAGCAATTCCTTTTATAATTACAACCCGATCGTTAATGTTTTGGTTATTTGGTAAAAACAATAAATTAATTATTAAACACACAGAGCGGAACATATAGAGCAACAATGGTACGAGATTAATTAAGGAATGTATTGAATTATGTAACGATTGTAACATCTATACCAAAATGTTTATAAAAAAAAGCGATGAAAAGTCACCAAGTGTAAGATAAATAATCAAAATTAATCGTTACATATACGAAAAATTTTAAATCAAGTTTATAGATCCCATGAGAAGAGATGATGTTTCACTAACATATCACGCACACCATCTTTCAATGGTTGACTTTCTGTTCCCTTTTTCGATGGTAATTCCCAATCAGGATTCAAATTAAAAGCGAATTGGGATAATATTCTTAATTCGCATTTTATTTGTACCCAACCCGGTGAATATATAAAACTCCATGGCTGATACCATTTTTGGACGGCTTCTATAGATGAGCAAAGTGCCTGCATGATTAAATAACATAAATAAAATTTGTATTTTTATTAACTTTTGATATTCGAAATCTTACTTCCAACCATAAATGTAAAACTTGTTCATTTAATCCAAGACATACAAGTGATCGTAATTTAACATCCATTTGTGCATGAGCAGAATCATGACTTTGATTGATTGACTGTACACATCGATAAAGTAGCTTAATAATAACAAAGTGAAAAAGAAAACATCAAATATATTTCTATGAATAAAATTCAGATTACCTCATTTACCTCCTCCGGTGTTAAAACTTTTCCATCCTCGTCCAATCGATATGTTTTACATAAAACAAGTCGACTGTAAACTGATTCAAAATCTTTCTCCACTTCCCGAGTTGCAGCTTCTTCGATGAACAACCATGGATGACATGGACCACCCAAAAACGAAGGCCGTTTCATACCATGTTCTAATACTTGTTTTATTGTTGGTGCTAATGTTCCACGTACTAAATCGGTTACTGTTTCTGAGATAGCATCATCACCAGCACTACTATACTGTTTACTTCTTTCATCAAGCAATTCTACAAATTTTGCTGGAAACCAGCCACGTAACCCATTCAGTTCACCAACCCAACAGTGCTCATCTTTTTGACTTATTATTGTTATTATGTCATTTTTACGAAACCCTAATTCATCGTCGTCGTGACGTTCAAAATCTGTAAAATTAGTTTCATATTTTGACACTATACTCATTAATTTATTTACTTTTTAATATAAAATTCTGAAAAATGTGGCCTCCGTCGGGAATTAAATAATCGTATAAAAACTATTTTAACAATTGGTGACAACGGTGGGATTCCAAAATACCAAAATGGATCTAAATTATGTTAAATATATATTATATGTATTGAATATAACTTTTTGAGTTATTATTATAACTAGAAAGAAAATATCGTTTAGAAATAACTAAGAATTGAAGGATCAGCTGATAAGAAAATATTTATTTACATAGATGGAAAATCGAATCAAGACGCCGATAAAATAAGAACTTCTATTATATACTTCTAAAAACTATTTTAACAATTGGTGACAACGGTGGGATTCCAAAATACCAAAATGGATCTAAATTATGTTAAATATATATTATATGTATTGAATATAACTTTTTGAGTTATTATTATAACTAGAAAGAAAATATCGTTTAGAAATAACTAAGAATTGAAGGATCAGCTGATAAGAAAATATTTATTTACATAGATGGAAAATCGAATCAAGACGCCGATAAAATAAGAACTTCAGCAATCGTTAGTATAAAAAAAATTAACACGCGTTTTTGACACAGGGTGCCTCGAAATTTGTTAAGGAATTACTGACAAGAACAAATTAAAATTACATTGTGCTCGAACAGGTTAACCGATTTTAATAATTTTTGTTTGTTTGAAAGATACTTGTGAGGATTTATAAAAATATCACACTGACAAAAAATAGTTGCAGATTTGAAATTTGGCGTACGGATGGTGAATTTTTTTAAATTAAAATAAAAAAATTCATATTACCAGTTATCAAATATTATAAATAATAATTAAATTAATGAAATTAATATATGTTCGCATTATAACATGATCAATTCAAGCAAGAGCACTACTGTAAGAAAAGTAAAATATCAGTGAACCTCAAGTTTAAATTATGAAAATTGAAAAAACTCCAGAGCTGCCATATTTTTTGTTAGTGAATACTCAAATGGGTTTTTTTCGTCAACCAAACGAAACGCCTATCTGTAATTTTAGTATGTTTTGTATCTTTTGACAACCAAAAAAAGGAAAGAAAAGTGCCTTTGAATTTCGCCATGTTTAAAAATTAAATTTTAAAAATTAAAAGTAAAAAATTTCATGGCAAATAAGCAAAAAAATTTCAGTTGTAATTTCCCAAGGGCGGTGATACTTCGAAATAATTTTTTGCCAAAAATTTCGAAAGAAAGTATATTGATAAAAGCACGAGACCGTAGGCCGAGGGCTATTATCAATACCACTTGCTTGAGGAATTTTCCAAAAAATTATGAAAATTTATCACCGAACGAGGGGAATTCGTTTAGAAAATATTTTGCCATTTTTCATTTCTTTATATATTTTTTATGAATTATAGGTCTGGCCTACTACGATATCATTAAACAAAACGAATATGATTAAATATTGTATCGATTATGGAGTACGATGTAACAAGCGGACATCGTTCTGGAAAATACTTCTTAGAGAAAATAGTTACACTAAAAGAATATAAAACACCTGAATAAATATTTGAAGATAACAAAAACAAAATAACAGGAAATTGCTAACAGGAAATTGTAATTCACCTAATATGAAAATAAAATAAAACTACGCAGTCTATGATGGAATAGACAAATAAACTAATTAAAACAAAAAGATAGATAGTGCACACCCATGTGTGAGTTTTTGGAGATAATGTTATTATGTTTTTGTTCGGTTTGTTTTCTAGAATTTTGTTGAGATATTTATTGTTTCATCTCATACATAAGAGGTGACGTTAGGGATAATAAGTTCTGTTTTTAATTAACAGTGATACAAGTGAGTTCTAAATTAGCGGTGACAGAAGTTAGGCATAATATAAGGTGAATAAAACAATGGTAAGAGATTATTGTGAATACAAGAACAGTTAAGAGGAATAATAACGGGGGAGATATTTTCAAACCGAATGAAGTAATTTGTAAGGCCTAAAGTTAACAATTGGTATCAGAAGTGAGATTTGGAAATGATATAGATTTAAAATCAGTAGAAGTTCAAGATCTGAAGAAAGAATTGGAGAAGAAGAATCTTTCAACAATGGGAGCCTGGGAGGAGTGAGTTAAAAGAAAAATTGATAAAATCTATGGAAGCATCCCGATTGGATCCTGATATACACCTTTTTCGCAACGAAGGAACAGATGGTATTCCAGAAATAGAAAGTAGCGAAGATAAAGAGGCAAGTTGTACCAACAACAAATGACTTTGTACAGTTAATGTCTAAGGTGCAGAATATGAGTTTTAATGTGAGCGAGAACGAGATGAAAGCAGATGTAGAGCAAATATGGAATTCATGAGCAATGAAATAAAAAAAATGTGAATATCGATCAACTGTCTGCAAAATCGAGCAACAAACGGCAGAAAATCGGGAACACATCGACGAGAAGTTTCTACAAATAACAGCAAGGTAACGTGTTGGAATAAAAAAAAATTTGTATTAAAAAGTCAAAAAAGTACAGCAAGAATTTAAGCAATTTAAGTAGAAAGTTATCAACTGAAATCAGAGATTTCTCAGGAAAGTCAAAAAATCAATCAAAAGTAAACGAATTTGACATCACATCCCGTTGAACAAATACAAGGGTTGAAGCTTAAACCTCCACAATACGACGGAACATCATCCTTTGGAATTTTCAAATTCCAATTTGAAACCGCAGCTGATCAGAATAATTGGAATGAAACACATCGTGTTGCAGCTTTAATAGTTGCGTTGAAGGGAAAAGCAGCCGAAACAATACCAGCAGTTCAAGAACAAAATAGACGGAGATATAATGAAATTATGAAGGCTTTGCATTGCAAGTATGGTAATGACAACACGCGGGAAATATATAGAATTGTGTTAAAAGAGAGCCTGAGACGCGGTAGTCAGCTATGATGGCACCTAAAGCTACATTTGCCAAAATCATTGCTTGATGAAGCCGAAAGGATTCGTAACCGACGCTGGAAATGGAGTACTCAAGTATGATAACGTGGAGTTGTCCCTTCAGGCTAATGGTGCAGAATCAACTATGAAGCGAATAATATTGGAACATTCAAAAAAGCTGCCACCTAATACCAAAACAATCGTCTGGGCAAGATTGCAGGGCGATTCTGGGTCACCAAGGTTGTAGGTTGTGACAGTCAAAGAAAATGGTTTACAACCTCAAGAGATCATTATAAGGAAAACATTTGTTGTGCCAGACAAAACTTTAGAAAACCGATAAGAATAATAAATCTGTCAGATAAAACAAAAACTATGAAGAATGGAACGACCGTCAGCAAATGTGAAGAGCAGCACACAAAGAAAAGTCGAAAATCAAACGCAGAAGAAGGAACTACAATTTACTGCATAAGTGGACAACAGAGATTACTAAAGAACAAAAGAAAGAAACACAACAACTGCTCGAACGTTATACGTTCATTTGTGTAGCACATCAGCAGACGACGGAAGAACTAATATAGTGAAACACAAACCTAACATGGGAGCAGAGATGTTAATTCACGAAAAGCCAAGAAGAAACCCATTGGCGAAACGGGAGGAAGCTGATAGAATGGTCAAGGATATGAAAATGGCTGGTGTTACCGAGCAATCAGACAGTCCATTGAGTTCGCCTGTGGTTTTGGTCAGGAAGAAGGATAGAACTATGAGATTCTGCGTCGACTAGAGACTACTTCTTAACATTAAATCTGCAAAGTAGTAGTTGACAGGTAGTAGTTCAAAAATAGGATCGATAATAGACAGCGTTTACTATGGGTAGTTGTTGTTGTTGTAGCGACGAATGTGATGCTAATCCTCTGGCTCCATGTCCAGGAACTCTGATACTACCCTTGGGTGGTACCATAAGTCTTCCTACACAGGTTGGTTGAATTTTCGGGACACTTGAAAAAGTGGTCTACATCGTGTGGCGTGCCCTCACATGCGTGACACTTGTCAATAGTTGATTAACTTTGCTCATGTAGTTGTTTAAAATACGTGACCAACCGGATCTTAGTTGAGCTAAGATGGATCTGGTGCTACAGGGTAGTTGGACCTCTTCGGCAACGACTTTTGGTGGCTTTCTATTTAAAAGTCAATTTGGGGCGAAGTTCCTTATAACGTTTTCAACAGCTTTAGTATGGAGTGTTTTAAGCCTGTTCTATAAGTAACCTCGTCGATGGTATCCGTAATTGGTTGTCTCTAACCTCATGCAGAAAGCATCTTGCTATCCTCCTAGTGTCTCTAGGCGGTTCAATATTTGATATGGTGTCATTACAAGGATGTTGTTCTTTGTGACAGGCCAATAGATATTGTTTGGCTGGCATTTCATTATGTTCACGGAGTAACAGGTCGAGTGCAACTAACATTGTTCTAGCAATTGTTGTTGTTGTTTCTGGTTCAGACCATCACTGATCTGGTTTTGTATTCTGTGAAGCGCAAAAGCGGAGATTTTGTGTTGTTTGTAACTTATTCCAGTGAGTGTCAGCAACTTGGGGTGTCCATATGGGTGCAGCAAAGTTTATAATATGTGAACCCCATGAACTACCTGCTAGTGATTTCAATGTATTGTTTCTGTTTTTCAAACTCGAGTTTACCTGCTGAGCATGAGCATTGAATTCAAGCAGGGGGTCGAATGTTACCCCTAACAGTCTCGGATTTGAACTGTAGAAGGACTGTAGAAGAATAAGTATGTTGTCTATGCAAACTTCCTTCGTTCATGTGGTGAAAAGTGTAGAAGAGGAGTTTTCGGTAAAAAGGTTTAGTTTTTTTATTTTAAACCAATCATTCAGAATATTAAGGTAGGTATTTAGGATATTTGTGAGTTGATTTAGATTATTTCCAGTTGCAAGCACAGTGCAGTCCTCTGCATAAAACGTAATGGTTATTCTTTCTGGTGGGGTAGGCAAGCTGCTTAGGTAGAGATTGAATAATGATGGTTAGAGGACTACACCTTGTGGAATTCCTTGTCTTAGTACTCTCATTTTGTACTTCCAGTTAGGGAACTCAACGTATGTTTGGCGACCTCTAAGGTAGTTGCATAACCAGCGCTTTATTAAACCTAGCAAATTAGTGTTTAGGATATCATCCAGTAATGCAGCGTGCGACACTGTGTCGTAAACTTTATATAGGTCGAGTGCAACTAAAATTGTTCTTGTTATTTCTGGTTCAGACCATCACTGATCTGGTTTTTGTATGCTGTGAAGCGCAATGGTTGTTCTATGTGCTCGCCAGAAGCCATGTTTGTGTGGCGCCAAAATGCAGGATCTAGTCAGCTGAGCGAACAGAAGTGCTTCAATCAGTTTTACAACCGTTGAAAGGATGGATATTTCTGTAAGATTCTCCCTTTGCTCAAGGTTTTCCAGGTTTTAAAATGGGGCTGATTCTGGCCGATTTCCATATATTTGGTATCTGGAGAGTATTTAGAGAAGCAATTATTGTAGTAGTGAGGTGGTTCAATCCTTTGGGTCACTCCAATGAGTTTGAATATGATGGCTGAGATGTTGGCAGTGTTAAGTTTGGGCAAGTTGTACAAGTTATCAGTGTTAAGTTTGCGCAGATGTTTAATACTGATCTGGTCTCTTTCTCATGTTTACGTTGCTTTCTTTTCTGTGAACTGATTGTTATATTTGTTTGCGCAGGAAATGGTTTTCGTTTGGAAGGCAATCATCGAAAGAGATCATGCAATTGTTTTGTGGTTGTCGAGGATAAGTTGAACCTTTAATGACCTTTCAAAGACTTTTACTAGTACCAAGGCTTGATTTACTCATTAATTCTCTCCATTTATTTTTTTATGATCCGTGATTAACTTGTCAATTCTCTTATTCAGATCTAGAATTCTGAAGTCAGCATCTCTTTGTGTGGCATGCGCGCACGCTTCCTGCTGGAAGTTTGAATTGACTTTTAGAATTCTACCAGCCGGGAAGTACCGAGCTCTAGCTTTATACACATACACATCTCCGCGAATTAGACAGTCTTTGGTATAAAATAAGTGTCCTATGGACGGTTCATAACGTGTATTACAGCTGCTTACTGGTGGTATATAAATATGGACTAGAGTCATCTCCGTATTTCCGGATTTTATTATAATGCCCAGTTGTTCTAGGTGTTTATCAGTTCACCGTACTGCTGGTAATGTGGTTGTACGGTAGATAACGTTTTTACGTTTATGTGGTTGTACGGTAGATAACATTTCACACTAATCTTAGATGTCACATTTAATTTCGCTTCTAGAAGAACCGTCACTAGAATATTGTTTTTGCGCATATAATTTATGGTCGATCTTGTTAGTGAGACCGTTGCGTGTTTATTCGAATTGTGTTTTGCTGCGAGTTCATGTTGGTATGTTGACTAGATGTTTGACAACATGCCGCTATGTAGTTTTTGTCTCATTGCTTATGTGTGACTAGACCTGCGCTGTTCTTGAGGTGACACCATTCCGGTGATTACCGAAGGCAAGTCATGTCACTTTGAATGACTAAAGTCACATCACAACAATTTTCGTATTGTTGAAGTCGCTTTTCATACCCCATTTGTCATTTTATACGACAAATGTCACTTTAAATGACATTTTAGTCGCCTCAATTTTTCATGTGACAATAATTTTTTCAAACGTCTTAAATTGTTTTTGTGAAATTGAAGAACGTAAAATGTAAGTTTTTTTTAGTTTTGGCGTTTTTTCGTTTCAGAATTTTTAGTTTTAGTCGTAACTGTTTTTATCGACTTCAATAATACCAATTTTTAAGCGTCTTGACATGACTATAGTCATGTCACCTGATGTGACACGACTTCAGTAATCGGGGTGATTATGTTTGCATTCTTGTGATGGTCCTTGACCTGGGTTCCGACTACTTCTGGGACGAAGACACGTCCATCTTGAGGAAAAGTGTGTGGGTAGTAGGTTTAATGTTATGCCATTGGGGCTGTGTAATGCACCAGCCATATTTGGCTCGTTTAATAGAAGATTCGTTAAATTCGTGTGCTAAAAGGATTACATCGGAGAACGTACCATGCGTTCTCGGACGATATAATTGTAATGGGTAACGACTTCGAAGATCATTTGAACAATTCAGAGGAAGTGTTCGAGTGCATCCAAGCTGACTAAAATTGAGCCCAAAGTAATGTACACTGTTTAGAGAGGAAGTGAAATATTTGGGACACAAATACAACAAATGGTATACACACATATACTGACAAGATCACAGCAGTAAAAGAATGGCAATACAGCAGTAAAAGAATTTATATGAACTTCGCAGTTTGCTGGGTTTGTACGGCCAAGAATTTCATTTAAGAACTGATCATGGTTCATGTAGAGTTGAGGTGTCAAGAACGCCATGCTAGTAAGGAAAACATTATTGACGTCAGACTTCTCCAAGGGCTTCCTAACGAAAACTGTACAGAAGGAGTAATTGTAAGATCCTAATTTGGCACCAATAATCAAGGTCCAGAAAACGGGAAAACAACTAATACGGAGTAAAATTCCCAAGTCCCAAGTTAAAGATATCAATTATAGTAGTCTCAAAAATAAGAATACATCGAGTGTTAAAGGAATATCATTCAGGGACAAGGGGCGATCTGGGTTTAACAAAACCCTTGCTAAAGTACGGCTTAGATTTTCATGGTCAGGAGCACATCAATCGGTAGTGGAATGAGGTCCAACATGTGATCAATGTACCGGCTGCCAAGCGGGCTGCACGAAGAAATGGTAATACGAGGCAGTATAATGTGGGAGCGGTGTGTCCAATACCAAATCAGGAAGCAACAACCATCGCTGAAGCAAGCAGTGGTAAGGAAATGGATGAGTCAGAAATTCATACAAATTATGGAAGGAGTTTTGAGTCAGCAATATTTCAAGAAATTTGTCAGATCTTTGGAATCCTTAAAACCAGAACAACCTCACATTCTCAATCGGATGGGGTGGTCGAAAGATTTAATGCTACTCTGGAGAAATATCTAGCAGAAGGAGTAAACAAGAATCAACGTGATTCTGTTATTCCTGATGGATTATAAATCAGCAGCGCATGATAGAACTAAAAACATCACAAAATACAACTTTTTTTGGAAATGATTGTATGTTACCTGGTGACCAGAAGTTTGGGGTTATTTCATCGTCAACATTATGTGTCTAAGAATATGTAAATAAACTGGAGTAAGAACTTGAGGAGATACACATGTTTGTTAGACAGAAATCACAGATATCAAGTGATCGAATGAAGACTTGGTATGACATTCACGCAAACAATAAAGAATTTGAATAACGACAACTAGTCTGGCTACACAAACCGAGTAAAGGATTATCTCCAAAACTACACACTTTTTGGAAAGGACCTTATTCATAACAAAAGATTTAAATGGTGGAGAATGTGGCGATTGATGGAGTACGATATAATAAACGAACATCGTTTTGGAAAAGAATATAAAACACCTGAATAAATATTTGAACACGCAACAGGAAATTGTAATTTATCTAATGAGAAAATAAAATAAAACTACGCAGTCTATGATAGAATTGGTAAATAAACAAATCATGTTATTACGTTTTTATCGTTTAGAGTCGGTTTGAGTTCTAGAATTTTGTAGATATCTATTGTTTCGCCTTGTATATAAGAGCTTCAATTTTTAATTAACAGTGATACAAGCAAGTTCTAGATTAGTGAAACGACTGAAACGAAATAAAATCACTCACCGTGTAACGCTTTTGCTCGTCTTTTCCGATTTCTTGATACATTTATATAATTTTCATGATCCTTTGAATGGCTATCCATAGAATAATCGGCTATCAATTTTATATGTGCCGTTAACTTAGGCTCAATTGTTATAAAATGCCGTGCAACTTTAGATATTGCCTCTCTCAGATCAACCATAATTTCAGTTTGTTTAATATTTTTATTTTTAGAATTTTCATCACCATTCTCATTCCCAAACAATAAATATTGGATGACGGATTTATTTTTTTTAACTTGACGCCTACAAATAAATAACGATTTTATAAATAAATAACGATTTTATAAATAAAAAACGATAAAATATTTAAATAAAATAATTACTTTGATAGATGTTGTTTTGGTAAATTTGGTGCCGCTTCAGGATTACCAACAAGTCCACCTTGATCAGCCATAAGGTAAGCTAAATGTCGTCTTCGGTGGGTTTCAATAACTGTTTGACTTAATGAACCGCCTACATCCATTGATACTTGAAATAATGTTTCGACGTCATCAACGTCACCAGGAATATCCGAAAGGGAATTGAATATTTGTGCCGAATTTTCTAGATTTTTAAGATTTGGTTCTTTCAACTTTAACATTCCTAATGTTAATTGGAATAACACCATGGAACCATCGTAAAAGAACCAATCCCATATTCGCAATAAAATTTTCATGTGAACAACACTGGCGAATAGTGTTAGAAACCAATGTAGGGTAATCAAAGATAACTCTATATCATGACTTTTTAGAGCTTCATCAACAGCGGATAGATAATTCCCAATTAGAGTTTGTATAACTCTTTGATCAGCTTGTATTCCAAGTAAAGTTGATGAATAGTAAGAAGCTGGTAGTAAATCTTCTACAATCGTAGCCATCATCCAAAATGCATCTTCTTCTTCTAAAAATAATAACAACGATGCTGCAATGACACCAGTTCCTTGACAGTATCCTATATCAGGATACAACCATGCAAGCCCTCGTAAAACCCGTCTCAATCGTGGAATACCTGTTCCCGTTGGTGAGCTAAAGCAAGCATTTGACGGCATAATTCGAAGAATATCTTTTTCAATTTGTTTTGATGTCATCAGAGCATCATTACTCGAAACTTTTACAATATCTTTATAGTTAGTTTCAGATTTTAATTTTTTTTGTAATCCTCCTGATAGTCTCATCCACATTTGTGGTCGTAAGGAATGTGGAATACCTGTTCGTACCATATTTCGTAATTTTTCTGTTCGTGGTAAAACAACATCAACTGTATCCCAAGTCAATTCGGTTGCTTCTTTTGTATGAGAAAATTCTAAATGTGCTATCCATTGAAATCTATGTTGTGGATCCTCCACAAATGGAATGCCAAGTAATTTATTTGAATTTTCTTCTGGGCCATCTTCTTCTTCAACTCGAAATCCGAATTCATCGAATCTGTAATCTGGTTGATCATTAGGACCATATGATTCGGGTTGACTTAATTTAGCAAGAATATCTTGAGGCCACATTGATGGTGTTAATGCAGAGAATGGACCACCAGGTGTTGGACGAATTCCTTCAACTAAACTCAAACCGTTTGTCATATCGGTTAACTCATCTTCAGATTCAAGTTTTATCTGAAAAAAATATTGATTTAAAAAAAACAAAAGAAAAAGGAAGTTGCGTGGGTAGAATTTTCAGAAGCAGACTTACACCAATTTCTTCTTTACCAACATATCCCTCATATTCTCGACCACCAAATAATGATTTAGCCATATCTATGTTAAACACAAACTAATTTTACTCTCATTTACATTAAATTAAAACTTTTTATTTATTTAATCATATGTTGACTAACTTTTAAACGTCAATGTCAGTTTGACAGCTCAAAGGTTCAAATTTGTGGAAGCTAAAATTGATCAATTTGCCTGTGGAATACGATTGTGATCTAAAATACATTTCTGAAAATAAAAATATCGATAAAGTAGAAACTCAGATTCAATTTTTAAAAATTTTATTTTCCTTAATTTCAAATAGATAATAGCATTTATTCATTTTCTTGAGTGCGTAATCTGCTATTAGCATTTGTTACACGGATTGATAATTGTTTTGCACGTTCGACAATAACTTTACGTTTTTTGGATGATACTCCATGAGCAATTTCTGCACAGTATACACGATTTTGCATCATTAAAACTTCTAATTCTTTAACATTATGTACTAAGAACTTTTTAAATCCTGATGGTAGCATATGACGGGTTCTTTTATTTGATCCATAACCAATATTAGGCATAAGATATTGACCCTTGAAACGACGACGTACTCTGTTGTCAATACCCTTTGGTTTACGCCAGTTTGGCTAAAATAACAAAAAAAAAATAAATACTATTATTGTAGTTATCCATTTAACTAATTGTTCTCAAGTTCCCACAAATACTTACAGCAAGTTTGGCATATCTGTCAGATTGATGACGGATAAAGCGTTTTGTACGCTTTTTCACAATTTTCGGTCTATATGCTGGGCGAATCGTCATTTTTATTCCTAAAATAATAAAAACATATAAATAACTGAAAATGTAAACAAAAATACATGAAATTGAGGTTAAGTTTTCAGACACTATAATTATTTATATAATATATGATTACATCAATTTCACACACAAACTTTTAATGAAACTTTATTTTAACAACGAATATAAATAATTATAGATTAAAATTGTTATTTGTTTTCAATGGATGATGATTATTTTAAAAGATGAAGAAAAGTTTCATACCGATTTCTTTCAAAGCACGTCAAAAAGAGAGGTGTATGAAGATAGTTACAAAAGGATTTCAATTTTATTGAAATCGTACCAACATAAGAAAACCAGAAAAGTATTACCTGAGAGATCATAATTTTTTTAGCAACTTTTTGAAATTGTGGTTATACAAAACATGCACAATTAATAGCTATTTATGTACTAAGGGCTATTATGTAGCCCAGGTTATTGAGCCTGGAAAGCGACGTAATCTAGCCCGAGGGATGGATGTCGCATGATGGGCGTATAATACCCAGTAACGACAGTGGTGCATACAAGATTTAATGCTTCACTTAATAAGTTAAAAACTAAGAAAGAATTTAATTTGTTAGTCTATATTGATATGCAAATAAATACAAATGTATCCTAGTATGCCAAGAAAATAAATATTTTGTAGTTTAACAGGCTGATTCTGAGTTAAGAGGTCTTAGCTATGATTATTTTTGTTATGACAATTTTTTTAAGAGGAATATCTTAATTGCGATTCTGTGAACGTTGTCATAAAAAACCTCATAATAACTCTACAAATATATTTTGTAGATCTTTCAAACGGCTATTTTTATAAACAAAAGTATTATAAAATGTCATATTTTCTTTTTAAATAATTTAAATACAAATTAAAATACCATATAAATTATTTTTAAGAATTATGGTATATTATATAATAATTTTTTATAAAAATCAAGTTTATGTTTATTAAAATTTTTTAAGATATCAATAATTTTTGTTTGTGAAAATACCAAACGCCATTTTCAATAATCAAAAATGTATTTTATTTTATAATAATTTATATACAATTAATATAAAATTATACCATATATTAATTATTTTGCAATAAATTTGTGAGAAAAGAATTATTGTTTTATAAAATTAGTTTATATAAAATTTGCAAAATTTTCATAAAACAACATGAGATGTAAAAGTTTGATATTGCAAATATGAAATTTTCAATCGCCATTTTATTTAAAATCAATATATATCCATATATATTTTGTTTTATATTTTTGATTCAAACTAAAATAAAATATAGATAATTATTATAAATTTTATAATAATTACATAAATAATTCATAATTAATATTTTATCCTTTCTTAATATAATTTTTCATACAAGAATTCCAATAAAAAATATGAAACTTTAAGTTATGATGCTTAAGATGATCATGTTTGATGGTCATACGTTAAGAGGTTTTTTTTTTGACATCTCACAGTTGTGACTACATACAGAATCGCATTTAAGAGGTTTTAGTCTTAGCTAAGAGAAAAGTCTTTGCTATGACTATTTTTACATCTGTGAGGGAGTGTGTTCGTAAATTCTACATTGTAACAATATTGTTAACAATGACATATAGATAGCGTTCTTAAATCTATATTGTAACAATAACCACGTGCTTTTCAGCGTTCATAAATTATTTTTACATTGTTACGAGCGTCAGTTTCAATCCTAGTTTGAACATCCTCTGGAAGTGTCATTTTGAGAAAAAGTTAAGAAATTAATCAAAACAATAAGCAAATTTAAAAAAAAAAATGGCGAATTATCAAATTGTAGAGTCTGTTGATGAAAATGGCAACAGGTCTCAATGTATTGTTGATATAAGCGAAATTGGTAAGCATAATTGTTAATATTTTAATTTTATCATATTTTAATATTCAAAAATAAAAATAAATATATAATTTAAAAAATATTTTTTGACGTTAATAACAATTTGATTGTAAGCAAATAATGATAAATTTACAATGACAAATTTAACATTGTTCTACAATGTAGAGTTTACGAACAAACTCAGGGTATGTCAGAATCAGCCCGTAAAATAATTATTTGTACGTTGCTATGTAAACAAATTCTCCTAAGTTTTGAAGCGTATAACAAAAACATTGTAATTTGTATGACGTTAAAAATAATTTGATCGTTTTGGAATACCACAGAAATATTTAATACCTGTTGCCTAAAATTTTTAAATAAATGTAAAAATCTTTTACTGGCTTAAATTGAATAAGAATTATTTACATTTTGTAGACAAAACTACAGTTAAAATAATTTTATTTAGCTTTTTAGCGTCTTAATAGCAGGCGTTATGAATTCATAATGCCCTATCATAACGCCCCGGTTTTTATGAATGTGTTTATATATAGCGTATCCTAGAGATTATATACAACTTTATATCATTGTGAAGCATTAAATACTTTTACGCAGAAACGAATCTTAAACACATTTTACATCGCTTTCCACACGACTACTTATTTGCGAAATATAACTTATTCGAATAATGCCCGATTTCTTCAGTTCTAGATAAGTTGTCGATATCTTTATCTAGAAGATATCGAACAGAATCGGTTTTCTTCCCCTTCGGGTAGGGTTTATCTACCAGATAAAGTTATTCGATACTTGATATCCTGCAGATAAGAATGAAAGTTTGACATAATTGTTAAATATATATTTAAAATTAAATTTATATTTATAAAGCTAAGTATGGTGGATAAAAGCAAAATTGAAAATTTGATAGAAGACTCACGAGGATATATAAACATTTCAAATCTTTATCTGGCCTGTTTCTTTTGAAATAAATTTCTCAGTTGTATTGTGGTTTCAGTATCGATTGCAATTATATGTCACATTTTCAGAGTTTCAAAAAAAATCTTTGAAGCTTTTAGGGACTTCTAAGCCCTTTAAAAATAATCATATTCTACTCTACAGAACTTACCTAGTCTTAAAAGTATTAAAATGGCCTTTTTCTGAGTTTTCTAAAAAAAAACTACGAATCAATATCTCGGTAGAGATGGTCACCCAAACAGTGTTCCTGCATTTGATACAAAGTCAGACGAGTAGACAACAACCGATGCTATAACATCAACAACAAAGGAAAAATTAAGCTTTACACTTGTTGAGCTCCTGAAGGCTGGATTTAAGCTTACACTTGAGCTCCTGAAGGCTGGAAGTTTAAATATTATCTTTCACTTTAAATATTATTTTTTGTTTGTTTTTATTTTCTTAATGCCCGATTTATAGTCGGTAACGTTAACTTCACGTTAAATTTAAATGAACCGTTACTTACTAGGCACTACAAATTTTTGATTTATAGTAGGTAAGAAATTACGTATTCTTTGACGTTTGATTTGATATTAATTTTGGTTTTGTAATCAATTTTATAAATCAATCAATTCCTTAAAAGTAACAAACTGATTTTAAAATCAAAATTTAAAATAATAAAATTCGAAATAAACTTTTGATACAAAATTTAAAAGTAAAAAAATTTATTTTCATATTAATTTCATGCTAATATTTGGCTTTAAAGTCGCTCTTTTTATATCCTTTACATTTTTTAATAAATAAAATTTTATTTTTATGGACGCTTGCAATTAAATATTAGTTTTCTTCAGTTTTTATACTAAACGTCGAAAAATCCTTAACAAAATCTTTAAGATAGAATGAAATGAACTTTATGCCCGATTTATAGTCGGTAACTTTAACTTAACGTTAACTTAACGTAAAGTACAAATGTATGAAAATGCACTAGAACATTTATAGTCAGTAACGTAAACTTATAGGGCCATATCGATAAACCCAAATAAAATCGCAACTACAACTAAAGTGTCAGTTTTGGTATTTTTAAACCACATTAAATCTTCAGTTTTAAATGTAGATTAAAGTTGTAGTTGCAGTTTTAGTTGTGGATATCGGTGATTAAATTTACACTTACAATTGACGGTTAAAATTCGATGGTAGATTTTTTTAAATCAATACGTTGTTAAATAATATTTTATAATAAAATATTTTGAGACATTAATATATATGTGTAATTCAATTGTGTTTTTTATAAAAATTTTAACTAATTGAAAACTCTAAATAATTGTTATTTCATGCAAATCAATATTGTTTTGTGTTGCATTTAAGTTGTTTTTATTATAGTTACATTATTATTATTATTGCAATAAATTTTAATACATAATTACTGGTTTCTAATTTTTGCTGTGCGTTCGAAAAATTATAGTTTTAAATTACGTTTAAAAATCCCATCAAAATCTCAACTAAATTCGTAGTTTGAATGTGGTTTAAAAATACCAGTTTTGAACATCAATTTCGAAAAAACTGTGACTACAACTAAAAGTTGTAGTTGCGTCTGTCGATATGGCCCATAACGTTAACTTAACGTTATAAGTTCATTTCATTCTATCTTAAAGATTTTGTTAAGGATTTATTGACGTTTATTATAAATACTAAAGAAAACTTAAATTTAATTGAGTGTTCATAAAACTAAAATTTTATTCATTAAGAAATGTAAAGGATATAAAAAGAGCGACATTAAAGCCAAATTTTGGCATGAAATTAATATGAAAATGAATTTTTTATTAAATGTTTATTTTGATTTCATTATTTTAAATTTTGATTTTAAAATCACTTTATTGCTTTAAAGAATTGATATGATTTATAAAATTGATTACAAACCCAAAATTAATATCAAATCAAACGTCAAAGAAAACGTAATTTCTTCCCGAGTATAAATCAAAATTTTGTATTGTTTTAAGTTACGGTTAAGTTAAAGTTAACGTTAAGTTAAAGGTCCTACCTCATCTACGAAAAGATTTTCATCTTCAGGGATTCAAGACAAACTTGTTGAAAACGAACACAGGTGGCGAGCAGATCAAACTACAATTTTTTTGTTTGAAAGAGACAAACACACTTTTTTTATGTTTTACATAAAAATTCAAAATATTTTCAAAGTGTCAAAAAATCAACAAAAAAAAACTACAATAAAACATATAAAGCGGGAATGTATTTTAAAAATATTTTGTAAAAAAAATTATTTTAAATAAGAATCAATTATATTGCTTAATGAAAACATGTAGTAAACTCGAAATTTAATTTATTTCGGCTTTTTTCAATACAAAATATCGTCAAGAAAATATGCGGTTAAGATTTTCCGAAGATAAATTGTTGCAGTTGATTGGTTTACTGATTAATTCTGAAAAGAATTTCGTCATTATTCTTGCAGATTTTAATTTTTTCGTCAAATTTCCAGCAGTTTATATATTTCTCGCATGACATGCTCTCCTTTTTTTTCTCATGCGAACGGGTATGGGTGACGAATATAAGAAATGAATCCCTGAAGATGAAAAACTTTTCGTAGATGAGGTAAGACCTGTACGTTACCGACTATAAATCGGGCATTACGTTAAAGCCGGGCATTCACATACAACGGAAACAGAAACAGAAACCGAATTTCATACAAATTTTACAGAAACCGAATTTTTATCTGTCAAATTTGTATGAAATTCGGTTTCTGTTTCTGTTTCCGTTGTATGTGAATGCCCGGCTTAAGTTAACGTTAAGTTTGCGTTAACGACTATAAGTCACGCTATACACCTGAACTAAACTATATATTTACACCAGTATCTAATTTGCTACGTATCAAAGCTCAAAGTGAAATTCCTACCCCCACTTTTTTGGCATTTCTCGACGTTTTAGGACCTACTGATTCTAAAAAAGCAAAAAAAAATGTGTGTATGTCTGTCGGTCGTCCGTCCGGCCGTCCGTCACAACCGACGAAATCAAGAAAACCGCTGGACGGATTTCAAAATTTTTTTTTTCTAAAAATAGGCTTACTCAATAGAAGAGCCGAAAGGACGATGAGTTTGATAACTGTACCGGAAGTGTGTCGAAAAAATCGTCAAGTGTGTCAAAACAAGGAAATTTGCATATTTTTTGCTTAAAAAACGTTCATTTTAAGTGATTACGAGTAGAAACATTGAATTTGGAGAAATCTTGATGGTCGGGATTGGTATGTGAGACCAAAATCTAGATTATTGCATTATAAGTTTGTCAAAAAAATGTTGTCAAGTTTGTCAAAAGAAAGATTTTTTTTGATTTTTTTACCCAATTTTTTGGGAAAAAAATAAAATCAACTGTTTGTTTGAAATGAAGTTTTATTATTATTATTGAGAATTATGGCATTATAAGTTTGTCGAAAAAATGTTGTCAAGTGTGTCAAAAGATTTTTATTTAGTTTTTTACCTAATTTTTTGGAAAAAAATAAAATTGTTTGTTTGAAATGAAATTTTATTTTGATTATTGAGAATTATAAGTTTGTCAAAAAATGTTGTCAAGTGTGTCAAAAGAAAGGTTTTTATTTATTTTTTACCCTATTTTCTTAGACAAAAATAAAATTAATAGTTCGTATGACATGATATTTTATTATTATTATAGGGAATTATGAGAATTATAAGTTTGCCAAAAAATAATGTCAAGTGTGTCAAAAAATGATTTCATTTAATTTTTTAGCCAATTTTTTGGGAAAAAAAATGTAGCTGTTCTTATGACGTAAATGTAATTTAAAATGAAATTGGACATGGGAATTTTTGAATTTGTTATAGTTTTTGAAATATTTTTGGAATTTTGAAAAAGTTTGTATTTTTGATTTTGTAATAATTTTTGCAATATTTTTAGAATTTTGGAAAAAGTTTTAATTTTTGATTTTGTAAGAATTTTTGAAATATTTTTAGAATTTTGAAAAATTTTAAATTTTTGATTTTATTATAATTTTTGGAATTTTGAAAAAGTTTGATTTTATTTAATTTAACAATATTTTTGGAATTTTGATTATAATTTTCCGGCAACGTATTGATGTCCTCATAAAAGTTTTTTGCTGAAAACTATATCAAAATCCTTAACCCAGTCCGAAGTCTTGATATCTCAGAGCTGAGAGATTTCAGCCCCTCCATATTTTTTACTTATGAGATTTGAGCAACTTTTTATTTAAAAAAAAATAATAATAATATTTAAAAAATAATAACAAAACGTTGCTCAAATCTCATGAGTAAAACACTCATACATTGTGCATGCTCTGTAATAGTTATTTGGGTAGCGAAATCCGAAATTCGACGTCCACGCCGTGCTGCCTGGGTAATGCCGACAGAATTAGGTTGGTGTATTGGAGACAAGCAGAGTAAAAACTGCTTAGTCAATGACGCTACATCACGGCGAATTGGTGCCTTACAACCAATGCGACTCAAGCGTTTGTTCTCCATGTCAGGGGCGGCTTGGAGCGGGCGTCTGTCTTGAATCAAGCGGCTCGCTATATAAACGTGTAAAAAGGTTGTTTCTGGTGACCTTGATATGCAGAACGGACCCATTCACGACAATTTGGGTTGGGCCTAAGGTTAACACCCTAACCCCGGAAAAAAAACTAATATGTTAAATTTGGTTATCAGAAAAGAATAACAGACCCGGACAAACACCGAATTTTACCTGGACGTGAAAAAGGACCATACTACCGAATCGGAACGTGGAACGTGCGCAGCCTGAGCGCTCCTGATGCTCTTATAAGTCTAGAAACAGAGGCTGAGCGGTATAGGATGGATATTATTGCTCTACATGAAATTAGACAGCCAATAATCGGAAAACAAGATTTGGATAGTCACTCTCTATACTGTAGTGGTCATCCTTCTTGAAGAGAATTTGGTACTGGCTTTCTTGTTGGTGCATGCATACAAAAAGCCGTGATGAAATTCATCCCGGTCAGTGAGAGGATCTGCTACCTACGTGTACGTGGTACATATAACTATATTTCTCTTATTGCCGTGCATGCACCAACTGAAGCTAAGACCGTCGACGAGAAGGATAATTTCTACATAGCACTGGAAGAGGTTATGAAACAAACACAGACACGCGACTTCATTATGGTTCTTGGTGACTTTAATGGACAGGTTGGAAGAGATATCTCTTATGGAAATGTGGTGGGTCCCAACAGCCTGCATTTGAATTCGAATGATAATGGTGAGAGAATGACTGAGTTTGCATTATCAAATAATTTGAGAATTGCCAGTACGTTCTTTCCGCATCGATCGATTCATAAACAGACTTGGGTCTCACCAAATGGAAACACTCGAAATCAAATTGATCACGTTCTAGTAACAGCACGTTTCTTTTCGAGCGTTCGGGATGTGCGATCCTTTAGAGGTGCATACATTGGAAGTGATCACTTCCTTGTATGTGCAACGATAAGGTTCCACTTCCCAAATCCAGGCATTCCAAAATTCAATCAACGGAAACGTTTTAACATCTCAACATTAAAGAATGCTGAAACAGAAGAGAGATATCAAATCCATATTGCCGAAACATTGGATAAATCAGAAACCATTAATGGAGACGTCGATAAGTCATGGTATTTGCTCAAAGATGCTGTTTTAAGCGCTGCTGAGGGAATACTTGGACGACCACAGAACCACTCCCAGAAGCCATGGATGGATCAAGCATGCCTTGACGCTATTCAATACAAAAGAGATTGCTATCTGAAGTGTCTACAAGGACGCAACACCAGGTCCACGAAAGAGAACTATAAACTGGCAAGACAAGCCGTTACAAAGCTATGTAGACGAACGAAGAGAGAATGGTGGAAGAGACAGTGTGAGGAGATTGAAAGCTTCAATAAGGAACATCAATCGCGTAACTTCTTTCAACAGGTTAACACCTTAAAGAAGGGCCCTCAAACTAGATCAACTGCTATTCAAAACAAAGATGGGGAGCTACAAGTAGACCTTAAAAATATTTTAGATACTTGGGCCGCTTATTTTGAGAATCTTCTCAACTTAAGTGACCAGCAACAAGTCGAGCGACGAGCAAAGCTTATTCGTGCGTCAAAGGTACATGTAGAAGAACCCACCAGAGAGGAATTCGATGCGGCGCTGTCAAAATTAAAATGCAATAAAGCACCTGGTATCGACGATATAACATCCGAAATGATTGTACATGGTGGCGAAACTCTATCCTTAAGATTGTTTGAACTTGTTCAAATGATCTGGAGGACTGAAACCATGCCACAGGACTGGAACACAGCTATGCTGATACCAATCCATAAAAAAGGTAATCGCCTACAATGTGCAAACTACAGAGGAATCGCTCTCCTCTGCACAGCATATAAGATCTTTTCCTACATTTTGCTATCCAAAATCAACCCTTTTGCTGAACAACTGTTTGGAGAATATCAGTGTGGTTTCCGGCGTGGCCTAGGTACCACCGATGCACTTTTCTCGATAAGGATGATTTTGGAAAAGTGTCGAGAGTTCAACATACCTGTGCACCAACTTTTTATTGATTTCAGGCAGGCCTACGACTCTCTCGAACGAGAGACGCTATGGTCTGCTCTGGTGTCAATGGGAATTCCTGGTAAACTGGTATCACTATGCAAAATGACAGTACAGAACTCTCAATGCTGTGTATACGAGTAGAGAACGAAATATCAAAGTTTTTTAAAGTCGACTCAGGTTTAAGACAAGGTGATGCTATCTCTCCTATACTTTTTAATCTAGCCTTGGAATATGTGTGCCGTCAAAAGAAACTACCGACTAATAACAATATCTTGTCAATAAACTCAGTACAGTACTTACGCTGATGATGTTGTCATCCTCGGCCGAAGTGAAGCTGTTATGAGTAAGACTTTCAAGTCGCTTGAGAGTGGTGCTAGGAAAATTGGTCTGCATATTAACTACAATAAAACCAAATATATGAATGTTTCAAGAGAGGCTGAGAAGAAAGATTTGATGTGCGGCGATGAACGAATTGAGGGAGTTGAATCTTTTAAATATTTGGGATCAATGCTTGACTCAAACAACAGCATACTTACAGATATAAAAAAAAGCTCGAATCACTGCAGGTAATCGAACTTTCTACTCAATTAAACCTCTCCTTGGATCACCGTATGTATCAACTAACACCAAGCTCAAGTTATACAAGACATTGATTAGACCGGTTGTGATGTATGGATCACAAACGTGGACCCTTACACAAAATGACGAATCGCATTTATCTGTATTTGAGCGTAAGATCCTACGCTACATTTTTGGGCCACTTAAGACAGACGACGGAGAGTATAGAACCCGGTATAACTTTGAGATCAGAGACCTTCTTGAGGGTCCTGATATAAAAGGTTGTATCCGTTCTAATAGGATTGCTTGGTTTGGGCATGTTCTACGAGCCGATTCACAGTCTGGAATGATTAGAAAAATGTACGTTAGTACCCCAGGGAGTGGTAGACCGCGAGGAAGACCACGACTACAATGGGAGACTGACGTAATAAACGACCTTAAAAAAATCGGCTGCCATGGTAATTATGAATGACCGCGAATGACCGTGGTGAATATTCAAAGCTGATTAGCCTGGCAACGCTCCTACATGGAGCATGAACGCCTTAAAAAAAAAAAAAAAAAAAAATATCGAGGGCTGAAAGTAGAATTTACGTATTGAGAGCTGCGGCTCATTTTGATGCCCGACACGAAGCGAGGGCTTTTATTGAACCAAGCAATAAGGAACTATACTCCAAATCGGGTTCTAAAAAGAAAGCATCCAAAAGTCGCTGCCAAAGAGGTTTAACTGCCCCGTAGCACCAAATTCATCCTAGCCCAACTAAGATCCGGTTGGTCATGCATTCTAAACAACTATACATGAGCAGAGTTGAACCTGAAATTATTGACAAGTGTCCCGCATGTGAGGGCACGCCACACGTGGTAGACCACCTATTCAATTGTCCTGAAAATATAGCCAGCCTGACGAAAGAAGATTTGTGGTACCGCCCAAGGGCGGCAGGACATTGAACCGGAGGGTTAGCTTAACCTGGACATTGAGCCGGAGGATTAGCACCAAACACGTCGCTACAACAACAACAACATTGAACCAAAGGCGTAATCATCCTTTGAGCCTGAGTGTATGTACAACGTTTTGTGGTACATTTCATATATAACCAACAAAAACCACCAAACTCTACCAAATTAATAGATAAAAATCTTGTTAATATTCCAATACGAAAAGATCACACATAATATATATAAACTAATAATTCTCGTCACACAATATAAAAATTAAAAGAACTTACAAAAAGATCTTATTTCAATTATGAATAAAGCTGGTCACGAGACATTAAAATAAAAACAAATAAATAACATACATAAAATCGTAACACTGACCTAACTTAAAATATGTAAATTATCAAATTTCATAACAAATAACATTTTTTACTAATTGTGTGAACAAAATATAACTTAATAAATTTTACAATTTTTGCTTTGAAATGTGATGACCAGGAAGAAATATTTTATTTATATTTTTATAGTTTTATGCTTGAATTGCATTTCGGTGGAAAATGCATTTTTATTTATTATTGTTTTTTGGAAATATCATTTTGGTAGGGATAGAAATTAGGAAATTAAAAATGTAAATTTACTATAAATAGAATGACTTAAATCAGATTCATAAATCATCATAAATCAGATTGATTTTAAAACTGAACTTGTGTGTTTTATTTCGATCTCGACGCTTTCGACTTGCGTGCAAAGAAAGCTAATTACACATCATTGAGACTGACTTGCTCGTCAAAAAGTTTCACTGATTGTAGGGACAGTTCTGTAGACTGAATACGTACGATTGACTAAAGTGTTATAATTCTCCTCGAGATTTGCATTTAGGAATCTCGCATCAAATTAATAAAGAATTTAGATTTTTCGATAGATGAATCTCACACATAATTTCGAGCACGATTGGGCCCACCATAGTTTTACGCACAACTTAATTGTAGAATAAATCAATTTTTGAATTTTTTAATTTCGCTAGACATTTTGAAAACTACTAAACATGCCATTATTTTCTCTATAAACTTCATACAATAATTTATTTTATCCACGACTACTATAAAGAATATATACTTTCCATGCGTATATCTTTCATTGTAATTGTATTCATTCCTTTCTATATATCAAATTCTTTTTTATTTATTTCATTCCATTATATTTATTCAAAATTCCCCCAACAAATTAAAAACTTGATTTGTTGGTATAGTAATATAAACAGATAAAACAAGAAGATCAGTAGGTCCCAAAACGTCGAGAAATGCCAAAAAAAGTGGGGGTAAGAATTTCACTTTGAGCTCATGAATGTAATACTTAGGTCTTCCAGACCGAAGTAAAACTCATAAATTGTGCGTGCAATTTATTTCTGCGGATTTTATAGACATTCAGATCCCGTTTTCTCCGGGATCCCGGTGGTAAATTTTCATCCCGTAAATTTTCATCCCGGGTATCCCGCTAATTTTTATTAACATTCTTTTGTACTTTTTTCAAAGATATTAAAAGTTTTCTCACTCGAAAATCTAGTAGTTTTTAATTCTTTTCTCTCTGTAATAATTAATTTCGTTCAAAATTAGGAAAATGTTTTTTTTGACACATATGGTATCATGGTTTTTTTTGTATGGTTTTTTTGACACATATAAACACAACAAATTAAAACCAATAAAACTTAAAATAGGTAGATTTTTCTGAGAAATCTACCTAAAACTTGCGCTTCATTTCTCTTAATTTATGTTTAATGGTTCTCTTGGACGGATGGACGGAATAATTTAAATTTAAAAATCAATAGCGCATTTTTTGTGCTGTTTTAATTTTACACATTTTTCTACCACCCAATTAGAAAAATCTAGCTTTTTAGCGTTTCCCGGGATCCCGGGAATTTAATATTTTTTGTCCCGGCTTCCCGGGATTTGAATTTTTACGGGAAATGAGAAACCCTAATGACTATACACTTGAGCTAAGTTTATAGCTTAGCTCAAGTGTATAGTCATCCATTTCATTACGTTATATACAAAAAACATAGTTCACATAGCTTAGCTCAAGTTATTAAAGTATGGCTTAACTTCTCTTGAATATATTAGTTAATATATTAGATTGTAAATAATAAACTTAAGGTTTAAATTATGTAATTGCTAATGAAGTTATTGTATAGCAATGAAAAAAGATTTATTGAAGATTTTATTGAAAAAATAAAATCTAATTTTGTTTTTAACAGAATACTAGATTTTGATATATTTCTATATAAAATAATTATAGCAGTAACTCTGTCTTCTTGAATAAAGTAGTTGTTCTAATTTTAACTTTAAGTATTCTAAAGATGACAAATCTTAACACTTTCCTTAGTTAAAATTAAAATTAGTATAATCCCATCAGATTTGATAAAATTCTAAGACGTGCTCTAGGCAAGCTTGACTGCTGCAGAATTATCGACTTGAAGAATTGGTACTTCCTTCAGATTAATGACTTGTTTAAATAATCTACTTATCCATATAATTTCTTTTGTTGCTTCATTTGCAGCAACAACTTCTGATTCCGTTGTAGAAGTTGCTACTATCTCTTGCCTTCTACTGAACCATGTAATAGCTCCACCAGAATAAATTATAACCACACCTGACGTTGATCTTCCAGTTTTAATACAACCTCCATAATCTGCATCACTATAACACTCTAATATACCTTTTTTATAGTTGGATGAAAACACTATACCCAGATTTATTGTACCAGCTATGTAACGAAGTACTCTTTTTACTCTGCATACATCTTCTGAAGATGGATTTTCTAGTGATCTAGAAATAAAACCCACACTATAGGCTAAATCTGGTCTTGTGCCAACCATGAGATACATAAGTGCTCCAACTATTTGTCTGTATGGAAATACTTGTGTTTTTATGCTATCTTTCCCAGATGAAACAGTTTCTGGACTTTTCAACATTGGCGTTAAAATTGGCTTACAATCTGAAAACTTGAATCTTTCAAGAATCCTTTTTGAATATGCAGTCTGACTTATTTTAATACTTTTATCAGGCTGCTTTTCAATTTCTAGTCCTAAAAAGTATTTTGCCGGGTTTGTAGTAATCTTAAACTCATTTTTAAGTTTTTCGATACAGGTCTCTAAATCTTGTAAAACTGATCCTGCAACTAAACCATCATCTACATATAACACTAGCAAAAGTTTTCGACCTTCAGTTTCTTGAATATATAGACATGGATCTGCCTCACTAGGACGAAAGCCTAAACTAATTAAAAAAGTTCCAAAGCGTTTGTTCCAACATCTTGGAGCCTGTTTCAGTCCGTAAAGACTTTTTCTTAGTTTACAGACTTTATTAGTTCCATCATCAAAACCTTCAGGCTGTTTTATAAAAATTGTTTCTTCTAGCTCTCCATACAAAAATGCAGTTGATACATCGAATTGAACTAGGTGAAGATTTTCACTTGCTGCAATACTTAAAATTGAACGAATTGTGCCAAGTTTAGCCACTGGACTGAATGTATCACTATAATCAATTCCTTGACGTTGAATAAACCCTCTTGCCACTAGTCTGGCCTTGAATTTTTCTACACTTCCATCAGGATTAGTTTTAATACGAAAAACCCACTTACATGGAATCAGTTTTGCATTAGCTGCCAAATTTGTTAAAATCCATGTTTGGTTTTGAAGTAAAGATTCAATTTCACTGTCAATAGCTTTCTTCCATTCTGCACTATCTTCCCCACTTATAGCTTCTTTGTATGTTTCAGGAATTAACTTTGTATTAATTATTTCTTCAGCTGTTAAAACAAAATCATTAAAATGCGCTGGTTTTATTAGTGTCTTTCGATCTCTTAAGCATCGATCTGAAGATTCAGAAGTTTCTTGAGTATTTTTCTGACTATCTTTATTATCCTCTTCATCAGTAGCATCTGAAAAACTATCTTCACTCTCTTGTTCTTTTGTTTCAGATTCTCCATTACTTTCTTCGGATTTAACTAGTTCATTTTCTTTTGAAACTTCTTTTTCTCTAGATTTTTCATTACTTTCTTGAACTTGAAATGGCAACTTGATACGATCTTCACAGTTAGAAAGTTTTTCTTGAAATTCTACATCTCTTGACACAACTACCTTGCAACTTTCTTTAATCCAAACTCTGTAACGTTCATCTCCATCATACCCTACGAGATATCCTTTTACTGCTTTCTTATCCATTTTCCTTCTTTTCTGAGATGGAATATGAATGTAACAGGCAGATCCAACTATTTTCAAATGTTTAATTCTTGGTTTCTTCCCTTTTAACAGTTCATATGGAGTCTTTTCTTTTACTGATGATTTGCCAGTCCTATTCAAAATATATATAGCTGTGTTTACTAACTCAGCCCATATTGCCGCTGGAAATTCTGCATCTGGATTTGAGTACTTGATCGTTCTTGCCATCTCGACAATTGTACGATTTTCACGTTCACTACCACCATTTTGCTGTGGTGTATATGGAGCTGTTAGTCTTTGAGAAATGCCGTTTTTAGATAAAATTGCTTTAACATCTTCATTTTCAAATTCTCCTCCATTGTCGCTCAATAACTCTTTTATACTGTGGCCTAATGTTTTCATGTGTGCTAACATATCTTGCAATACTATTTTTACTTCTGACTTTTCTTTAATAACATAACCGTAGCGAAACTTTGTATAACTGTCTTTAAATACAACTAAATATCGCTTCTTTTGAAAAGACTCATCAAAAGGTCCACAAACATCTGCTGAAATTAATTCACCTGGACTTGTTGCTCTTTCTCTGGTACCAAAAGGTAATCTATGTGCCTTTCCATAAACACATGATTCACAAATTTCCTGACACAATTTAACTCTAAGACTATTGCGAGTGCCACTGTAGGTGGCTTGGACCTTTATCAAAATAAAAATTGCTACGGGATAACGTTGGTCCCCACACGAATCCAAAAAAATTTTGGGAATCTCTTAAGTTTTTATACAATTAGCCTGTCATCAAAAGAACTAAGTTGAAACACATAAAAAGACATAAATTCAATACTAATATAAAATTAGAAAAATACCTTATTTTAAACTGTTGATTGATGAACTCCATTCACTTCCAGTATGATTTCCTATTTCCAAAGTTTAATTTCCAAAACTCAGCAGCCTCTGATTTTGTTATACGAAATTGATCACCAGCAAAAAATCCATTTGGAAATATAGCTTTTAATTCACTTCACATATGTGCAAAACAACCAGACTTAATTTTGTTAAATTCCTTTTCTCATTAAATTATTTGTAAATATATTAAAATGTTCATTTGTGTGTAATATATGCATTTGATCCTCACATTTAGAATAAATCAAACGTAATCTTTAATATGTATCAATTTATTATTTTATTTTTAATTCCAGACACTTATAATTAAAAACACACTATTCAAACTTTCATAAAACATTTTTGTGTTTAAATATAACATTACAAAAATTTGTTTTTGATATAATTATCAATGAACTTATTTTTTTCTAAACATGATTGCATGAACAAACTTTGACTAGATGTCATCTTTTGAACAATCAAAACCGGAATGAATTTTTAAAAAAATGTGTTTTAGTTTGTTACATCTTCCGATGTCAAAACAAATCGTGTAATACTGAAAATTCAGCAAAGATTAGCAACGACATCTGTTCGTTAGAATTGGAAATAAAATTGAGTACGTTCGTTTGCTTTTTATAGTATATTCGAAATTTAACTAGCAGTTAAGTATTAGAAAATTTTGAAATTATTATTAATGTAAAAATGAACGGAAACCAATGAAATATATTTTTATTGAATTAGAAAACGAAGATGAATTTGATTTTATTATTGTTTTGCGAATATTGCGAACGTTACACCATGAATTCAAGGTAAAAACCAAGATTTTTACTCTTGAAATCACAAAAACGTCGCCAACCCCTCCATGACAGAAAACCACCGAACTACTTCCACCTATTAAACTGTATCTGGGATCGAGATACCCACAGTCACTGGCGTCAAGGCAGATGACAGGTTCCAACACTCATGAAGTCCTTAAGAACCTCACTGAGTATTGAGACCGACCATCCATCCGAACGTCAGCACCATGGACACCCCGATACAACCAGTAAGTATGACCTGAAGATGTGAACCCCAGAGACGACAATCAGCCAGAGGAACAACCCTACCTAACGAAAAGACATCATTCCCTGATGTCTTTCGCGTGATGGACTCCAAGATTCTTACCGCTCATATCTGTGCACTCGTAGAGTACATTTCCAATCTTAGTCTTAATCATTGCAGGTAAGAACTTTGGAGCCAATTTTGCCGAGAATTTTTTTGTAGCGTCACTCAAATGATGTTGCCGTACAAACACACGTTGTTGTGGTTGAAAAGTCCGTAGTTTAGATCGCAGGTTGTACTGATGTTGCGATTTTTTGAAAGCTGCTTTTAAATTTAGCTGAACCCGGTTCCTGAGCAGAGTCAAATGATCAGAGCGTTCTATTTCCTCACCAGCATCTTCACCAAGCTGGTGTAGTGATCTCAACAATTGGTAAGTATTTCCATCCGATATTGGATGTTGACCAAATAATAGATAGTACGGTGAGTACTTGGTAGCAGAATGTACTGCAGCCCGCAGTGCATATGCGATTTCACCAATTTGTGAGTCCCACTTGGCATGTTGACCTTTAATGAACGCTCGAATTGCAGCTAGAACTGACCTATTGACCCGCTCTGACGCGTTGCTTTGAGGACTATAGACACCGGTCCTAATGTGTTTAATGCCGAAATCTGACAAAAGACTTTGAAAGTTCCTACTAGTGAACTGTTTGCCATTGTCACTGTGCAGAAACTCTGGTACCCCATATGTAAGAAACACTTCATTCCTTAGAAAAGCATTCACCTTCGGTGAAGTTGCGTTTCTAAGTGGTTTCAGTAGTACAAACTTCGTAGCATGATCCAGAACCATCAATAACACCGTATTCCCAAGTGTAGAACGAGGGTACGGTCCCAAAAAATCTATGTAGACTCTCTGCCATGGACGTGCTGTTTCGAATTGATATTGCATCGGAGGACGCAATATCTGATTCGTGGCTTTTGTTTGTTTACATGTGTCGCAGGACACAACATAGTTGTGTACCTGTGACGCCATGCCCGGCCAATAATAAAGACGTCGAAGTAATTCTAAAGTCTTTTTAACACCTCCATGAGCAGCAGTACTATCATCGTGATGTTTCTGAATCATGTTGGAAGTCATCGGTTTTGGTACCCAGAGTTTCCACACAGGAACATCGTTAGGTATTGCATCAGGTCTTGGCTCAATACGAATGTATAGCTTATCATCCACGACTTTGACTGAAGGAAAGTCCTTTGGTGATGATTGAACTTTAGCTATCATCTCCGTATATTCGTTGTGCCGATAACCTTCATTGTCAATTTTAATGTCGTTAATGTGATGTACTAATGCTTCCGTCAATTCCTCGTGTGTATCGTCATAAAGACGAGATAGAGCATCAGGGACTATATTTTGGGTACCTTTTTGGTGGACAATGGTAAAATCCATATGTTGGAGTTTTAGGCTCCACCTAGCCAGACGACCACTCAAGTCTTTCTGTGACATAAGCCACTTCAGACTTGAGTGATCAGTCACAATCGTAAATCGGTGACCTTCAACATAGCCCCTGAATTTCTTCACACTAAGAATTGCCGCAAGACATTCAAGCTCAGAAACTGAGTAATTTCTCTGAGCTTTGTTCAGTTTTTTCGACATGAAGGCTATCGGACACTCTTGTCCGTCTTCGTCGATCTGATACAGTACACTACCTATCCCTGTCAGACTCGCATCGCTTCTAATAAAGAACTCTTTATTATAATCAGGGTTAATTAATACTGGTGCTGTAGTCAGCAATCGTTTTAAATTTTCAAAAGCAGCTTGCGCTTCCAATGTCCATTTCAATTTCCCAGAACTTTTCTTTAATAGATCCGTAATCGGTGATACCACGCTTGCATAATTTGGTATAAAACGTTGGTACCAACCGGCCATTCCTAATAGTCTACGTATTTGTTTCACTGTTGACGGAGCTGGATACTCAGCAACAGCTCTTACTTTGTCAGGGTCTGTTCGAAGACCATCTTCACCAACCAAAAATCCCAAGTATTTCACCTCTCTCAGAACAAATTTACTTTTCTTGAGGTTTATTGTTAACCCAGCCGCTCTTAACAATGAAGAGACTTTGGACAGCAATTCCATATGTTCCTGGAACGTGGAAGAGACTACCAATAGATCATCTAAATAAACAAAGACATTTTCGTGATATTGATGTGGTATCACTTTGTGCATTAGCCGACACATTGTCTGGGGAGCATTGCACAATCCAAAGGGCATAACCCGGAATTGATACAATGGACGACCAGGCACTGTGAAGGCTGTCTTGTCTCTAGATGCTTCTGCCAGAGGAATCTGCCAGAAAGCATCTTTGAGATCAATACTTGAAATGTACTTTGTGCTATTTAGACGACCTAGTAAGCCATCAATCAAGGGAAGTGGGTAAGCGTCCTTTTTCGTTAGTGAATTGACACGACGGCTATCAATACATAATCTGTTTTTACCAGATTCTTTTTGTACCAAAACCACTGGCGAGCACCAAGAACTGTTACTCTCTTCGATCACGCCCATTTGAAGCATTCGGTCGAGTTCGGCATAAACCTTTAGTTGAACAGCCGGCGATGTGGGATAGTGCCTCTGTTTAACAGGTGCACTATCACCAACATCGATGACATGTTCAACCAAAGAAGTCTTTCCGAGCCCAGACACTTCAAATGACGGGAAAGAATCCTTGATCATATCCAGTTCATGTTGCTGATCAGTGGTGAGGTTGTGTGTACTCAAAGTTATTGGCTCTGTACGAGTCAGTTCACTAACAAAAGAAGGAACAATACCGAATTTCTCCCAGAAATCTATGCCCAGGTAGAGCTCTTCTCGTAAACCAGGGACAATATGAAACCGCATTGGTATAGTGGAGCCATTCACGGTTATTGGAATTTCTATGTAACCCAAAATTTTATTTGCAGTACCATCTGCCGTACGAATACACGAAGTGTACTTACGGTAAGTTGTACCTGCTGATTCCAATAATTCCAAGGAATTTCTTCCAAGTATAGTGATTGACGCTCCACTATCCAATAATCCTGCGATATTTTTGTCCAAAATCCTTATTGTCAATCGCGGCCGAGGATCCTTTGTTTCTGAAAGGATAGATGAAATACAAGCTTTACGAAATAATTTCCTCATCCTCCAATATCTAATGTTGCGTTCAAGACGTCTAAAATATGTGTGATGTAATGATAGGAAATTAAATGTACTAGGTGATTTTATTCTGTTTTCCTTGGTGGTGGATCGTTCTGCGTTCCTACATCTCTCGTCGATTTCTTCGGGCTCATTGGATGTTGAACCGAGGGTACCATCCCCGAAGCATGTACTCTCGGACGGTAGTTTACCGACGGGTGACAATATGAACAATTTGCGTAAATAACGTCCGGTTTGTTACATTTCCAGCAATACAATTTTATCCGATTCTTAGAGCAATCAGGAGCTCGATGACCGTTTACTCCACATCTGAAACATACTATTGGTTGTCTGGGTATTGATGGACCAGGTTGACTGTTGTCAGATGTTATGCCAGGTCGCTGCAATATCCGTCTCTGTGTTGAATCCACCGTTTCAATATATCCATGTTGTTCTGGTTCAGCATCCACCTCATAATCATCTATCTGTTGTAACTCGCTAATTCTTAAATTTGATGTTCTGGTTGGAACTGGTGTGGACCACAAACGTTCAAACTTCTGACATAAAGTCCGAAGTTCATCAATAGAATGTATTGTTGCAGCCAGAGTAGCGTTTTTGAGCTCCACACTCAGTCCCTCCCGAGCAATCTCTAGCATTTCACGGTCAGCAAATGGACGTGCTAAGCGACGGTTTAACGAACCAATCTCCACCAGATACTCGTACACGCTCTCCTTTGACTTTTGTTTGCGGTTCAGAAGAACGCGCAAGATCGCCTTATCATCAGTGAGCGTACCGAAGGTTTGTAGGAGTCCCTCCCTTAACACTGGATAGGTCACCACCTCATATTCATGAGATAAGTTCAAATAGTATCTGTCGGCAGCCCCCTCGAGATACCGTGGAACGATAGACCTAAGGTCGTCCCAATTCACACGGTCCCTCCTGGCAGCCGCCTCAACTCTGTGAACAAACTCATGAACATCAGGAGAGTGACCATCTCCTGTGAAGGTTGGAACCCAATTTGAGTCATAACGACTCAAATTGTTCCCACGAACCCCTCGGTACTCCACTGGTGCTAACGCTGGAGCCGCGTCACGCCATACCTGAGGAGGTTGGTTGTATGGTGGTGGTGCTGTTAGTGGAGCTGGTGGATATATTGGTGGTAGTTGTACCTGTGGTACTGATGGATAATTTAATTGTGGTTGTGATTGTACCAATGCTGGATTGTTATGTGTGTGTTCAGACTGGAGTGATGGACCCAGTTGTGGTATTGCAAAGTCCTCTGCCCTCAAGCCCGATTGCTGGAAATAAGCCGGTGGTGCTTGATCTGACCGTCTCTGTTGTTGCTGGTTTGGACGATTCAGACTATGTATTGTTTCCGATATTGGCCGTACTGGGATCGGTGTGGATCTCTCACCTGGTTGAAAAGCAGGTGAAGCAGATGGAGCAGATGATACTCCTGGTTTATTCTGCATAACTGGACGTGTTGACAGTGATCCTATTATATCCCAGGCGCGTGACAATTGCGATATAGCGTAGGTACGGGCTTCTTGCAAGTCATTGCGAGGACCCAACCTATTCATCCTACCCGTGTAATGTAACACTCGATTCGCCAAACCATCTAAGAAGGTCTGATTAATTGGTGGCCGAAGTCGTCGTACCTGGTTTAAAATAAGTTGTGCTGCCTGCACCACCATTTGAGATTCCTCGATCAAATCTCTCGCATGAGACACTGTTATTGGAACTGACCCATGATCTCCATGGTTTCGCAGTTCCTCTGCCCAATCGACCCCCCTAAAGTCCACACCCCGAACCAAACATTCGACTTGCAGCTCGGTGGGTTCCAAACCATAGAACGGATGGTCAACGTCTAGTTGGTTTGACATTTTGATGGTAAAACCCGAAAAATTATGAACTCGCTGACAACAACACTAAAACCAATTCCCAACAACAAAAAAAAGTTAGTACGCTGTAAATGTAAAAATAATGAAAAACGCAGAAACGAAAAAAAACCAACGAACGCCCAATTCGAAAACACAAAAGTTTTTTTTTGCAAAAACAAAATTTCGTAAAAGAACAAAAAAAGACCACTGTCGTACCCAATCTTTGCTTCACCTTTCACAAAAATTCCTAAAATATTATATATAAAAATATAATTTATTTATTTAATTTCAGATATGCTGAAATTTCAGAATTAATTATATACCTAAAATTATTTATTGACGATAGCACCCCTAAAAATATTTATTTATTTAAAAAAAAATTGTAAAATAAAAAATATTCAAAAGAATGTTTATTTATTGGATGCACCGTCCTAGCTCAAAATATTGATTTATTTTTAAAAAAAATAAAAATATTTATTTATATCTTGAAGTATTGTGTAGTTAAAAAAAATTTATTTATTTAGTTACCTAAAACTATTTAAATTACGAAAAAAAATTATTTTATTTAATAAAAATTTATTTATTTAATTTTCGAAAAATTTGTTTTATTTATTTTATTTTTATTTAATAAGATAAGAGATTCCCAAAATCAAGATTCGTCTGGAGACAATTTAAAAAGTAAGTATGGTACAATATCCATTTTGTTTAAATTTAAAATATCGCGTTCGCGAGCCCACTCCAACAATGCATGTGAGAACTGACTAGAAAAGCCCCTAACGACCAGATTCTACAGAACAGATTCTCCCCAACCTAATAAAAACAATCACAACTGTCACGATTAGACCTTAGGTCCACTTCTACTGACCCAGTTGTGCTTGTTTAACCTACAAATAAATTACAACTAAACCTAATGCGAAAGTTGAAGAACGCTCCCGAGCACCAGACCTCAAAACCTAAACTCCATGAAAATTATTCTATTGAAAACTAAATGAAAAAGTGGAAAAGTTTTTGAATTTGTGTGAGGTGAAGCCTCTGATCCTGAAAGCAAAGTACAATTGGTTCTTCTCTTCATTACACCGAAGAAGCCTCTGAGCAAAGAATGGTACTACTGGTTTGCACCTAAGTACAAACACAGCAACACCACTCCTCGTCCCTGAGAACTCCCTCGCTGAATGAAGAGAAGAAACCAATGTTCTTCGATCGCATAACCCCGATGGCCATAGGCGATCTAAGAACGACATCATCGTTAAGGGTAGAAGCCCCATGGATGGCTTGTTAGGCCTACCGCTGAGAAAAAAATTATTAATTTACCTTATTAATTAATTTACCAAAGTCATACACTATCAAAAAAAATAATTTACAAAAACCTGTACAAATACTGTACATAAAAATAATTAAACCACAACTGGTTTACCCAAAAAAGAACCAAAATTGGTTTATCAAAAAAAAATCTTCAACTCAAACCAAACTGGTTGACAACGCCCCATTTGCGTTACAAATTCAAAAAAAAATATGACAAAACCTAAACTGGTTTTCTAGAAATAATTGCGCCATAAATAAAAATTATCTATTTTTGCGCTAAAAAAAATATGACTCATCAAAACAAATATCACTAAACTCATTTATAAAAAAAAATCTACAAAAACCAAGGTCTTTGTTTCAAGCGCCACGTATTGCGAGTGCCACTGTAGGTGGCTTGGACCTTTATCAAAATAAAAATTGCTACGGGATAACGTTGGTCCCCACACGAATCCAAACAAATTTTGGGAATCTCTTAAGTTTTTATACAATTAGCCTGTCATCAAAAGAACTAAGTTGAAACACATAAAAAGATATAAATTCAATACTAATATAAAATTAGAAAAATACCTTATTTTAAACTGTTGATTGATGAACTCCATTCACTTCCAGTATGATTTCCTATTTCCAAAGTTTAATTTCCAAAACTCAGCAGCCTCTGATTTTGTTATACGAAATTGATCACCAGCAAAAAATCCATTTGGAAATATAGCTTTTAATTCACTTCACATATGTGCAAAACAACCTGACTTAATTTTGTTAAATTCCTTTTCTCCTTAAATTATTTGTAAATATATTAAAATGTTCATTTGTGTGTAATATATGCATTTGATCCTCACATTTAGAATAAATCAAACGTAATCTTTAATATGTATCAATTTATTATTTTATTTTTAATTCCAGACACTTATAATTAAAAACACACTATTCAAACTTTCATAAAACATTTTTGTGTTTAAATATAACATTACAAAAATTTGTTTTTGATATAATTATCAATGAACTTATTTTTTTCTAAACATGATTGCATGAACAAACTTTGACTAGATGTCATCTTTTGAACAATCAAAACCGGAATGAATTTTTAAAAAAATGTGTTTTAGTTTGTTACATCTTCCGCTGTCAAAACAAATCGTGTAATACTGAAAATTCAGCAAAGATTAGCAACGACATCTGTTCGTTAGAATTGGAAATAAAATTGAGTACGTTCGTTTGCTTTTTATAGTATATTCGAAATTTAACTAGCAGTTAAGTATTAGAAAATTTTGAAATTATTATTAATGTAAAAATGAACGGAAACCAATGAAATATATTTTTATTGAATTAGAAAACGAAGATGAATTTGATTTTATTATTGTTTTGCGAATATTGCGAACGTTACAAGACCTAATTGTGTTTCAATCATTTCTTTCACATGACGTTTATCTTGATGTCCCCATCTTTCATGATATAATTGCAATAAAGAATCATCCTTTAGAGTTACATTTATCTCAACTTCATGTTCTGACTTAATAGGCGTAATAGATGCCTTGTATAGAGTACCATTTACTTCACGACTTCCATACAGCACTATTTCCCCATTAACCTTAAGCCAACATTCAGTAGTTGATGAGTTGAATTCACTACTTTGATTTTTATCTTGAGCAGCAATAACAGAAAACAAATTTTTTGAAATTTCTGGAACATACCAAACATCATTTAGAGTGATTTCTAGATTTTTCTCTTTGGTTTCTGATAAAATTTTAATGGTGCCCTTTCCAAGAGCATTTAAAACTTCTTTACCAGCAGCTATGATACTTGAAGGATTTTCAAACGTTTTAAAATCAACAAAATAATAAGGATTATTTGTTACATGTCTTGTTGCACCATTATCTATCCACCAGTCGTTAGAACATGTATCAAGAGCATAAAGTTCACTACAAACTGACACTAGAGCAACATTAGTAACAGCTTTACTAGTTTCACATACTGCCACTTTTTTATTTTTATTTGGCGGTTTGCCATCTGCAATCCACTTTCTACAATTTATTAACCAATGTCCTTTTTTATGATAATAATTACAAATATCTTCTTTTCTTGATTTTCTAATTATATTTGAAGTATCTGCTTTCTTGAAGTTGTTTGCTTTAGCTACAAAAGCTTCTTCAGTTGAGTCTTCAATTGATACAACCTTTTTAAAATTTCTTTCGAACATACACAGCTGTGTTGTAAGCTCATCAATAGTTCTTTCGTTATCTTTTGTTAACAACATCCAGCTAGACTTGAATGTCTCGAAATTATTTGGAAGAATATGTAAAATTTTACATACTAAAATTAAATCTGGCAATTTTTCTTCTTCTCTTGCTTCCAGCCCATTATTTAATTCGTTCCATAAACTTTTGAGCTTTGCTATATGTGTTGACACATCTTGACCTTTTGTCCAATTAAATGCAAAAAAGTCTATACAAATTTTAAACAGCTGTTCCTTGGATGTAGCTTCAAACTGTAATTTTAATGCATTCCAAGCATCATGGGCAGTCTCTTGGTCCATGATTTTCTGATAAACAGGATCACTTACTGCACTAGCTATCATTGACTTGGCATAGCTATTTGCTTTTCTGTAAAGATCATTTTGTTCTTTGTGATCTTTTCTTTGTTGCTCTGTAGCTTCTATTGCTAGGTCATCTGGTTTAACCAATTTTCCATCAATTACTTCTAAAGCTCCTTCATGATAATCAAGTAGATCTCGTATCTTATGTTTCCACAGTGGCCATTCAGCCTCACTGTTTAATGGCTTTATGTGCTTGAACATATCCATTTAGACTAACCTTTTTGATACGATCTTTTGATTTAAATTTTAAACGTTATTATTATTTACTGCATGCCTGGGCTCATAACCTATTAAAGTATGGCTTAACTTCTCTTGAATATATTAGTTAATATATTAGATTGTAAATAATAAACTTAAGGTTTAAATTATGTAATTGCTAATGAAGTTATTGTATAGCAATGAAAAAAGATTTATTGAAGATTTTATTGAAAAAATAAAATCTAATTTTGTTTTTAACAGAATACTAGATTTTGATATATTTCTATATAAAATAATTATAGCAGTAACTCTGTCTTCTTGAATAAAGTAGTTGTTCTAATTTTAACTTTAAGTATTCTAAAGATGACAAATCTTAACACAAGTGTATAACGGGCCTAAATACATAGAAAAGGCCATGAAACCCATTATACACTTGAGCTAACCTGTGTGGGATTATACTTCTATCCCGTTTTTGTATATGGGTTTTATTTTTTTGTGCAACAAGTTCTTTGAAGTGTATAGCGGCATGAAATAAGCGAGCTATGTAAGTATAACATCATATATTCAGTACAAATCACCTAAAATAGAACAAAAACAGCAATTTTTTGACATGCACAGGGATATCACCATGTCAAGGTGATATCGCAATGCAACAGCAAAAACATACCAAAACAAAACCAATTGCCCAAAAATATGTAAATTTTCAAAACCCCCGATATACAAGCCTTCTTCAAATTTTAGCACAGAAAAAATCGTGAACTTGTAGCGCCATTTTGAAATGAAAACTCGATATAAAAAAAATTCAAAATACCGCTTTAACGCCATCTAGAAAAATAAAACTCCATATAAAAAAATTCAAAAAATTTAATTAAAAACACATCCAATTTTTTGCATATGGCAATGTTCATTGTTTTTTTAATTGATGCGTGAATAAATAGGGCTTGTAGAATATCGGAGGTTTTGAAATTTTGCAGGAAAAACGATCTGTATACACATTTCAAATTTGAGCAACACGTTTTATTGCTCAAATGTTCTGTATTATTTTTAACAGCAACCCTAGCTTGTCTACAGTCCACCATTGCTAAAATTTGTATCGCCTAATTATTTGAAGTGACATCAAATAAATTCACATAAAAGTGGTAAAAACAAAATTTATTATTTTCAACTATTATGCAAATCGATTTAAACATAAAAATCTTTTCATTATAGAATTTAATCATATTAAATATTAATATAATGTACTTAATTTTTGGTTTTAGAAAACAACGGAATCATAGTTCATTTCCCTACAATTGGCGGCAAGTTTTGTTATTACTCAAATATATTAAAATTGAAAAAAATGACAGAACGGGGAGAGCCAGGTAATTCGTTATGATAAAAATTGTTTGTTTGCTATAAATTTCAAATTTATTTTAATATTATTTATTAAATGAGGTTATGTTTATAAATATATATTCCAGCTGAAGCGATTGATGATGCAGTTGAAGAACGTGTAATAAACGAAGAATATAAAATATGGAAGAAAAATACCCCATTTCTCTATGATCTTGTAATGACACATGCCTTAGAATGGCCATCGTTAACAGCACAATGGTTGCCCGATGTAACAAAACCAGAAGGAAAAGATTACTCGGTTCATCGATTAATATTGGGAACTCATACGTCTGATGAACAAAATCATTTATTAATCGCAAGTGTTCAACTACCAAATGAAGATGCTCAATTTGATGCAAGTCATTATGATAATGAACGTGGGGAATTCGGTGGATTTGGATCCGTATCCGGGAAAATAGAAATTGAAATCAAAATAAATCATGAAGGTGAAGTCAATCGCGCACGTTACATGCCACAAAATCCTTGTGTAATTGCAACAAAAACACCATCGAGCGATGTTCTTGTTTTCGACTATACAAAACATCCTAGTAAACCTGAACCAAATGGAGTTTGTAATCCAGATTTAAGACTAAGAGGACATCAGAAAGAAGGCTATGGACTTTCATGGAATCCTAATTTAAATGGATATTTACTTTCGGCGAGTGATGATCACACAATATGTTTGTGGGATATTAATGCAACACCAAAGGAACATAGAATAATTGATGCGAAAAACATATTTACTGGACATACTGCTGTTGTTGAAGATGTTGCTTGGCATCTTTTACATGAATCACTTTTCGGTTCTGTTGCTGATGATCAAAAATTAATGATCTGGGATACAAGATGTAACAATACATCAAAACCGTCTCACACCGTTGATGCACATACAGCTGAAGTTAATTGTCTCAGTTTTAATCCATATTCTGGTATGTCGCAATCTTAACATAGAGAATCAATCATGAGAAATAATTTCATTATTTCTTTTTCAGAATTTATTCTAGCAACTGGATCAGCAGATAAAACAGTAGCACTTTGGGATTTACGAAATTTAAAATTAAAATTACATTCCTTCGAATCTCATAAAGATGAAATCTTCCAAGTACAGTGGTCGCCTCATAATGAAACTATTTTAGCTTCAAGTGGAACCGACCGAAGGTATACATAAAATTGGTTTATACAAAACTTCTAAGATTGATTTTATGATATTTTAGGCTTCATGTATGGGATTTATCAAAAATTGGTGAGGAACAAAGTCGTGAAGACGCTGAAGATGGTCCTCCAGAATTACTATTTATTCATGGTGGTCATACTGCTAAGATATCAGATTTTTCATGGAATCCAAATGAACCATGGGTTATATGTTCGGTATCAGAAGATAATATAATGCAAGTATGGCAAATGGCGGAAAATATTTATAACGATGAAGAACCAGAGATACCAACAAGTGAATTAGAAACTTGTGCAGCATAATTTATATTATTGTATTAATTAATTTTTGTTATTTTATAATTTCAAAATTTTCAATCACGAAATAAACAAAACATTCGGTTTAACTAATATATTTTACGTTTATTCATAAATTTACATGCTTCTTATTTTCTTTCTTTCACGATACACTGACTGTTGTTGGACTGAAATAAAATGAATATTAAATAAAAAAACTACATTGAAATAAAATAACTTACTATAAGGATCAAATTTTATAAGTTCTATCTTTTCTCCTAATCGTTCTCTAATCATCGTGAATTGATGTCCGCTAACCGCACTTTCCATTAATACCATTATATTTCTGAAAATATAAATAAATTTATTTGTATTCAAATTATGTAAAATATGTATCTATTTACTTTGCTTTAGCTTTTTTAAGTAAAATATTTGTTATAAACATTTTAAAAGTTAATTAGAATTGTATAAGATTAATTTCAGTTGTCAAAACAACGATAAGTTAAAAAAAAGTTGTACATTACGTTCAATTTTGGTTCAATTCACGATCAAGTTGTATAAAATTATTTATTTTGTTTCAATTTCATTATTTTTATCTTAGATCTAATCTACCTACCGTCGAGTGAGGATTAAGCTGCTACCGAAGATTTTTCAACGCCGAACTCTAAACTAAGTAAGTAATACAAACTTTTTTACTTCATATATTCTTAATGTCACATTGTTCTAAAATATTGTAATGAATTTTTAGCAAAAGGCAAACGTATGGAAATAAACAAAGCCCAGAAAAAGAAAGATCAAATGCTTGATAATAGGCGCGTTCCATTGAAAATCAAACTTACTCAAACTTGCTTTGATCTACTCTACCTCGAACAAGTTGTGTTGTTGAAAAGCAGTTTATTTTTCGATTTTATTTAGATCATTTATAAACTTGTTTTGGTAATTTTAATAATAATAAATTAAACCAGTCAGATCAGTCAGCCCAAAATAAAAAAATTTGAGAATAATAAAATTGTATGGCTATATTTGAAAATTTTTCCAATTTTCGGCGTTCCATTGGAGATCTACTCAAAAGCTGCTTTGAGCAGCTATTTCGTTCCAAAGAAACGCATGTAATATCACTGAGGCGATAAGATGTAATACAGAAGCCATTCTGAATTACACGAGAGAACGGCATGTCAAAAAACAAGTAAGCGATCCAGTCGATCAGGAATTAGACGCATTTTTTCTGTATATTAAATCTATTCTAAAAGTAGAAGATCGGCGAACGAGACTAAACATTTGTAACAAAATGTTAAATATAGTTCATAAAAAATTATTAACTCCAGACGAATAGTAGCATGTGTCAATAATTTATGAAATTTGTCTGTTTTCGGAATTTTTAACACGGGAATTTAATGATGCAGAAATTATTTTCAACCATTGCCAATATTTTTTTTCTGAATTTTCATAACTGGATTTTACCAACGAGTTCTCAAACTCAGAATAAATTTTTACCAAATTTAATGTATATTTTAAAAGAAAACATTTTCTTTAATCAACAAAATATAATTAGTTCCAAAAATAAGAGAACTACCAACAACTGAAAAAATTACTTTTTTTAAGTTTAAAGGATTTGAAAATTAAATAATTCAAATGTTCGGTACACATTCAACGCGTGCTCAAGCGCCAAATTAAATAGTACGGGAGCGAGTGTATCACCTTGTCGAAAACGGGATGTTATATCGAAAGGATCAGAAACTGACCTTTCGATTACTAATCAACAATTTGATCCTGATGTTGTGAGTTTACAAAGAGAAACAAGTTTCTTTGGAATACCAAGGCATATGAGTACAGACTAAAGGTTGTCGCGGATGATACTATCATATGCTTGCTTGAAATCAACGTAGAGCTGATCAATGCTGATGTTGTAGTCGCAACATTTTTCCAGAATCATCCTTAAGGTAAAACATTAATCTGTGGTTGAACTATTGGGACGAAAACTACACTGATAGTCACCGATGATAGATTCGGCAAACGGGATGAGGCGAGCAAGTACGACATTAGCTAGTATTTTACATGCAGTGTGCAGTGCGATGCCACGATAACTAACACTTTAGACTTCACCCTTCTTATGTAGCGCAACCATTAAAGCTGTTTTCCATTCATCAGGTAGTTCTTCTTGGTTCCCAGATTGCAAGAATCAGCTCGACAAGAGCTGCTCCTCCATTTTTAAATTTTTCTGCAGGGAGTCCATTCATGGAATGATGGTGATTTGCTATTTTCAGTGCAGTTTTAATGGCGGCTTCCGCTTCTTGTACTCCTGCGAAATGACAAAAATCTCCTCACTCGATTAGGATGAATTTCATTCGTCAGTAGGTTTTAAAAGTGGGATCGCCATACTGCCAGTACATATCACGTTAATTTGTTGAAAGTTCATTATAACTATTTTTGATGGCTGTAGATTTTGGGTGGAAATCTTTTGTTAGATTCTGTGCATTGGTAAAACACTTTCGAATTTCCATTGGCGGCATGTTGGCTGATGTTTTCGATACAGTACTTCATGTGTTCGCGTTTCTTTTTACGTAGAAGTATTCCTATAGATAACCTCGGGAGCTTCGAATGTTCCTTGTTAACCATTTTTTTCTCAGTTTTTGCTTGTGTTCAACGCTTTGGTGGCACTTATTGTCAAACCATTCGTTGTGTGATTTCGGTGGTCGTTTTCCGTTTGTTCTGCGGCTATAATGGTTGATTGAAGCGTTTCCCATTCTTCTTGTCTCTTTACCTACCTACTATATTTGCTTTGCTTTACCTACTATATTTCCTTTATATCACCGGATGCTTAAATGCATCGACATTCCAGCTCACGGTCCTTTTTGCTTGTCTATTAAATGTAGATGATAAGCATATGATCGGTGTTCATATCAGCACCTATGTATGATCGAACGTCAATTTCATTATATTCAGCTGAATTTTCAAAATTCATTGTATTCGATTTAACTTTATTAGATTTTTGCAACCCTATTGATTTTGACCCGAGGTCAGAAACATCAATTTTACTCTGAGATTTTTTATTATTAACCTCTTCATATTTTTGGGGCCTAGAATTCACAAAATTAGACTCGTCTACTACAACGTCTCTTACTATTACATAATTTTCTTTCTTCACGTCCCACACTCTATAACCATTCGGTTCATGTCCTACTAGTATTCTTTTTGAAGACTTTTCTTCAAATTTAGATTTACTAATTTTGTTATGAATATAAACCGTCGAACCAAAAACCTTTAAATATTTTAGTTGTGGTTTTTTACCATGCCATAATTCGTACAGTGTTTTATTTTGTTTTAGAGCTCTAGTCGGTGTTTTGTTTATTAAATATGCAGCAGTTAATGCTGCATTACCCCAAAATATTTTATCTAATTCGGCACCAATAATCATTGAGCGAGCTTTCTCAGTTATTGTTCTATTCATTCGCTCTGCGACTACGTTTAGTTGTGGGGTACGTGGTACTGTCAGTACTGTGTAACTTATTCCTTTTTCAACACAGTAAGCCTTCGTTTCATTTGATAGATATTCTCCACTATTATCTCAATAGAGATTTACTATTTTAGAATTAAAATGAGCCTCACTTTTTGAAACAAAGTCTTTAATTATAGGAAATAAATTTGATTTACTGTTACTAAATATGTAACGCAATAATCATTCATCATTCGGAGTCAGACGAAGAAGGTGGTCTCCTAAATTTTAAAAGAAAAAAAATATAATCGAAAATAGAAAGTGTTAATAAGTAGCTAATAAGTGTTATAGTGTTTGTGTTAGTGTTTATAAAAATAAAAGTGTGACGCGTACAATTATATAATTGGTGAGATTGTTCTTTATTAAAAAATTATTTGGTATTTTGTGTTTGCTGTTACCAAGAGGTAGGCAGGTAAAATTTTACCTTTTATTGCTTTGATGTAATAAATTTATTTATTATTTTAAAGCATAAATTTGTTTTATATTCCTTGGTAACAGAAAACAAAAAATTTCGTTTTGGTTGTTAGTGATTTTTTTTTTGATTGATTGAGATTTTTTTTGTGAAGTTTTTTGACATGATCTAGCTCCTCCCACCTCGGACTTATTTTAGGAGTTGGAAAATATCAGTTAGTTGATTATGAAATGTCTTTTTTTTTACAAAAGTTAGGAATTTCGAATTTAACCCTTTATTTGTGCTCTTCAATTTTGTTAGTGTCTTTTGTGTCCCCATTTTTTTTTGCTTTTCTCTTATCGTGCTACTGTTGTATGAAATCTGCTATCGTGTTTTTGTGACAGAGATACCCAGTTTCTTTTGTACTGTTTAGTGTTGAAATTTAGGCCTGGCCGAATTTCAGTAGCTATGCCTGCAATGTCAAAGGGTAAGTCTTTGTCTCAACAAAATGGCTGCAGAGTGAACCAACAGCTTAGCATTGACTTCACCAACATAAGAGGTCTCAATTCGAATCTAAACGAGGTTCATCACTACATCGAAAAAAAACCTGACATATTGTTTCTTACCGAAACAATTGTTAGTGGCAAAGCATCGAAGTTGGATCCCGATAAATACCGGATACCTAGTTAAGAATTGGAACATTCCTTTTATAACAAGCATGGTGGCTGTGTATTTGTTCGAGATTCACTTTCATGTATGAGAATTAAGGCCTACGAGTTGAACTCTAAGCACCATAATTCTATAGCACTGAGGATCTCAGGTGTTGATGAAACTATGTTTATAATAGGACTATATAGATCCCTAAATTCTCCCCCAGGATATCCCTTTTTCGATCAAATATCGGCTAATCTAGACAAGATTACCTCGGACTACCCCAAAGCAAGACTGGCCATTCTTGGAGATTTTAGTATTCATAATGAAGAATGGCTTAAGTATTCATCGCGCACTGACGACGTAGGAAGACAAGCCAAACTGATGCTCGCAGATTGTCACGGGTTGACGCAAATGATAGAGTGCCTCACTAGAATCTCAGACAATTCACATCATAACAATAATTTGCTGGATCTGTTTTTGACAAACGAACCAGATACTACGAAGACAAAAGTTGAACAACCCCTTAGGAACATCGGACCATTTACTAATATCAGCAATTGTGCAATTTACATCACCGACACAAATTAAAGCAAATCCTCGTCGCGTTTGGAACTATTAACGCGCCAACTGGGAGGGACTGAGAAACTTTTATGATGAAACACCTTGGGAAACTATTTGTTGTCTTGATCAAGATCCTAGCACATCGGCAATAAGAATGTCTGAAATCATAAAAGACGGAATGCGGTGGTTTATTCCAAATCGATTAATCACTCCTAAAACTGAGCCTTGGTTCACGTGGGATGTTGATGAGGAAGTGAGGAATAAACGCAAAGCATTTAAGACATATAACGCTAATAAAACATCTGAAACCCATAGCGCCTATAAGAAAGCCAGAAATATTAGTAAATTCAAAATACACCTGGACAAAGAAGCGTTTATCCAGAAGAAAGCAAAGAAATTCGCCGAGCACTCGAATGGCTTGAATTTATCAAATGGTCGAAGGCGCCAGAGTCTATTAAAAATTTTGTTTTGTTTTCTTCCTGTTCATTCAATTTTAAATTGCCAGCCACGAATGCAAAACATGAAGTATTTTCCGAAGAAGTTGTTGGCTCTTTCAGGTTTACTGTTTGTATTGTTCTTGGATTTCCATAAGCTCCTCGCTCTTGCTCTCTTTTGTAATAGATGCAATTTTTATTCATACGACCTTTTCTACCACAGAAAACACATTTAATTAGTGATTTATTTCCTGGTTTAAACTTGTTATTTTTATTTATGTTATGCCAGTTTTTAGTAAAACGATTCTTCATTGAACCTCTTTTGAAATTACTATGTCTTTTGAAATTTTCATGTTTAATTTCAGCTTGAAGCACTTTACAACTGGTGTCTTTATTTTCTTCTATCAATTTCACTTCATGATCTAATAATCTACTTTTAACAAACGATAATACCAAATTTTCTGGTGATAATGTTTCAAGAGCTGTAATTACATCAGCATATTCATTTGACATTGATGTGAATAAATGTGCCAATTTGTCTGATTCGGAAATTCTTTCCCCAGTAGCTACTAACTGTGAGATTAAATCTTCAAATCTTACAAAGTGTTTTATAAGTGGTGTATCACTTTGTAATTTTAATGTTAAAAACTTTTTGCGAATGGCAACTTGTGATATAACACTTTTCCGCTCATATAATCGTTCTAGAGTTTTGAAAATCTCACTTGGAGTGATTGAAGGTGTTATAATACTGAGCATTGAATCTGCTAAATAATCCATAATCACACCTTTTGCAATGCGTTTCTTTTTCTTCCATTTGTCTTCATCCATGTGCTCTCTTGGTTCAGAAGAATCAACAACTTCAAGTATTTTTAATTCGGAAAATAGTTGACGAATCCTTGTTTTCTTGATTGATTAAACAGTTACATTTAATTTTTGCGAGTGGCTTCTTAGTGTGCATAGATTTAAGACACATTAAAAAATAAAACTAAAACTTAAATAGGTAGATTTTTTCTATAAAATCTACCTAAAACAAAACATGAATACACATTAAATGAGCTTACAATCAATTTAAATGCGCGTCTTTTAGTTGAAAAGTAAAATATTTGAACATTAGATGTTTGCATTGAGTGAGTCTATCCATGCTACTACATCGGGCGTTGCCAAATGGATATCTGCGATGTCGCCATTGTACCTTCGATTGGACACACAGTTGCAATGTGTTTTATGGTTTGTTGTGGAGCTCCGCAGTCACATTGTGGGGACTATGAAATTCCCCACTTGTAGGAAGAATCAGCACAACGTCCATGATTCGTTCTTATTCGGTTTAGTGTGGTCCAGGTATGACGTGGCAAATCGAAACCAGGATGGGTAGAAGTCGAGTTAGTAATAGAAAGCCCAAGTGTGTTGTAATGATGCCAAGAGGTGTCCCAGGCATCCAAGATATTAAAATTAGTTGCCAGCAGGTTGCTGGCAGTTTTATGTGGAGGCTTTCTTGACTTCAATCGACAACTAGTGTGGTCACCGTAATATTCGTGCAAGGGTAACGTGATGTTGTTGGCTACCTTTTTATGTTCACTCATGATCGCATGTGAGCGTCTGAGTGCAGGTGGAGTGATTTTGCTTAATACAGGGAGCCAAGGTAAAGGAGTAGACTTGATAGTACCACTTATAGTACGCATTGTGGCATGCAGCTGGCAATCAACTTTTTGAGTATGTGTGCTATTCAACCAGACTGGTGCGCCGTACTCAGTCACTGAGTAAACCAGACTTAGAGCAGTTGTGTGGAGGGTAGCTGGAGCAGCACCCCATGTCGAGCCGGCCAGTTTGTGCAATATATTGTTTCTCGTTTTAAGTTTTTTTTTACATATTCACTAGGTGGAGTTCAAAAGAAAGAGTTCTATTGAGAGTAATGTCCAGGTACTTTGGCTGTTGATTGTATCTAATGACAGTGCCGTTAAATAACACTGACAGTTCGTGTTTTGCCAGTTTGTTGTTTAAGTGGAAACAAGAACTCTCGGTTTTACTTAGATTAGGAAATAAGTTCTACATTCGAAAATGATCATTCATTATCGCCAGGTCAGTTGAGAGCAGATCTTCCAAGACACCCATGTCTTTATTTTGGGTGGCCGGAGTCCAATCATCAAATCAAAAAAAGTTTCTTTGTTGTTGTGTCAGGAATGTCATGAATGTACAAATTAAAAAGTAATGGCGCCAGGACGGAACCCTGTGGCAAACCATTGTTAAGCATTTTGCACCTACTGCAGGAAATATTTAGCGAGATGGTGCTGGTGAAGGTATTACATTGAACAGCTTATATATAATCCCCAAAACGCCAGACCGTGTCATATGCTGCAGTGAGATCGATGAATACTGCACCTGCTTTTAATTGTTTTTGATATCCAGCTTCGATGTAGGATGTTATAGCGAGCAGTTGATCAGTGCAACTGCAATCGGGACGGAAACCAGCTTGTTCGACTGGGGTCTGGTCATTCAGTATCGGTGCGATACGGTTGTATATGAGCCGTTCTAACAATTTGTAGCAGGTGCTCAAAATGGCAATTGGGCGATAGTTTCCTGGTTCATTAGATGGTTTACCTGGCTTAAGTATCGCTATCACTTTTGTAGTTTTAAAATGTTTTGGAAGATTGCCGGTTTCCAGGATATTCGAGAAAAATTAAGTCAGCCATTGTTTTACATTTTTTCCAGCATTTCTAAGAAATTCTGGAAAAATGCCATCGTACCCATCTGCTTTTCATTTTTTGTTTGCGACAGAGCTGATTCTAGTTCTTCGCTACTAAAAGAGTTCGCATACTTCGATGGAGACGAGCAATTGCGCTTCATTTCACTTAATTTACGTTTAATGGTTCTCTTATGGAGGCGATTAGTAGAAGAACGAGACATGTTTACGATATGATTCGCAATGTCCTCTGGATTTATTTCATTGTTAGTACGAGCAATTGAGTTTGAGCCAAATTTAGTTTAATCAAAAATTAGAAAATCGTTGCTAGCAATCCGGCAAAAATTTTTGGTATGTGGCAACGACTTTAAATATAAGCACAGCTACAATTAAATATATGCCTTAATAGTATTTCCAATATTATTGAAAATGTGTGGTTATATTTTACTTATTTTCAAGTTTTTGGCGTTCCATTTGGTGATCTACTCAAAAGCTGTTTCGAGCAGTTATTTTGCGCCAAAGGAACGCATGTGATATAAACTTATCAACTTAAAAAAACGAGAAAAACAATCATGTGAATGTAGCATAAAAAAGTTGTTTCAAATTTATACTCAAAACTCAACTTATATTCACCACACTTATAATATTATTAAGTTGTCAGTCGTGTATTAAGTTACTAGTGTCAAAATTAATTTCACAATTTGACAAAACTGTCACAAAATTACATCAAAACACGTTTCAAAATAATAAATTCTTATTTGCATAATATATTTAAAAAGAAAGTTATTATTATGTCAGATTTTACATGTATAAATTGTTGTGTAAAATTTGCAAATGCAGAAATTCAAAGAGATCATTATAAAACCGATTGGCATCGTTATAACTTAAAAAGAAAAGTTGCTGAATTACCTCCTGTTACCGCAGAAGATTTTCAAAAACGAGTCTTACAACAACGAGATGCCGAATCAACAGCAATTGAAGAGAATCAAACTGTATTGTATTGCAGCATTTGCCGTAAACAATTCAATTCACAAAATGCTCATGAAAATCACTTGAATAGTAAAAAACATAAAGAAAATGTTGATTACCATGATATCGATGATGATGAAGAAATAACAATTAAAACATTTGATAATCAAAAAGATAGGCGGGTACGATTAGAGGATGGTAAGAATGATAGTGATATGGAAGAAGTTGATTCCGATGAATGGGATGAGGACACAGAAAATCCGATTGATAACGACGATTGTATGTTTTGCGACCATCATAGTGAAGATTTCTATGAAAATATAAAACATATGTCTGTTGCTCATACATTTTTTGTTCCTGATGTAGAATATTGTGTTGATATGAAAGGATTGTTACTATATCTTGGAGAAAAAATTGTTAAAAATTTAATTTGTATATGGTGCAATGACAGAGGAAGGTTATTCTTTTCCCTTGACGCAGTGAGAAAACACATGAAAGATAAAGGACATTGTAGAATGTTACACGAAGGTTTAGCTCTAGCAGAGTATGCTGATTTTTACGATTATAGTGCAAGCTATCCTGATAATGTAATAACAATCGGATTTCCTTTAACAATTTTTAATTACAAAATTTTATTTTTATTTTCTAGGAGGAAGGAATGGACGTCGATGCCGAAATTGATGGTTCACAAGACAAAGTAGAGGAAGATGGTGATGAATATCAGTTGGTATTACCATCCGGAGCTGTTATTGGACATCGATCATTAATGCGATATTATAAACAACGGTTGAACCCTAGCCGTGCTGTTGTTCTTAAAAAATCTGATAGAAAATTACACAAGGTCTTAGCAGAATATCGCTCGTTGGGGTGGACAGCTACGCATCAAGAAGCGGCAGCTAAAAAAGCAAGGGATATACATTTCATGAAAAGACAACAATCAAAATGGTCAATGCAATTGGGTTGTAAAGCGAATAAATTACAAAAGCATTTCCGTGAACAAGTTTTGCAGTAAGGCAAGACTAACTTTTATCCTTCTTTTTCAAATTAATAAAAAGTGATATGCACATAATTTTTTAATGTTCACTTAATGAGGGGCAAAAATAACTAACGAATAGTAGATACATATTACATATTATAGTCATTACCAACAAAACTTACAAATTTAGGTAAAGATTAAATTCCCATGAGTTTTGCAAAAATACTCCAATCAAATATTTCATTGTTTGTGAGTTAGAATTCATTCACAAAACCAAAATTATGTTTCCATTCCCATATTGATTTTTCAAAATATCAAGAGGAAATAATTCTTCGAACTACAACCCATCTTATGCGCATAATAAGATTTTACATCATAAAGTTACTATGTACTTATAAACTAAAGTGAATTAGAAATTTCGATACTGATTACACAAGAGTCAAGACAGTAGTTGCTTCTACGGTATTGTATTTTATTGATGATTGATGGGAATTCTTATTGTATAGAAAGAAGTATTGATCGATGAACATACAATACATGGAGTTGTATGTATTTCGTTTGTTTTACAAAATCACAAACATCGTTATTTTCTTAATATTGGAGGGCTTCGAAGTGAAGACCTTAAATATTGTCTTAACACTACAAGATCTTATAAAATTAAAATTACAATTTATTATAAACTTTTACACAATTATGATTACTCGAGGAATTTATACACCAGCATGTTTGTGAAATAAACTGTCAAACGGAGTCAGTTAATAATTAATATTTGCAAAAAGAACAAAGTAGAAATAATAAATTTTATGAACAGAAAACTAAATGAATTACTGAACTGGAAATAAAATTCGTATATTTTATAACGAGCATATCCAACCAGTATGAAAATTTAAAACACATGAGTAGGGTGACCATTTTTTTTCTAAGTAAAATCAGTACAAAATTTTAAGAGTTAAAATATGTAGTATCCTTATAGTCTCTTAAGCCGGGCATTAACAGAAACTGAAACTGAAAACTATTCAAAATCCAAAACTCTAATATCAAAATTTAAAATAATAATTAATATTATGTGACAGTTTCTGGTCATGTGACAGTTTCTGGAACAGAAACAATTAATTGTTTCTGTTTCAGACAAAACAGACGAATTTTCAGTTTCTGTTTCAGTTTCTAAATTCGGTTTCTGTTTCAGTTGCTGTCAAATTTGTATGAAATTCAGTTTCGGTTTCTGTTGTATGTGAATGTACGGCTTTAGTCTCACATATGTCTCTTCTTAATTTTGTTGAGACCAACGTCAGTACTTTGTGAAATACAACTTTCCGCCACGATTCCTTGGGAAAACACAGACTTAGAATTTTGATCTACTTTCCGTGGGTGACCCCACATTTTAAAAATAAAAGTATTTTTTCTATGATAGCAAATGAAAAGTCTATTTTCAAGCAGGCTAAATCCCCTTTGAAAATTGGGTTTTTCCTCTAGTTGCTCTGATATCTTCATATAATTTTACCAAGTTTTTAAAACAAGGCAAACATTAAAAAATAGAATATGAATTTTGAATGCATTTTTGTCGATTTCTTATTTAATAATTTCTAATAATAATTATATATTTCTATCATGGAAAAAATGGCCATATCCTAGTTAGGAGCTATTCATAAACATTTTTTTTTATTTTTAATTATTTATTTAAGTATAAAGAAGTAATTATTGATTTAAAAAAAAGTGCGGAAACACTTCAAAAAAAGATATGGGCATTTGAAAAAAAAATATTTCATACAAAACAATTTCAAATATGGGCATCAAGAATAAAACGAAATTATCGAATAATTTCGATAAATATAGTTTTATTAATATAGTAATTCTATAATTATCCGAAAATGTTTTCTAAATGTTCATCATCTACATACATCTCGATGATCAACATCTACATCTACAGATGCTTTTAAGGGATTGTTTAACACCCCAGCAAATTAAAATTTTCTTTCACTCGTTTCTGCGACCTTGCAGACCTACGATCAATAATATCATCCACCTCCGCAACCTCCCTCACCACCCCCTTCCCCGTTAACGTTACCGACTATAAATCGGGCATTACGCATTGTTTGATCCAATTATATACTTCCACACTTATTTATATTCGACTGTTGTAATATACACATCATAAACTCAACTCCATATAATTGTTTTCCGCTGTTTTTAAAGTACTGACAATGTACGGTATTCCAAAAGTTCACCTTGTTTACTAATAAATGCTGAGATAATAAAATATAGATAATAAAATATATATTCAGAAGATACACTTTTTTCATATTTCACAAAATAACTTTTTTATCATATATTGATTTTGATTTCAATTATTCACTAATGATTCGAGAAGGATATTCTCATTTATAACTTGATTTATTTATTATTCGTCGAGGCCCTTTTCTGTTAAATATAATTTATCGCCAAAATCTTTAGTAGTGTGCAAACAAAAAAACCCAAATGAAACCGACAGAGAAAACTCACTCACATAAACAACGATAGTATGATCAAATCTAGACCTGTGAAGGACCCTTCACAATTTTACGAATTACATATTAATATTGCAAAAATATCTCAGTTGCAACACATAAATCGGATCGCCCGATTCAGATCACACAACATCAACGCGCCTGCGCAGATTAATTTACTTTATTTTGGATTTAGTTTAAAATAGGAAAAAAATATATTTGTTTCACAATAAAAAAAAATAATTGATCGTACATCGAAATATAAGAACAGTTAAATGTTTCACAATGAAAAATATGCATTACAGTGGAACGTCATAAATAGACAGATGTTATTTATGAAATGAATCTGATAGTACGAAATGAATGCGTGGTTATTGGGAAAACTGTCTGTTTTAGATTTTAAAAGAAAATGTCTCATGAATAGATTTTTTTGGACATTACAGATTTTCAAACTCTTTCCTTACCTCTGTAAAACGAATCAACATTTAATTAGTTCTTGGCCGTCCCTACGTGAAATTCAATAATATACATCTTATGCATTCTATATAAGTAATCTACATATAGTACCTACCTACCCATAGAATTTGTGATTTAGTTTTTATTTACTCAAACTAAATGTGATTTTATGTTTTTTAATATAATCAAATGAATAATTCCAATAATTAAAATGAAATATTTAGAGTTTATGTTTAACGGTTTGTTTAACTTCATATTATTTTGACGTCTTTTTTACAAACTATCTCCCATTGTCACATTTTGTCAAAAAAAGCCAACATATATTTCCCTTCCTAAATGCCTGACATTATAGAACGTCCCAAAACTCAAAAGCGAACAAATAAAAAGCATCATAGACAAACCAGAACATCACAACAGCATGCCAAAATTGTACGTGCAAAACTTCATCGTACCCATAACAATATCGACTTTGGTGTAGCAGGGCTCGCTATGATGTCCTCAACTCCGTCCGTCAAATCTAAGATGAGAGTGCTCAGACAAGGAGTTCCACAAGGTGGAGTTCTCTCACCTTCACTATTCAATCTCTACCTAAGCAGCTTACCCACACCACCAGAAGGAATAACCATCACGTCTTATGCAGATGACTGCACGGTGCTTGCAATAGGAAACAACCTGGTACAACTCACTAATGCTCTGAACACCTACCTTATAACATCCTAAACGAATGGTTTAAAACCAGAAAACTGAAATTTTCCACCTAAAAGTCCACCTCTACACTTTTCACCTCATGGACGAAGGAGGTGAACACAACACTCAACATCTGCATTGACAACGTGCTTATTCCCACGGTAAAAAATCCGAGAGCATTGGATGTCACATTCGATCCACTGCTTAAATTCAATGCTCATGCTCAACAGGTGAACGCGAGATGGAAAAACAGGAACAATGCTTTGAAAGCACTGGCTGGCAGTTCATGGGGGAAAGGTAAAGCAACAATCATAAAAACACACAAAGCAATAGGCAGACCTATTTTGAATTACTCTGCACCCATATGGATACCTCAAGTCGCTGACACTCACTGGAATAAGTTACAAGTAACACAAAACGTAGCGTTGCGAACAGCAACCGATGTCATTTGATGGCTCACCGAAATCACCTGCACCAAGAATGTGACATATTGCCGGTCCGTCAACACAATAAAATACTCACCAAACAACATCTATGTGCCTGTCACAAAGAGCAACATCCCTGCAATATTACCTTATCCACAACCACACCACATAGAGACAAGACGTACTGCGAAATGTTTCTTAAGTGATGTCAGAAACAACCAAGTAACAGATAACATTGTCGAGCTTACGTATAAAACGGGCTTAAAAACGATTCACACGAAAGTTGGTGAAGACACAATAAGGAACTACATTCCAAATTGAGTTCTCAAGAGTAAGCCGCCACAAGTCGCTGCGGAAGAGGTCAAACTACCGCGCAGCACCAGATCCATTCTAGTGCAGTTAAGATACGGTTGGTCATGCATCTTAAATAACTATATGAACAGAATTGAGCAGAACATTGTTGACAAGTGTCCCGTCTCTTAGGGCACCTATTTAAGGCCACCTATTTAATTGTCCAGGAAAACCAAGCAACCTGACGAAGAGAGATTTGTGGACCGCCCAAGAGCTGTAGCAGAGTTCATGAATCTGGACATGGAGCCGGAAGAGTAGCACCGCACCGTCGCTACAACAACAACATGTTGTCCTCAAAAGAATCCACGATGTAAAAAGCAACTAATAGAACAACATAACATCAAATGGATCATGTCACGATCTCTAAGAGAAGAGACGTTCTCTACAAGTGTAACTGTATAACCCCTTCACAAGAATGTAACTTTACTTCAGACAAATGCCCTTTATGCCCACAATACAACGTTTTTCGTTTTAAATTGAATTTTTATTATTCGAAAATATTGTCACGTTTTTTACCTATCCTCGAATTATCTTCTCAATCTTTCAATTTAAACGTTATCCATCAAATCCCTTCAGACTTTGATCACTAATGAGTGGTTAGTAAGCAAGAACATCCGATTTTATTCAGTATTCAACACAATGTTTCAAATCCACAGGAAAATAATACAGGAATACCTCGAATAGTACGGCTTCGATTAGTCCGGTTTCACTATAGTACGGTTTTGAAGTTTTCAAAAAAAAACAAAATGAAAAGAAAAAAATCTAGGAAAAAATTATTCTTAAAAAAATAATATGCACATACATAATACATATATAAAATTATTTTTATAAGCAAAACTCAGACAACGATGACTATGCTGAAATGTCTGCAGAGATTTAACGGCTGAACAGCTTTCAAAAATTATTGGAATGGTCGAAAAAGTTTCAGGTTATATTATGGAAGTTGATTCTAATATCGAACGTATAGCATTACAATTCGTCGAACAATAAACCGTAGCGGAAATCCGAAATTCTACGTCCACGCCCTACCTGGGTAAAGCTAACAGAAGTAGGTTGGTGTAGTTGAGAGGGACAGAGTAAATACTGCTTATACTCAATGATTCTGCACCATGGCGAGTCATTGGCGCCATAAAACCAATGCAAACTCAAGCGTCTGTTCTCCATGTTAGGGGCGGCTTGAAGCAGGCGTCTGTCTTGGATCAAGCGGTTCGGTATATAAACGTGTTGAACGGTTGTTTCTGGTGACCTTAAGATGCAAAACGAACCCATTCACGAGAATTCGGGTTGGGCGAAGGGCTAACACCCCATTTTCATATAAAAACTATTGTCATGAATTCTGTACACAGGCCTCGGAATATCTCGGATTCATTATTGGAACGACCTCGGAAACTGTACCCGGACTACGATTTAAAAATGGGAACCTGGAACGTGCTAAGCGTAAGAAGACCAGGAGATATTCTAAAACTCACTCAACAACTCGAGAGCTACACACTCAGGTATAGTGGCACTCACAGATATAGTGGCATTACAAGAGCTAAGATGGCCAGGCAGTGGAATCCATGAAACAACGAAAGGGTACACTCTTTATTATTGCGGTCATCAAAACGGAGGACAATTTGGAGTTGGCTTTCTCATTCACTGTCGCGTGAATCAGCATGTTATCGACTTCTGCCCAATTAATATGCGGTTATGCACACTGAGAATCCGCACGCAAAAATTCAAAGCAACGATTGTCAATGTTCATGCACCTACTGAAGATAAAGCAGATGATATTAAAGACCTGTTCTTCCTAGAACTCGAAGAGGTCATCAATAACATCCCGCGGCACGATATAAAAATCGTGGTAGGTGACTTTAATGCTCAAATTGGTAGGATTGCAGAACTTAGAACACATATTGGCCCTAACAGCTTGCATCATACCAGCAACAATAACCGTTTCCGCGCAGCCGAACTAGCTATGATGTATGATCTAGTAATTTTCAGTACTTTCTTCCCTCAAAAGAGAATTCACAAGGCAACGTGGAAATCAAATGACGGAAGAACGGAAAATCAAATCGATCACGTCATGATCTCTAAGAGACACTACAAGTATAACTGACGTTCGATAATACAGAGGTGCTGATCATATGCTTGTCATCTTTAAGTACAAGTGCAAATTATGATCTACATTTAATAAACAGGCAAAAAAGACTGTGCGCTGGAATGTCGAAGCATTTACACATCCGGAAACGCTGAATAAATATCAGGAAATAATAACACAAAACATAGAAGAGCATGACATCTCTTCTGAGATGCCATTAAACATACAAGAAGAATGGCAAACGCTTCAATCAACCATTATAGCCGCAACACAAACTACAATCGGAAAACGACGCACCGGAATCACACAACGAATGGTTTGACGACGACTGCCGCCTATCCGTTCAACATAAACAAAAACTGCGAGAAAAATGGTTAACAAGGAACACCCGAAGCTCCCAAGCTGATTATCTATGCGCCAGGAAAGCTTCAGCAAAACTTCTACGTAAAAAGAAAGGCGAACACATGAAGAGCTGCATCGAAAACATCAACCAACATGTTCAACGGAAATTCAAAAGAGTGCTTTGCCAATGCACGGAATCTGACAAAAGATTTCCACCCAAGATCTACAGCCATTAAAGTGAAAATAATGAACTTACAACAAGTGAACGTGATGTGCTGGCAGTGTGGCAATCCCACTTTCACCTTCTGAATAGGACGAATAAAGTTCATCCTATTCGAGCAATTGCTCCATCAACTGTGGAGATTTTGTCCCTTACCCAGCAATAGAAGAAGTGAAAGCTGCCATTAAAAACTGAAAAATGGCAAATCCCCAGGTTTCGATGAAATTCCCGTAGAACTTTTGAAAAATGGAGGAGCAGCTCTGGTCTCACGTATATACGATCTGATTCTTGCAATCTGGGACCAAGAAGAACAACCTCCTGCATTCTGTTCCAAAAATGGTCCAGATATCGTTATTGCAATTTTTTGACAAAAAAAATTAATCAAAACATTAGAATTTAAAGTGAATTGTGTGAATTTTGTTTATCTAGTTGTTTTAACCATTTTAAATTAACTTGTTTGTGTTTGTTTAGTTATTTTTAATAAATATATGTACATTTGAATATATCACTCTCGTTTTCTTTATTTAAAAACAGGAAAAAACAAATTGTATGGCACAAATTATCGTTTTTTGTATGTAGTTAGTTCCTCGATTAGTCCGGTTTCAAATAGTACGGCTAAATGGTGGAACCGATTAACCGTACTATGCGAGGTATTCCTGTATTCCTAAACTAGAATATTCCTTCAATAGCTTCAGCAAACAGAGCGTCTTTTATTTATACGATGTTCAAAGCGACCCGTTTACGATTAATTTTATCACTGTTAAAATAATCGCATTCAAATTTGAACTGTCATTCGCTCTGCAAAAGGAAGATAAAAAATTTAATTTGAGTTCCGTTTTTATACGGAACAATACTCTTGAGACTACGATGTGTATTCTGTAGTCTGTTGTATTAAAATTGGTAATCTCATAAACTATAAATCCTATGGACCTGAAATTTAAGATGCGTATAAAACTAACCTGATGACCCTGAAGATGACAGATACAAAAAAATGGTTTCCGTTTGTTTTACGGGGTGCAATGTAAGGTCTTTAAAAAAATACTTCTTTCTACCGAGTCAAGTAGGGTATCATATGAAAGGGCTTGAATTCAGTATCCATTAAAGATGTATTTTATAATTTTTTACTATACAGTTTTTTGAATAAAATTTAATAATAGCGCTTTTTCATGTTTTCTTTCCCCACTTAGTTCCGAACCTATTTAATAAAAAAACTTCAAAAGTCTTAGGAAATATAGAAAAAAAGTGGTATCTTTTGAACGAAAACTATAGTGAAGTGTAAAATACGCATAATCGTATTTATTAAGCAGGTGGAAATGAGAAGAGGGAAAACACCATTTAAAACCCAGCCATGTGAGATATCATATGAACGAGCACTTAATTCAAGAAACATTGTAATTATTTTTAGAATTTTGCGGTGCACAGTTTTTGAATTATCGTATTAAAGTATAATTGGTTCTTCTCTTCATTACACCGAAGAAGCCTCTGAGCAAAGAATGGTACTACTGGTTTGCACCTAAGTACAAACACAGCAACACCACTCCTCGTCCCTGAGAACTCCCTCGCTGAATGAAAAGAAGAAACCAATGTTCTTCGATCGCATAACCCCGATGGCCATAGGCGACCTAGGAACGTCATTATCGTTAAAGGGGAAGCCCCATGGATGGCTTGTTAGGCCTACCGCTAAGAGAATATTTTAATAAATAATAAACTTATCACCCGAAAAAAATACAAAAAAAACTATCTAAAAAAAATATGTACCATCGAATTTGCAAAAAATACCTGTACAAAAAATATTTACATTGTATGTACATTGGAAGCATAAAAAAATTCCTAAAAAAACTACTCCCCCAAAACGGTTTTTTTCAAATTGACAAAACAAAAAAATTATTGTTATTACCGTACCTACGGTATATTATAAAAAAAAAATTGTTTCCCGCCAGAATAACTATGACTCATTTAACAGTTACCAGAATTCTGGATTTAGGGTCCCTTTTTGTTCGGCGCTACTTATTGTTGTTACCCACGAATTCCTGTGGGTTTAGGACTTTTAAACACAAAACAAAAAAAACAAACAATGTATATTTATATGCATGTAATTAAATGCAACCGGGAACGAATTGTTCCAGACGCATCTGGATCTTGGAAATCTCTCCACCAAAAATTAGTTTCTAACCTAACATCTCACGCAAATCGCAATTCAAATTATAGAAATATATATATATATATATATATATATATATATATATATATATATATATATATATATATATATATATATATATATATATATATATATATATATATATATATATATATATATATATATATATATATATATATATATATATATATATATATATATATATATATATATATATATATATATATATATATATATATATATATAAAATAATTGTAAAACATAAAAGAACTTAACTTAAGATTGTTGATTGGTGCAAATTTCCTTTTATATTGATACGCCCTTCTGATTCTATCTCCAAAATGATCAACGTCCAAATTGTTGACGTAATTACTAATTATTTTATTTATATTTGATTTGATTTATTCCTTTTATTTTGTTTATTTATTCCAATTTGAAATGATGATTGCAAAATCATTTATTTTTCTTTATTCAATAATTTTTATTTCTTTTTGTTTTAAGACCAATGACGTATCACAAATATTTTTAGCATTAACAAATCAAGGTTATTTTTATTTTTATAAAATCAAGGAAAATTTCCTTCGTCACTACATATATGAATAATTTATCCTTTTCTTTGTTTAAACGATTTTCAAAATTTCACTATTATTTTTCACAAGTAATTATTATAAAAAATATAATGATAAGACATACAATCACTTTTATATTGAAACTATATTAATTGCATTATTTTTACCATTTTTACTTTGACTAGATGTGATCTTTTGAAAAACCAAAACCGGAATGAATCTTTTTTTTTCAGATTTTTAAAATCGAAACTCATTCAACAAAAAAATGTGATTTTTCTTTGACATCTTCTAATGAAAATAGTCCAACACCAAGATTCAGCAAAAATTGAGTAACGACATCTGTTCGTTAGAAATGAAAATAAAATTGGTACGTTCGTTGGTTTTTTATAATATATTCGAAATTTAGCTGGCCGTTAATTATTTAAAAATTTTAAAAAAATTATTATTGATGTAAAAATGAACTGAAAGTATTGAAATAAATTTTTATTGAATTAGAAAAAGAAGATGAATTGGTTTTATTATTGTTTAGGTGAATATACACAGATAGAAATCTAGGTTTTTTTATGCCTAATAAGTTATATTCCATGCTTAAATTACGTTAATTCTCAACCGTGAATAAGCCAGGTGTATTATATACTTATAAGGTATACTTTTTCAAAAAATCACTAAGAAGCTTATTATGAATATTATTCATAGAATTTTATGAGTATCGGGTACGTAGTATGACCAATTAGGAACAACGAAATAACTTTGTTGTAAAAATTTTATATACTTACTAGGGAACAAAATATAACTATTTTTAATAAAATAATATGCCTATAATTCATAAATTTATGGCGCTTAGTAATAAATAAATTACGAACTAGGCATTTACATTCCTAGCATTTGAATTTTGATGAAGTGTCGAGATATCGAAAGCCTCATTCATAGTCATGATTTGTCATACTCGTATATTATATTATAATCATATATGTACTAAGCCTTATGTTCATATTACATATTTTTATATTTATCTATCATATTGAAATTTCACAAAGCTTGTATATATACAACTCACCTAACACAAAAATTTTTTAGTGAATTATAAAAAAAATTTTTTTTTGTTTATTAATTTTTTAATTATATTTACTGTCGAAAAACTAATATTAAAATTTCGCACTAATAAAGAATACTCCATGCCTACAAAACATATAAAATAACTAGAAAATAAAAATTATTATTTGGTGAGAATATATTTTATACCTTGCTATTCATAAAATTTCATACTTCCTAGTTCTGTTACATGCACATTTTTAAATATAAACTGATTATCAGGCATGAAAAATTATAATTTTTTTATTCATTGTTTATGAATAGTAATCATTGTTTTGTTTTTTTCAAAACTTTATGTCAACGTTTTATATTCCACGACTAAATATTCATAAAAATTGATGCCTTAAAGTCATGAATATTACAATAATATTTTAAGAAGTGGTTATCGGGAATAAACATTTATAATTATGTTATACAAAACTTATGACCTGCAATCATAGCTTTATTTTTATCCGTGTAGCGGACGTTACAGGCCGATTGTATGAATGCGGATAGAAGATAAATCCTCGGATTAATCGTCGTTTGTATTGTATGAATCAGGAAAGATTAAAAAATCTATCCGAGGATTGTTGATCTATCCTTTGATCTATCTTCTATTTTTCTTCTATAAAACAAAGGATAAAACTTTTTTCTTGACATGCGCATAGCAGAAAAGTTTTGTTTTGAATTTGTGGTTATTTTTGAATTTAAATTTCTGCGTTTCAAAAATTTGTTTTTTGATATAAATAAATTAATAGTAAAATAAATAATATTTTTAATATAATTTTAATATATTTGATTTCAATTTTGAAATAATGTTTTATAATTTATAATTAAATTTATTTATGTAATAGAAAAGTAAAAGAAAAAGTATTGCCACTTATAAAAAAATGCTATAAACTGCAATAAGAACAAAAATAAAAATTAATCTTTCGGTGTTCATACAATCGACGAAAAATAGAATCCTCGGATGAAGATAGAATTTTATCCTCGGATTTTTTTCTTTCCATCCTTGTTCATACAATCGGCCCTTAGTTGATGTAAAATTCTCCAAATACTATATAAGATTCTTTGATGGAATATTGGTCTATGTCATTTCCATATGTGATAAGATTTGTTGTTTATTTATCCGCTTGCTCTGTAAGCAATTAAAATTTGCCTCCATCAAAACAAACTTAGTATGCATTTTGTTGTGGAACCTTCATCTTAAAATTTTTTCATGTGTTAGTGTGACACATATTGTAATTCCTACTACACAACACATTTTTATTAAAAAAAATATAAAATAAACCTACGGAGGTTAACAAAACCGAAACTCTTTAGATTCCCATTTTTGACTTTTCTCTAAGTTGTCCCAATTGGGAAGATTTATGGATTTGATATGGAATGATTTAATGCTTAACATCTGAAACCTCTAACAAGACTCATGTGGTTCTCTCCGTTTGAAATTTCTTGTTGTGGTTTGCTGGCCATCTGTTTAGTTCATGAACTCCTGTTGAACTAGGGCAGTTCAGCATCATATAACATTGATCTTACTTTTTCAACAATTGAACGATTAATGCGTCCATTCGAACCACTAGTACGCCACCATTTGATTCTACATCCTGTTTCACTTTCAACCATGACTATGAATTTCTTAAAGATCTTAAAGATGAATATCACAATTGCGAACAGAACGGTTGTTAAATAAAATATCTATGATATTAGTTCCAATGCATTATCGTTTTTAAATCTAATCGAAATTAAACCGTTGCAGCAAAATAATTAATTAGTAAAAAAAATAATTGCCATTGACCTTAGTTTGGTTATGAATATGTTAAAAAAAACAATAGAAACTAATTTGTTAAAAAAAAATTTCGTACTTTGTTTAATTAAGTCAAAAAAAAAACTGCCACTTACTACTACTAACTACATACTATTGTTTCCAATTCACAAAAGGAATTTATTGTTTTCGCTATCAAACAAATCTTTTATTTTAAATGAAAACAAACAGTATCACGTAAGAAATTTTATTTAATTAATTTAATCTTATATTTGGCATTCAGATGAATTTGGTTGTCCTCCGAATTTTTATTTTTTATTTGAATTTTTATTACTAAGTTTATGGTTTTATATGGCTCAATATTTATATAGAGTTGCATTCGTGCTCGCTATTATTGTTCAAGAGAAAGCTTTTAATATCTTTAGTTACCAAATGTCATATACTAAACTTCTATAAATTATAATTCGGTACGCAATGTCATATCTACAATTAATCCTCTGAAAAATAAATTAAATATATGAATTTAAGCAATTTCATTATCTTGATTTGTGAGTATCATCATTCATCAGAAATGGCGAGTGACGAACCTTTGTGGGTCTCAGCTGCTAGACTATCAATCGTAAAATGCTTTTACAAATAAATACTGATAAGATGATATTCTTTCAGTTATTCCTAAAACAATTGCCAAGAAGTAACTACCAATCATTACTTAAATCTTGTGTTTGTCATATAAGAAATGAAGTTTTTTCCGAAGAAGAAAATGTAGTAAAGTTGATCCAACAAATTACGTACTAATTTCTATTTGATTGGTTGTAGCTAAACTTTCTTTTTAATCATTTCGTCCATGCATGCGGAATACTATTTCAGTACATATGGATCCGAACCCAACAGATATGAACCCATGGTGAACAGTGGACCTTTTGAGTGGACCTTTCTTATGGTCTTCGTGAACAGTGGACCTTTTAAACTGATAGACAACTGAATTCATACTAACGAACTTGATTCCCTGCAGTATAGAAAAAATGTTTCGAACGATTTTTACAACTGTATACAATATTGCGGAACGAGCTGTCGCCTTAGTATTACGTTATCGAGAAAAAAGTAAAAACTTATCCCCATTTTTTTGGCATTTCTCGACGTTTAAGGTCATAATGATTCTAAAAAGTAAAAAAAAATATATGTCTGTCTGACTGCCGGCCGGCCGTCACAACCGACGAAATCTAGAAAACCGTTGGAGGGATTTAAAACATATTTGTGTTTCAAATTAGGTATACTCAATGGTAAGAGCCGAAAGAAGTATGTGTTCGATAACTGTACCGGAAGTGTGTCAAAAAATCGCCAGGGGCTGAAATCTCAAGCAGTGAGATATCAAAACTTCGGTCTAATGGCACAAATTTTTACCCTGGCTATAGTATACGTCACACATGACATGCCCGACTACATTGGTTACAACAGCTGGTTAGTATTTTGGGGCCAACTTTGATGCAAGTCGTTCGCTTGCTTTACTTAGTGTAAATTTTTTTTACATATGTGGTTTGACCTTTTGTTATGCGGGCAACTCGAGGCCGTAAATTGTACCTTAAACACATCTTTTCATTAGCTTGACTCAGATGTTTTTGAGCCTCTTGATAACGTTGATGTAATACATCTGGTTTTTCAGTTAAACTGGCATAACCACCTTAAAATCATAAATTTGGGTGTTGACCAAACAATAAATGTTATGAAAATTGAGTGGATTGATGAACACAGTATCTTAAGGCATGTTTGGTTGCATTTAAATTTTAATCCCATGCGTTATGTTCGGTTTTTATGTAGGCTCTAATTGAGGCAATCAAAGTTCTATTAACCCGGTCGGACGCATTAGCCTGTGGCGAATATTTGGCCGTAAAAATGTGCTCTACACCATATTTATAACACGGAGATTTTATTTGTTGTGATTCAAACAGTTGCCCATTATCTGTTCCAGTACCTATGGTACACCAAAGGAAAATCTAATCTTCCAGAAATTTACCAACTTCCACCGCAGTCACTTGCCTTACGGCTTTCGTCTAACGGGTGTCTTGTTATATAATTTGGAACTTTGGTTTGATTTGCAGATAGAACACATACCAACAAAGCGCTTAACCTCTTAACCTGGTCGCAATGTTTTTGGGATAAGCAGTTTCCAACTATAGAAATGTCTGTATCTGATTCTGCATTAGGATGAACATTTATATAGGCATTAGCTCCCACCAATTTTAAATTAGTCATACCTTTGCATTTTTGAAGGTTGTTTATTAGGTTAGCATATTCAAGCGAGTTGAAGTCTGGCGATTTAAGGTCTATATGCAAAGGACCATCCAAATCAGTAGGTGTGTTTAAAATTATGGAATCCATGTTTATTCGCGTTAGTGCGTCGGAAACGTCGTTTTGAGAGCCTTTGCGATATTCAATATTGAAATTATACCCTTGCAACTTAAGACACCAACGAACCAATCGACCTGTTGCATCTTTTAAAAAAATCAACCACGTCAGGCTCGCGTGGTCTGTTATGACCGTAAATGGTAAGCGTTCAACATATACGCGAAACCGTTTAATGGCAAGTACGGCAGCTAGACACTCTAATTCTGTAACACTATAATTGCGCTGTGCACCGTTTAGTTTATGGGACTGAAGGCACTGGATCTTCAGTATCCTTTTAAAATACTCCGCACCGACGCCACTACTGCTAGCATCACACTGAATGAAAAACCGTTGTTCATAGTTTAGCGTAGTCAGCACTGAAACTGAAGTTACCGCATCTTATAAGGATTTGAAAGCGTTGTTAACATCGATCGACTATATAAATTTTTGCTGCTTTTGCAACATATTAGTTAATGGGGACGATAGTGTAGAATACCCGTTAACAAAGCGTCTCTACCATCCAGTAATCCCAAGGAACCATCTAATTTGTTGTATATTTTTAGGTGTTGGTAATTTAGAAATGGTTTCTACTTTATCTATGTTAGGTCTTAATCCTCCCTCACCAATAACATACCCGAGGTAATTTCTTTCTTTCAACAGAAATTTGCTTTTCGCTATGTTGATTGTTAAACCTGCGCGTGCTATCTTTTCAGCAACATCTGCTACGAGCGATAGGTGTTCTTTAAAATTGGATGTGGTTATCAACAGATCATCTAAATAAACAAATTCTCAGTCATGAAGATGATAGGGAATCATTTTATTCATTAACCTGCACAACATTTGAGGCGCATTACATAGACTGATAAAGAATCGAAACTGATAAAGAGGTCTGCCGGAATACCTTTTTAGTCCGGATCCAAAGGAATTTGCCAAAAGCCATTCTTCAAATCCCAATTTGAAATGAAACGTGTTTGATCTAACCTATACTAAGTAAACCTTCTATTAATGAGGATATGCGTCCTATTTAGTTACTAAATGAAGTTTTCAGGCATCTAGACATAAACGTGTCTTTCCATTCGATTTCCTCACGATTGCCATTGGTGTGCTCCATTCTCTGTTGTTTTCTTCAATAACATTGAGTTCGATCATCGCATCGTCCAGCCGTTTTTGTTCTGCTGTCGATAAGTTATGGTGATGACTATTCATTGATGAATTTTCTGGCGATAATTTTGATATAAAATTTGGATGAAAACCAAATTTTTCTCCCAAAAGTCATAGCCGAGGTATATATTTTGGTTTATGCTCGGAGTCAACATTCTTATATGATACGGGAGTGTTTACAAAACCTATTTCCGGTTGTGGACATCCACTTGCCGTCCTGACCGATGTTTGCATTGAATGGAGAAACAGTTTGTGAGTTTGAATAAAACTTATGGAGCATCTTTACCCAAAGCACTCACATTCGCTCCACTATTCAATAATGTGGTTTACCCAAAATTCTAAAAATATTGCAAAAGTTATAATAAAATCGAAAATTTCCATATTCAATTACATTTCATGTCATACAAAATACAAATAATTAATTTTATTTTTTTCCACAAAATTGGCTATAAAAAGATGAAAATCATTCTTTTGACACACTTCTTGACAATATTTTTTGACAAACTTATAATACAATAATCTAATCCTCACATACCAATCACGACCATCAAGATTTCTCCAAATTCAATGTTCCTATACTCGTAATCACTTAAAATGAACAAAAAATATGCACATTTCCTTGTTTTGATATACTTCCAGTACATTTATCGAACACACCGTACTTGCTGCTCTTACCATTGAGTATACCTACATTTAGAAACAAAAATTTTTAAAATTCTCCAACGGTTTTCTAGATTTCGTTGGTTGTGAAGGCCGGCCGGCATACAGACATACATTTTTTTGCCTTTTTAGAATCAATAGGTTCTAAAACGTCGAGAAATGCCAAAAAAGTGTAAGAATTTCACTTTTTTTCTCGAGAATGTAATACTTAGGCCTTTCAGACCGAAGTAATTGGACTTGGAAATGTTTGCTTTGTTACAATTTTTGCGATTTTTTACTTTGGAAAAAGTTTTTTGAATTTCGAATTTTTGAATTATTTTTAGAATTTTGAAAAAAGTTTCAATATGTGATTTTGTAATAATTATCGGAATATTTTTAGAATTTTGAAAAAAGTTTGTATTTTTGTTTTTGTTATAATTTTTGCACTATTTTAAAAATATTGTAAAATGTATAAATTTTGGATTTTATTATAATTTTTGGAATATTTTTGGATTTCTGAAAGAAATATGAATTTTTATTTTGAAATATTTTCCCGAAAATCTAAATGGAGAGGTTTTTGAGTAGTTTGCTGATTGTATCGTCTTTTCACTAAATTATATGTTAATTTATGATCTGTTATAATTTCCCGGAAACGTATTGATGTTTCGTTTTAGTTTTATAATAAATATCTGAACAGAGATAAACAAATACTTGTACTTTAACAGAAAGTTTTATGTTTGATATATATCGCTGCCCAAAACTAAAAACAATGTCCCCATAAAAGTTTTTTGTCGAAAACTATATCAAAATCCTTAACCCAGCCTGAAGTCTTGATATCTCAAAACTGTGAGATTTCAGCCTCTTCATATTTTCTTAATAGATTTTAGCTCCAAAAATTAAAAAGCAATGTTCATAAATTTCTCAGAGGGAAATAGCTAAATAAATTATTGTGGAGTGTTGGGGTTATTGTCGTTGAATTTTTCAAGCCCTATTTCCATAACCATATATGTGTAAATATTATAAAATCAAATAAGCTTTAACTAATAACTAATCAACTCGCCCTTGTCTTGAAACATAAAAATATGATTCGATTTGGTACCTCATTATTTCACATTACACATTGGTCTTACAAATATTACAATTGACAACGAACGAATATATGACTTCCTTTAAAATATTTATGATATTGAAAGTTTTCTTTATTAAACCGTATAAGTTATTTTACGGAAAATTAAATAAATCCTAAGATAATAATTATTAATATATCTATTAACCTAAATATGTATTTATTACGATGGGTGTGTTGATGTTTATTAAGTGTAGCAACATTTGTTGGGTTGTTCATATTATAGTAAATCGTGCATCAGTTTATAGTACGATACAAATATTTAATGGTTATAGTTCCATTGTTTAGTTAGTGACAATAAAAAAAAACAGCAATACGAATAATTTTTTTTTAAAAACCCGCAGGAAAAATATGTCGATATAATTAGATAATAATCAACCAATTGATATATGCAGTTAAATATTCTCTTCTGTTTGATCTTGAGTAGTTGTAGCTATGATCTTTGAAATAATTTAAATTGAATACGTTAAATATATAATTAATATTTTTAAACAACACGATTTTTGCCCATTTTACTTAAATCATGTATGTAACTAGAAACAACATATGGGAGGTAGCTGTGGTATGTAACCGTGAAGCTTAACTGTGATAAACGCCGCTTATGTGTTGCGGAAATGCTAAATTTAAAGCCTGTACAAAGAAAAGAATTTGGAAATTAAAGTTAACAGCATAAGCTCTTAAGTCTTAACAATGCATTGCAGATATATTATTCTTTAAAATCGCTTTTGCACTCAAAGTCATGCAATGACATACATACTGACTTACCTAAAATTGCCTTTAGAAAAACACCCATGCAATAATTTCGCCTTATCCTTTTTCCAGAAAATTATTTGTTTGGTTTGTTTAATATAGCGGTAGATGTTCTTTATATCTTTGTTTTAGTTTCCTTCCAGTTAGTTCGATAGACGATTTAGTATACATGTTTAATATCCGATTGATAATTCATTTCGTTATTCATCGATAGTGGCTTATTTCATTTTTAATTTGTGTACGATGAAAGGGATAGTAAAAAAAAAACAAGAGATGAAGAGTCTTACTATTAATACTCGATGAAATGTTCGATCGGGGCATCATGTAAATATTTATCAAATAGTTATCATTTTGTAAATTATTTAATTGAATTAAAAGTGCCATGTATCCTCTTTATATCTTCAGCTTCGGGAGGATAAAACAATATACTAGAATGTCTATACAAATATTTCCTTATATTTTCAAAAACTGCATCAAACAAATTTCAAAGTGAACCGCTTGTGAATATGCTTATACGCGCAACAAGTTCGCTTTACTGTGAGCACTCTCATTTAATTATAGCTTTCTACGGTTTCAGCACCGCTTTGCGCACATCACCGCTCACAGTTTCCACTCTGTACGTAACCTTAAACAAAAAAAGTTCAACAGAATCGGAAAACTTGTTTTTCTGTATAATATGGCACAAAGCTTAAAAAACTCCAAATTAATAATATATTAAAATGGCCTTTCCTCGAAAACAAAATATAACGCTTGTCTGTAATTTAAATATGTTTTGGATGAATAATAAATTTTTAAAATAAATATGCAAGAAAAAAGGTGCTTTTTGAAATCGTCTTGTTTGAAAAATTAAAAAAAAATCAGATTAAAACATAAATTTTTTTCTATAAAGAATAGAAACATTCCCCATTCTACGAATTCACACAAAGTATTGTCTAGAAATTTAATGCAAAAATGCCCACATAATGGAAAAACATTTCCACAATATGAAGTCTAATGACAATGGAAAAATTCAACTTAAGTAAGATAAATAGGTGATGAAGAAGTTTCAATTTCAAAGTTGTCATCGTCTCAATGGCTTAATCGAAAGAGTGTCTGCTTAACGATTCGAACAAGGCACTGAGGAGGAAGGTTCGAATTGATCTGAAACACTAAAAAAAGACGTGGAATTTTTTTCTGAGAAACTTCCAACGATACCTTTGAATTGAAAAAATTCCAATTATACTTCTTTACTTAATTTAGTTTAATTGATCCCAAAAATCTCCAATAAATATAAATTTTTAAATTTTTTATCAGCGTAGGATTTTTATAACGCCGTCCCAGGGGTGTGTTAATAGACAAGCTCCTCGCGCTACACCCTGAGTTACGCTAATAGTCTATTTTAATTTGGTAGCCAAATATTTCATTTCGAACTCTTGGCTGTGATAAAACAAAAAAAAGACTATATCGACTAGACTATATCGCTGTGTGGAGAATTTTTGCCCAACGCTTTCTCAACAACGGATGGGTCGATTTTAACGAAAATGATCGCAATCGATGTATCTTGTCGTAACTTAGAGCCCAGTCCTTTTCTAGCGAAATTGAATGATTTGTTTTTTAGTGGTTTCCAAAAAACCGAAAATCATCTCTTGCAAATATCACGAGATTAAATAATGCTATCAAGGCCATGAAGCTTCATGTCAGACATTTATAATGCGATTTTTATAAACGATCGCTATCTTAGCTTTTGAGATTTTTAACAAAATGTGAAAAAACTACGTGATATTTTCTTTATGCAAACGCATGATATCTTGATGAAAATTTTGTATGTAAATGAGCTGCAAACTCATCCGGGTTTACTTGAATATCAAAAACCTAAGTTATTTTCTAAATTTGACAAAAAGGTCAGAGGTTCGAGAGTAGATTGCCTGGTCAACTGTTTATTAACTTCGCGATATGAGAAGTTATTGTTTTTGGGTCGATTTTCGAAATCGAAAGTTTTATAATATCTTTACGTTTCAAGACCTCCTAAAGCTGTTTAGGCTATTTTTAGCTGCCAGTATGTATGTTTGTGTGGGTATGTGCGTGAGTATCATCGTAAGTGGACGAGAATTTGCCCAACGCTTTCTCAACAACGGATGATCCGATTTCAACTTCAATGGTCACAATCGATATATCTTGGCGTAATTTACAGCCCAGTCCGTTTCTAATGAAATCATTAATTTTTAGGGGTTTCTAAAAAACTGAAAATCATCTCTTGCAAATATTACGAGAGTAAATAATGCTATCAAGATCATTTACCTCCCATTTAGTTTGTCATCATGTCAGCCATTTATAATGACATTTGTATAAACAATTGCTATCTTACTTTTTGAGTTTTTTTAAGAAAATTTGAAAAATAGGTGTTATTTTCATTACGCATACGCATGAAAACTTGATGAAACTTTTGAATAATATGACCTGCAAACGCATCCGGGTTTATTTGAATATGGAAAATATGCTATTTTGAATGAGCTATTTTCAAAATTTGGCAAAGGAGTCGGGAAGGATGTCTGTGGTTCGTTAAACAACTGATTTTTTTTAGACTTCAATAACACTCATTCCTGACATTTAATTTTGTTGAAGCTGAGAGCATAAGGTTTTTGTAATGTTTATAGTAGTTCTGCAACTTGTCACTTTCGGTTAATAACTTTATCTTATTCTTTTAAGTATATCACAACAGCCACAGTTATTAAGTGTTTTTGCCGAATGTTTGGTAAAACTTTTTAGTTTACATGAGATACAATAAACTTGCTTTTTAGGTGTCTTGTATATAGTGGTCGCCGTTCATCAAACAAATGCTGACCTTTTATCTTACCATAAGGTTAGGTTGTTGTGTTAGAGATCATTTTTGATATTGACCATTTTAATGATATCTTCACCTTTCAATACCTTCTGAATCAGTCTAGACAACTTATTTTAGTCTGCAGTTTGAGTGTTAGTATGTTATTAAATTTAAATATGATTACACACTGCACGTACACATTCAAATTCTATTTAAAAAATTATTGCAATTGATGTGTCGTATAATAAATAAATCTTAATTTTGCGTATTTAAGGCTTTAAAAACCCTCATTGAGCTAATATTCACTTTTTGTTGTTGACTTTTTTTTCAAATTTGTTTTAATATTTATTTTGTAATTTTACGTTTTTTATTTGTATTTATTGCAGTTAAATTATATTGTACAATTTTTTTACATTTGGTACTTTAGTATTACTTATCCAGTAACTGGTTAGGTTTTAATCTTACGGGAAGTTCTTGGCGTGGCCCCTATGGTCACACCTCCATTATGATACAGATTTTTCATAACGATACAGATTTTTAATTAGTGTTTTTTCTCGAGAAATATTTCTCGAGAATTTCTCGAGAAATTTAACAAAAATCTAATCTCCGTTTCTCGAGAAAGTTTTTATTTTTCTCGAGAAAAATTGTTTCCTTTATTTAAAAAATTAAACGTCGAATTTACTAAAACAATCAAAAAGAGAACTACAATTACGGTAAGGTAGATTTATGCACCATTGCATTTTAAATAGTTTGACATTTTGAATGAAATGCAAAACAATCGGAAACAAAAAAATTTCAAGAAACAACATATATATATATAGTAAGTAAAATTGTTTTAAAAAATTTAACCATTTTCATTAAATTTCAACCCAAATCAATACGATGATGTTTGGAAACATTTTACCAAAAATAATAAGGATTCATTGAAACTGCAAAATTTGTGGTAAAACGATATTATGTAAGGATCTGCAACTACTGGTCTTCATCGACATTTCAACGCCATACATTCTTTGAAAAGAATACAGTCGGGCACAGGTGGAACAAGTATTCAGTGATCTGCAAATCAACAGTGGTATGCAAAATATCAATAAATTCATGTCAAGGCAGTGTCCGTCGATGAGTGAAGCAATTGCTCAATTAGTGGCTGTTGGTGGGTTTTCTTTCCACAGAATTACAAAAAACAGCTTTATTCGACAAACAATTTTCCCAAAAATCCTTCAAATGTAAAAGAACTAATCATTAAGTTTTTCGAAACTAAAAGCTTTAGTTGCTAAATAAAATAAATATATTAAAAACAGTAACAAAAGGTTTAGCATATCCCTAGACGAATGGACTGACGTCAACAACAAAAGCTTTATGGATCTTCAAATATATTGTAATATCACTGAATCGGATAATTTGGGTTTAATCCCTGTAAATGGAAGTTGTTCGGAATTATTAAATCTATTATTTACAATTAAAAAAATTGTTTCATTTAATATGCATAGTTAAAAAATATGTGTAAAGATACATTGGTTTTCAATTTGACGTTATAAACAAAGAATTCTAAGAAAATATATTTCTCAAGATCTCGAGATTTCTCGAGAAATATGTATTTCTAGTTTTGTTTCTCTAGAAATTTAAAAGTCGAGAAATCAGGAACACTATTTTTAATCAATAGAAACCCATAATTTTTTAATCAAACATGCTGTGCATTTGACGTTTGTCCTAGATTTCTATCTAATTGTTTTATTTGTCAAAATCAAATAAGTAAAATCTATTATTTTGTACTTTTACTAAAGACTTTTGTTTTAATTCCTAGTTGAAGTTGTTTTATTTTTATCTCTATGCCGACCGCCGAGTGACCAAGGAAGCATTTCGGATTATGAAAAACAATTAATTATTTGAAAATGTTTTGTTTTACACTCGCTTCTGCTTGATAGAACTTTTTTCCAACTTTGGTGGAAAAAAGATGGAAAAAAGGTGGAAAAAAGGTGGATAAAAGTTGGAAAAAAGTTGGAAAAAGTTGGAAAAAGCTGGAAAAAAGTGGCAAAAAGTTGGAAAAAAGTTGGAAAAAAGGTGGAAAAAGGTCGGAAAACAGTTTGAAAAAAGGTGGAAAAAAGTTGAAAAAAGGTGGAAAAAAGGTGGAAAAAAGTTGCAAACATTTTTTTCCACCTTATTTCCACCTTACTAACTTTTTGAGTTTTTTAAGAAAATTTGAAAAATGGATGTTATTTTCATTACGCATGAGCACTTGATGAAACGAAGTTGGAGAAAAAATGAAGTTGGAAAAAAGGTGGAAAAAAGTTGGAAAAAGGTGGAAAAAAGGTGAAAAAAAGTTGCAAAAAAGTTGGAAAAAGGTTGGAAAAAAGTTGGAAAAGGGTTGGAAATAAGTTGGAAAAAAGTTGGAAAAAAGTTGGAAAAAAGGTGGAAAAACGGTGGAAAAAAGTTGGAAAAAAGTTGGAAAAAGGTTAAAAAAAAGGTGGAAAAAAGGTCGAAAAAAGGTGGAAAAAGTTGGAAAAAAGCAAGAAAATTTCCGGAAAAAAGGTGGAAAAAAGTTGGAAAAAGGTGGAAATTTTCCAACTTTTTTCCACCTTTTTCCAACTTTTTTCCGACCTTATTCCAACTTTTTTCCACCTTTTTCCACCTTTTTTCCAACTTTTTTCCATCTTTTGTCCAACTTTTTTGCACAAACGCATGAGAACTGGATGAAACGAAGTTGGAGAAAAGTTGATGTTGGAAAAAAGGTGGAAAACCTTTTTCCAACCTTTTTTTCCAACTTGTTTATACAGTAAAACTCGTTTATAAAGTACGGTCAAGGGAACGACGTAAGCGTACGTTATAAACCATGGTACGTTATATCCGTAAAAATTAAAAAAGCATAAGCAAATTTGCCTGTTATTCTCATTATATCATTGAATTTCATATTAAATTATTTACTACATGTTAATTGATATAAAAGCCATCACAAAAAAATAGGAACATATAGTTTAAAAACAATTCATTATCATAAAATAGTTATGTTAAAACTAATTAAACTGACGCTATATAAACAAATGTATGTTAATATTTTCAAATGAGAATGTTTGAATATGTGCCTACTCAGATTAAGCCACGATGGACAATTTTTTGTTCTGAAACATAATCAGTAATTTTCTGTTGTTTAAGGCAAAGTTGAATAATATTTTCCACTTTAATCCGGATCAAATCCTGGCTGCAAACCTGATCAGCAAGCGCGTAGCGTATGGATTTAATCCCGCAGTTGTGTAGTTTATTCATAACTTTCTCACCGACCGATACATTTCGGTATCCATCGATGGCTTTTCTTCTAAATGGCGTCTAAATTAATTTACACTGATTTACCGCAAGGTTTAGTTTTGTCACCACTTTATTTTTAGTTTATTTGAAATGAAAATCACCAGTAACCCAATAAATAATTTTTCAGATGATAGTACTGAACAAGTCTTTCGTTTTCCTATCTTTAAAAGGGAAAATTCATGAACGAATAACGCCTGCCCGGAGAGACGCTTCCATTAATGTAAATGATAGCCTGGCAAAAGTTTCCAATTGGGGTGACTGATCCAACTAGATGGCTCGATCCACTAAGATTTGAAAAAAAGCGTTCATCGACAGAACGCATATTGTTGTGCTAATTAGATCTTACCAGGTATCTATGTGCTTTTGTGACACATATTGTAAATCTTATAACAAAATACTTTTTATTTAAAAAACAAAATAGAGTGCTATCATCGAGATATATTCCATAACAATAGAGTTCATCTGGCAGCACCCTTAAGATAACACCTTGGCTAGTAATATCTCACTGCTATTGTCAGTGGTATGTTATATCTCACGTTAGCTCATATATATGTCAAATGTAGGAACTGGAGTAGGCATTATCGTTGCTCCTGTAGACCAAAAATAAACATTTGTTCGAATTTCTATAAATCATCATACTGAGATTCTATTTAGTTTGAGGCGTCTAATAACCCTTTTATCAGTTACTGTCGAAGTATACGATCGTTGTTATCCTAGGTTTTTTGAAACAATAGCTTATGGTAGTTGCTTTAATTTTTTATGGTGACTTTGAAATAATATGAACGACATCTAAAGTCGGGCATTCATATACAACAGAAACAGAATTTCATACAAATTTGACAGAAAAAATTCTGTTTCTGTAAAATTTGTATGAACTTTTGTTTCTGTTGTATATGGCTTCAAGCCTTAAGAGTGTTTTCGCTCTATCTTTAAAGTTCGATACACTAGAGTTTACAAAATCCTAAATTTGAACTTTATAGTGTAGGTAGACTGTAGAGCAATATTTTTAAGAGAAACATTTTAAGAGCTCGTTATATTGGTCCATTTTTAACGGCTTCCTCTACTTTGTGGAATTTAACACATCTAATTTTTTTACGTTTCAATGAACAAACAAACTGCTCAATTTCTCACCGATTGCGCACAATCGAAGAAATTTTTCTACAATCCAAACATTACCCTAACTTAAGAAAGACTTCTTTTGATCGACTTCCGCCAAACATTTTAATTTATTGGCCAAAGTGATCACTTGCATTTTAATTTGATTTGAGACCGTGTCGCACCTTTAGCATTTTTATAAAACATGAAAGCATTAAAGTATTCAAACTGATAAATTAGCAAATATTTTCTCAACACTTGCGAATTAACCCATGAACCACAACAAATTAATGAAAGGAAGCAGAAACATTTCGTAGAAAAATAATAAATATCGTAATGCACCGAATACTTACGACTTTTAAATTTTTATGTTTATTTTGTATTTTTATTTTCTATTCGTACTTTATAAACTGGGCAAATTACACAGAAAAATAGTTCACGGGACTAAACGTGTGTACGTTATAACCTTATAAGCCGAGGTACCTTATAAGAAGGATAATTTGTTCGTAAAATTTTTATAGATGTAAGAAAAAAATTTGCTGTACTCTATAGACCAAGTGTACTTTATATCGTCGCTTTAATAATGAAACAACGTATGCTATTTATACGTTGTTTTTATATAATAAGTGCGCTGCATTCCCCATAAGGGTATCTTTGAATTGGCGTTTTTACATTTTCGAATTATTTTATGACTGGGGGTGAGAATTAATAAATAATAAATTAACGTCCATGCAAATGCATGCGCACATCAAACTTTAAACTCAAATATCTCGAAACTATACTTTTGCGTATACGTCGTTTCATTATTAAAGCGACGAATTATATGGTGTACGCTAAAAGCGAGTTTTACTGTATTTCATTTATTTACTATTCATTTTTTTTTCATTATAAACACTTTTGAACTGTAAGTAAATTAAGCTACATATATGAAGTTGCGCTATAACCATTTAAGGTTCGAGCAACTGGCTTGCAAACAGTCTCTTAAAGAGAATTAAAAAAAAACAATCAGAAAAACTGTGAAAACTTAGAAAATCATATGTTTATAGTAAATAAAGTAAAAAAAAAAAAGCTTTTTTCCAACTTTTTTCCACCTTTTTTTCACCTTTTTTCCACCTTTTTCCAACTTTTTTCCAACTTTTTTCCAACTTTTTCCAACTTTTTTCCAACCCTTTTCCGACTTTTTTCCAACTTTTGTGCAACTTTTTCCAAGTTTTTTTCAACTTTTTTCCAACTTTTGTCCAACTTTTTTCCAACTTTTATCCTCCTTTTTTCCACCTTTTTTCCACCTTTTTCCAACTTTTTTTCAACTTTTTTCTAACTTTTTACCAACTTTTTCCAACCTTTTTCCAACCTTTTTCCAACTTTTTCCAACTTTTTTCCAACATTTTCCCAAAAAACTGAAAATCATCTCTTGCAAATATTACGAGAGTAAATAATGCTATCAAGATCATTTACTTCCCATTTTGTTTGTCATCATGTCAGCCATTTATAATGACATTTGTATAAACAATTGCTATCTTATTTTTTGAGTTTTTTTAAGAAAATTTGAAAAATAGGTGTTATTTTCATTACGCAAACGCAAACGCATTTAATCAATAGAAACCCATAATTTTTTAATCAAACATGCTGTGCATTTGACGTTTGTCCTAGATTCCTATCTAATTGTTTTATTTGGCGTAAATTTAAGTAGAAAACAAACTTCAACAAAATTAAATGCCAGGAATGAGTGTTATTGAAGTCTAAAAAAAATCAGTTGTTCGACGAACCACAGACAAATTGCCAAATTTTGAAAATAGCTCATTCAAAATAGCATATTTTCGATATTCAAATAAACCCGGATGCGTTTGCAGCTCATTTTAATTCAAAAGTTTCATCAAGTTCTCATGCGTTTGCGTAATGAAAATAACACCTATTTTTCAAATTTTCTTAAAAATCTCAAAAAGTAAGATAGCAATTGTTTATACCAAATACATTATAAATGTCTGACATGATGACAAATAAAATGGAAGGTAAATGGTCTTGATAGCATTATTTATTCTCGTAATATTTGCAAGAGATGATTTTGTTTTTTGGAAACCCCTAAAAAATAAATGATTTCATTAGAAACGGACTGGGCTGTAAGTTACGCCAAGATATATCGATTGTGACTATTGAAGTTGAAATCGGATCATCACATCGGATCCACTTACATACATACTGGCAGTTAAAAATAGCCTAAACAGCTTCAGGAGGTCTTGAAACGTAAAGATATTATAAAAATTTGGCGGATGGTAACAACATGTTCCTGGTATATGATGCGAAAAACTTGAAAACCTTTAGATCTGCTAGATGGTGACGTTATTACAATTACGACCTCTGTTTTTTCACAAAAAACGAAGAACGAAACCCTATTCCAATATCCAGGGCTGCCTTACAAGGTTTTCCACGCTATCAACATCGTCCAGTAATTCTTGCGGTAGGAATCCAAATACCACTCGTTAACTCTACTCCTCAACAGATGGAATTTTAACAAAGCTGACTGGGATAAATATAGGTTGGAGTTGGATGCAGTGATACGCTGGATTCAACCCATCCCTAAAAACTACGATAGGTTCGTTGGAGCCATCATCCCAACTGCTAAGAAATGCATCCCAAGAGGCTTCCGTGAAGAATACATTCCTGGCTGGAGAAGAGAGAGAGCGATATATTATATGAGGAGTACCTTAGTAGTGGTGAAGCAGACGTGGCCTGATGACTTAATTTACTTACTGGACGCCGCGAGAAAGTAAAAGTGGATTAGCGCTGTTGAAAACATAAATTTTTCCCATTCAAGCAGGGAAGCTTAGAGTCTCTTTCGAAAGCTGGGTGGCTCAAACTCAATTGCTCGTACTAATAATGAAATAAATCCAGAGGACATTGCGAATCATATCGTAAACATGTCTCGTTCTTCTATTAATCGCCTTCATAACAGAACAATTAAACGTAAAATAAGAGAAAGGAAGCGCAATTGCTCGTCTCCATCGAAGTAAGCGAGCTCTTTTAGTAGCGAAGAACTTGATTCAGCTTTGTCCCAAACAAAAAATGGAAAAGCAGCTGGGTACGATGGTATTTTTCCAGAATTTCTTAAAAATGCGGGGAAAAATGTAAAACAATGGCTAACTAAATTTTTATCGAATATCCTAGAAACCGGCAATCTTCCAAAACATTTTAAGATTACAAAAGTGATAGCGATACTTAAGCCATGTAAACCATCTAATGAACCAGGAAGCTATCGCCCAATTGCCCTTTTGAGCACCTGCTACAAATTGTTAGAACGGCTCATATACAACCGTATCGCTCCGATACTGAATGACCCGATCCCAGTCGAACAAGCTGGTTTCCGTCCCAATCGCAGTTGGACTGATCAACTGCTCGCTTTAACATCCTACATCGAAGCTGGGTATCAAGAACAATTAAAAACAGGCGCAGTATTCATCGATCTCACTGCAGCATATGACACGGTCTGGCAAATTGGGATTATCTATAAGCTGTTCAATGCAATACCTTGTACCACCATCTCGCGTTTAATTAACAACATGCTGAGTAATCGTGTATTCAAAGTTCATCTAAATAATTCCTGTAGTAGGTCCAAAATGCTTAACAATGGTTTGCCACAGGGTTCCATCCTGACGCCATTAATTTTTAATTTGTACATTCATGATATTCCTGACACAACATTCAAGAAATTTGGTTACGCTGATGATTGGACCCGGGCCACTCAAAATAAAGACATGAGTGTCTTGGAAGATTTGCTCTCAACTGACCTGGCGATAATGAATGACTATTTTAGAGCGTGGGGTTTATTTCCAAATCTAAGTAAAACCGAGAGTTCTTGTTTCCACTTAAACAACAAACTAGCAAAACACGAAATATTAGTGTTATTTAACGGCACTGTCATTAAATACAATCAACAACCAAAGTACCTGGGCATTACTCTCGATAGAACTCTTTCTTTTAAACTCCACCTAGAGAATACTGGCAGGCTCGACATGGGGTGCTACTACACTTCAGCTACCCTCCGAACAACTGCTCTAAGTCTGGTTTACTCAGTGGCTGAGTACGGCACGCGCACCAGTCTGGTTGAATAGCACACATACTGAAAAAATTGACTGCCAGCTGCATGCCACGATGCGTACTATAAGTGGTACTATCAGGTCTACTCCTTTACCTTGGCTTCCTGTGTTAAGCAATATCGCTCCACCTGCACTCAGACGATCAAATGCGCCCATGCATGAACCTCAAAAGGTAACCAACAACATCACGTTACCCTTGCACGAATATTACGGCGACCATACTCGTTGTCGATTGAAGTCAAGAAAGCCTCCACATAAAACTGCCAGCAACCTGCTGGCAACTAGTTTTATTTTCTTGGATGCCTGGGACACCTCCTGGCATCATTACAATACACTTGGGCTTTCTATTACTAACCCGACTTCTACCCAACCTGGTTTCGATTTGCCACGTCATACCTGGACTACACTAAACCGAATAAGAACGAATCATGGACGTTGTGCTGATTCTTTCTACAAGTGGGGAATTTCAGAGTCTAACAAACTATAAAACACATTGCAACTGTGTGTCCAATTCGACAATACAATGGCGACATTTCAGACATCCATTTGGCAACTCCCGACGTGGTGGCATGGATAGACTCACTCGATGTAAACATCAAATGTTCAAATGTACTGCCCAATGTTCAAATATTTTACTTTTTACTTTTTCACTAAAAGACGCGCAATCAAATTGATTGTAAGCTGATTTATGTGTATTCATGTTTTGTTTTAGGTAGATTTCATAGAAAAATCTACCTATTTTAAGTTTTATTTTTATTTTTTTAATGTGTCATAGAAACCATACGCTAAATAAATAACGCCTTCCCAGAAAACATATTTACGTCATTGTGACATCAAAATTACATCACGCTAAGTCACATCTTATGTAAGATCTAGGTCATATATCAGTCATATGTATGTCATTATTTCACTTATTTACGTAAGAACATGACAACAATAATGAATAAACTATGACATAAATGTGATGTCGGTGGTGATATTCGTGACGTTGCTATGATATAAGCTTGATATCATGGTAATATAAAAAAAAATTGTGACTGCGACGTAAATATAGGATAAAAGTGACGAAAATACTTACCCATTAGTCATTCATTACTTATTACTTACCCATTATTCCATATGATTTAAGATAGAAAGCACTAACTATGCGCAGAATTTTTATATATATTTAAAATGGATATAATTCTAGAAAAATTTAAATAAAACGTATTAAAGTCATATTTAATTCCAAATTATGACATCCTCTTAAACTCAAATATAAGATATCAGTATGGTATCACGAAAGCATCATATATAAATGATGCCATGTTATGGTCATGATGAGTGTCAGTTTTATGTCCAATTTACGTAACAACTACAACAGATATATATATATATATATGACGTTTGTGTGACGTCATATTTATGTCTTGTGTTAACTGGGTTAAGACTGAAAATCAAATACAACAGAAACAGAAACAGAATTCCATACAAATTTCAAAGCAACAGAATTTTTTGCTGTGAAATTTGTATGAAATTCTGTTTCTGTTGTATGGGAATGGCTGGCTTTACTTGCTACTTTGCAAACAAAAATTTTTTAGTTAAATAGGTTAACCCGTTCGAGCGCAATTTAACTTTAGATTTTGCTTACCTCAAAAAATTATTTACAATTTCGAGCCACCCTGTGTCAAAACTAGGACAAAAGTAAAAACAATAAAACACATGTATTATCTTTTATACGAACAATTACCAAAGCTTCAAGAAAAACCGGAAACGGTCAGGTTAATTTCTGTGCCAAGGAGATGAAATGTTTCTTGATTAAACAAATTAGAACAAATCAATAGCTGATAAAAAGAAAGAAAATATATTTGAAGTACTTTTTGGTAGTTTGTGATTAACTTCACTAGGAATGAATCAGTTTCTAACGTATATTGGCGCTTAAACATTTAATAAGATTTATTTCGTGAGTAAAAAATTACTATAAACGGGATGCGGACTGTCGCGTTTTGATAAATAAAAATGTTTGGGAAAAATGTTGTCTGTTTTTATAAATCTAATCGCTTGAACTTTAAGGTAGATTAAATAAGCTTGAACTTTAAGCGAGCTAGATTTTTGTCTGTTTCAGTTTAGTTTAACACTAAAAACTACACAAGTTTTAACTTATCGGTTGTCAATTTGTATTACAGTATGCTTATATGAGATCATCATCACAACAAAGTGCAACAATTAATAACTTTAGGAAAACAAGAAACAAATTTAATTTCGATTCGCTTTAAAAAATTTGACTTGGTTGTTGGCTTTTGAATTGTCCGAAAGGTAAATTTAGAAGTCTTGGATCTGTTTTGTGAAACGAAATTCCCATTCATATGGGCATTGATATTTGATAGTACTCCATATGAAAACAATTTAAGAATTTTTTAGATTTTTTGCTCAACCCATCATCAGTGACTGTCACAAATTTGAAATTTTTTCTTGGGCGACAAACGTTTTTATTTTGTAGCCAATTTGATGCCTATAAACCAATTTTTAAGTGAATGTTTTTTTTTTTTTTTTTTAATAAAATGTGTTGTGTAATAGGGTTTAGAATATGTGTCACAACACATAAATACCTTTTAAGACCTAGGTCTAGACCTGGGTCCCACAACAACTGGCGTTCTAAGGTGTAGATTAACGCTTTTTTTAAACATCTGTGGGTTGAAGCCACCTGAGACTAAGTGTTCCGGCAAACTATTCCATTTGTACGCAGTTCGGACAAAGAAGTCTCTCTGCGATCTGCCAGTATGACAGCGCGGGATCTTTACCGTTTCACTGGTTGCGGCAGCCGATTGCCGAGTGGAACGGGGGTAAGAATAAGTTTGAGGCATGATGCCGCTGATTTCATCTGAGACGATATTTGTAAAAAACGAAATTTGTACCTGATGACGATATTTGTAAAAAACAACGAGGTCAGCAACAGTGCGACGATGTTGTAGGGAATTAAGTTTTCATGTCAAAGTTCGATCACCTACAATTCGTATAGCTCGCTTTTGAACAGAGTCCAAGAGGGCCAAAATGGAAACAGAGGCAGCACCCCAAACTTGACAGCAGTACTCCATACAGAGACGAATATAGGACTTATAAACATGGAGCAATTGGTATGGAGTGAAAATTTTTTTGCATCTATTTAGGAGGCCGAGTTTTTTAGACGCGCTTTTTGCCATCGCCATTACATGATCGTTCCAGAGTAGGTCATTTGAAACTGTGACACCCAATAAACGAATGTTTTTACATTCACCTATTGGTTCATCACACATACTAAATAAAATATCTTTGGGGAACTCGGTCTTTAATCTGGAAACAATCAACAGCTGTGTTTTGGTGGAGTTGAAATTGACAAGATTTTGGTCACCCCAGTCGGCGACTTTATTCAGGTCTTTGTTCACGTTTATGGCAGCGTCTCTCCGGGCAGGATTAATTCGTTCGTGCATTTCACCTTTTGAAGGAAGGGGCTCGAACGACTTGTGCAGAGTACTATCATCTGCAAAACTATTTATTGGGTTGCTGGTGATTTTCAACAATTCGTTGATATAAATCAAAAATAGGGTTGGGGACAATACTGAGCCTTGGGGTACACCAGCGTTAATTAGTTTAGACTCAGAAGAATATCCGTCTAAGGTTACCGAAATGTATCGATCGGATAGAAAATTTTGAATCAGCTTCACAACATTGGGATGAAAATCGTACGCAACGAGCTTGTTGATTAAGTTGGCATGCCAGACTCGATCGAATGCCTTGAAGATGTCTAAAGCGATAACGTATGTTTCACCACCTTTATCAAGTATGCTGTTCCAACAATGCGCTACATAGTTTAATAGATCGGTAGTTGATCTTTGGTTTCGAAAACCGTATTGGCTGTCGGATATTAAATGATTTTCTTCCAGAAATTTTGAAATATGTGTATTAATATAATGCTCATAGACTTTGGATAGGACCGATAGTAAAGCTATTGGTCTATAATTTGAGATATCGGATTTTGGTCCCTTTTTGGGGACGGGCTGGACATTTGCCAACTTCCAGCACGAGGGAAATATACCAGATTTGTAGGATTGGTAGAATATTTTAGTTAAAGTTGGTGCAAGTTCTTTGGAAAAGGTTTTTAAAATAATGGGTGGAATATTGTCCATTCCTGATGCTTTGTTGATGTTTAACCCCCTTTAAAAGTTTAGCGACTATTTTGGGTTTGAAGTGAAGTTCATTCATATTAACTCCTGAAGACTGGATTTGGGGTATTTCCTTAGGAGTTTCCAAAACAGTGGAGTTTAGAGCAAAGCGTTCAGCGAACAAGTTAGCTTTGAAACTTCTATTGACGCGTTTTAAAAAAACAAATGGTTTAGCGTTAAGTAAAACGGTATAAATATTTTATACCATCACGCCTAATGAAGAATAACAAATGTTTTGAACAGTATGTTATATTTTCTATAAAACAAATAAATGTGTGTTTTTTTTATTTACATAGGAAGATGAAAGTTTCAAAAAACACTTGAAACCCGACTTTCCAAGTGTGAGATGCCGGGTTTTACCAGGTAGATCCAGCTCTTTTGCTCGTGATCTTGTTGTATCCTTGCGGTACCACCAATTAATTCATTCTTTCAAGGACAGGGTTGAGTGTGTAGTACTCTTTCGTGATTATAATGTTATATTGTCGTGGTTTTAGTGCATACTATTAAGCGCGGCTGCTCTTCGTTCGTCTCGTAGTCGTTTCATCATACTTGTGATGATCTCATTCGCTATGTCCCAGTTGTCTTTCGAGCTCAACATAAATTGCACGAGTCCTTGTGGAGTGATTGATTCTCCCATATGCTGCTTAATAAGTCTTCGTGTGTTTGCAAACCTTCCGCATTCGACAAGCACGTACTCTGCGTTCTTGGCCTTTCCCTTAGAGTTTAGGCATTTTGGGTTCGTTGCGCGCGTCTGTGTCAATAGTGTTTAAAAAAATTATTTTATAAATTCTACTATAAACTTTTATGTTTTACATCTGCTTGGTGTCCCGTGACAGCACACATTTGTTTTAAAATTTTTTTCAGGGGGCGCTGAAGGTAAAAAACACAGTTTTCACGTAGTTGTAAACCTTTGTTTTTTTTTCGGAAATAGCACCACGTAGGAAAGTTTTGCACATATCAATTTTGACTTAAAATTTTACGTAGATTACGATTCGTTTCTTGATTTGAAACTCGTGAATTTAAATAATATTGGCCGCCATATTGGAGCCGCTATTTTGAATTTTAATAATTTGACACCAGATTTGGATTCAGTGACCGTGATTATTTTATAACAACGTGAAAACTGGTTTTGGAGGTGGTTTTTAACCTTCAGCGCCCTCTAGCGGTCACAACGATATTACTCGCATCATGCGACAAGAATTTCCATCATGCGAAAGAAATAAAATAAAAAAACGTGTCATACATTTCGAAAAATTGATTTTAAACTTTAAAACCCAAAAATAAGGGAGAAAATTAACCTCAAAATTTTTAAAAATATTTTTATCGCATATTCTACGGAAAAAATATTAACGAACTAATATTTTTAAAAAATATTTTAAATGCATTAAATTGGCTACAAAATGAAGACGTTTGTTGTTCTAGAAATTTGTAACTTTCATTGACGGCATTACGGTTGACCAAAAAATCTAAAAATATTCCAAAATTGTTTTCTGATGAAGTACTATCAATTCCCAAAATTCGGAGAAAAAAAATTTTTGTTCACCTATATAGTCGTTACTATCTAAACCTGTTAACGTAATATGTAAACTCAGTAGCCCATTGATTTATTCTTAATTATTATTGATCGCAGTAAGCTGTTGTTAAAACATTATTTTTGTTCTAAGGCTTTGTTTTGTAATTCAATATAGATACAGAGAGTTGGTTAAGCGCATACAGAACTGATGTGAATTATTAATTGTAATTATTAAATAAATAAATATATGTGCTTTTATTATTTCTCATTAATTCACCGTAACTATTACATAACGAACTACAATCTCAGAAGTAAGATAAGAATCAAGAAAGATTAAGATCAAGAAATTTTTTTTTGTAAATTGTTCATGTGATCGCAAAGTTCTGGCTTTTTTTTTTAAACAAAACAATGTATGTATGTATTATAAAATTTTCATTTATTATTTAAAAAAAAAACGATCTTTGTTTTAAACTGGAGAATTTTGAAAAACATTTAAATGGTTTAAGAATAGTAGTTTCTTGTATGAGCTAGAATGAAAGCAATTCTTCACGAGGATGAAGTTTCCCGGAACGAGCGTAGCGAGTGGAGGGAATCATCCGAGTGAAGAATTGCCTTCATCCTAAGCGAATACAAGATACTATTTTATCCACGACTACAAATATTTCAAATAATTTCATTCAAGTTTTCCTGTAAAAGTTTATATCGCTTAAGTTAAAAGTTTATAAATCTATGAAATATAAAACAAAACATGTTTGTTTATTTTATATGTATTGTTCTTGTTTTATCTGTTTATATTACTATACCAACAAATCAAGTTTTTAATTTGTTAGGGGAATTTTAAATAAATAAAATGGGATGAAATAAATAAAAAAGAATTTGATATATAGAAAGGAATGAATACAATTACAATGAAAGATATACACATGGAAAGTATATATTCTTTAGTAGTCGTGGATAAAAGAATTTCTAATTCAAGAATGTGTAACAAGGAATTTAGATGTAGCTGGTACTCGAGCAGAATTAATTCATCGGATTTTAAGTAATGAAGGTTAAAAAACAAAAGGGCTCTAAATTTTTATGGTACTAAACTACTAATGTTATATTTGACGTAAATGATGAAGAAAAATTTTACAAAACTGATCAAATTGATTTGGAATTTTTTCAAAGGGATTATTTAAAGTTATGTTTGTCGGAATAATTAGATCAAATGCAGAGAATTTTTGATAATCGTCCAAATTTATTAGAATCAAGAAGGCATTTTAAGCAGCGTTCGTGAAATTCATTTGAAAAATTTAGTGAATATTATTATGATAAAATTATTTTATCAGTTTTTTTTTTTTCAAATTAGTGATGAAGAATTGATTGATTTTATTATTGATGGTCTTGGTAATGTTGATTTAATTAATCATGCAAGAATGCTACGGTTTAAAACAACAGATGAATTATTAAGTGCATTTAACAATGTTGTTCGCAACAAAAACCACAAACCAGCAAAGTAGATCCTGGATCTTATAATTATGTTAAACCAGTAAATCAACAAAAACGAAATTATAATAATGAATCACAAATTAGATGCTACAACTACCAATTAGACAACGTGGTTCCTGTTTTATTTGTGGGTAGATGAGTTGATTTTGCAAAAAATTGTACATATAAACCAAAAAATGAAGAAACCCAAAAACAGGAGTGACTATAGATGAAGCTGTATTAGTCGAATATGGTGAGTTAGAAAAAGGCTTTAACAAAACTAAGTTAAGTTTTTTAGTTATTTTAGTTATTAAGTTTTTTGAAAATATTTCACTTAAAAATACGTTTTGTGGAATTAATCGAAATAAATTAGTAATATTAGGGAATATCAATTTGTTATAATATAGAGTAAAACAACGTCTTTTTTCACTTCAAAAAATTTTTTATTTTAACACCAAATATTTTCTGTCTCTAAGAGACCTTTTTTACGGGTTAATTGTTTTGTAAAACTGGTAGTTTACGCAAGAAAATTATATAATTATTAATTTGTTATTAAGATATAATAATAAAATTATTCATAAAAACATTTTAGTTGTTCCAGATAATACAATGCAATACGTTGTTACTAGGGAAAGATCTGTTAAATTATTTAACTTGGGTTTAGTTGATCTGGATAAAAAAAATTTAAAAAAAAAAACTTAAAAAAAAAATAGAACCGACTTCAGAAAAAACAAAAGAGGCATAAACAAGTGAAAAATAACTCAATTATTGCTTTTGGAAACAACAATACGTTACATTTTGATTAATTTAATTTAATTATACCTTACGGTATACGGAAATCGGTGCCAAGCCCGAAACATATTAGTCGGTTTTTCGTCAATGTGGCACCGACTTCGAACAGTTTTGTACTACAAATAACTTTTAAAATATAATAACTATTATAACAACTATAATAATTATAATAAAAAGTAACTATTTTAATATAGTAACTTAGTTTCATAGCGTAATTTCTTTGTCTATAGTAAGGTATAATTAAATTAAATTAATCAAAATGTAACGTATGTTTGTTTCTAGAAGCAATAATTGAGTTATTTTTCACTTTTTGTGCCTCTTTTGTTTTTTCTGAAGTTGGTTCTATTTTTTTTTAAACGTTTTTTATTTTTTTATTTTTAGTGTAGTCATAAAGCAAATGTCGGCTAAACAACGTTTTAAAAGTAATAACTTCAAATACCGGAAAAACTTTTATCAGTAACAATCTATTAATTATGGTTTTGCGATTTTTGGCACAAACGGCATACATATTTCCCGTCATAGAAAATTATTTACAATAACCTCAACAAGTATAGCAATATAATACTGCCCACAACACCCAAACATGTTTTGAATAAATCAACGAAAATGCATAAAAAATATGGTTTTTTCCAATTTTCTGAATAACAGTATTTTTCACATCATAAATTATGGGACACTCTCTGAATAAACCCAAATAGAATACAATTTAAATCATCCAAATCGAACACTCAAAAAAATAAAATTCACTTTTACAAAATTTTTATAAATATACAACACACAAAATTTTTTAATAAAACTACAATTTTTTTCCTTCAAATCCAAAAATAATTTGTAAATCAAATAAATTTTTGGTTTTTTCAAATAATTTTTTTTGTAATCTACAACATTTTTGGTAAACATACAAAAAAATTTGTGAGTTGTATATTTATAAAAACTTTGTAAAATTTACTTAGTTTTTTTTTGAGTGAACGAGCCGTTTTTGACAAATCGGTGAACATACATAAAAAAAACCCACAATGAAACACAGAACCTCCTTCTTTTTTAAAGTCAGTTAAAAAAATATGAAACTACCGAGGAATTTTCCTTAGTATTCTCCAGTTATTCCAATTATTCCAATGATTTCAATAATACCATTTATTCCAATTATTCCAACTATGCCAATTATTCTAATTATGCCAATTATTCCAACTATTCCAATTATTCCAGTTTACCAATTATTCCAATTATACCAATTATGCCAATTATGCCAATTATTCCAATTATTCTAGTTATGCCAATTATTCCAATTATGCCAATTATTCCAATTATGCCAATTATTCCAATGATTCCAATGATTCCAATTATTCCAATTATTATTCCAACTGTCTCAATTATTCCAATTATTTCGTTTGTTCGAATTGTTCGTATTATTCAAATTATGCCAATTAACACAATTATTTCTATTATTCTTATATGTGGGACAAAATGCAAAAGTTATTCAAAATACTAATTAGAAATTTTATTGTGAGAAAGTGGGACGGTTTATTTACTATTTAGCTCTTCAAAAAATTCTTTTATTTTAATTGGATACTTTTCAACCGTTAGGAAATGTGCTTTCAGTGATTCGTACATTTTCAAAATTCTTTCTAGTGCTGGCATTAACGCCAGTCAGCGAGTTTCACTGTATCCAAGAAGTTGGTTATGTTCGACATTACTTTTGTCGCAGAACTCCTTCAACGTCTCCAATAAAATATCCATAATTTTTTTTAACCCTGCCATTTATATCAATTGGCATTAGATCAGCAGCAGTTCTTATCGCATTATTTAGAATATGGACTGCGAATCCAATATCCAATACATCCTGCTTCAAATTCGAGTTTAGCTTGCTTTTAAATTTAACATTAAACTTGCTTTTAACATTAAATATTGAAATTGGTATTCGTGTTATCAGCGCAAATTGCAACTAATTTTTTGTCAATGTTAAATTTTTCAAGAACATACCCTGATATTTGTTCCGATGCTCAAGCAAAGCAGAAAATTCCAACAATCTAAGCTTTACTCCGCCATGCTCTCTAAAATATCGAAATAGAACCGAAAACGTTTTTATTTCCTTATGATTAGATGCATCAGTACCTTGGAAATATTTGCAACAGACCAATCTATTTTTAGTTGGTCTAGTACATGATCCATTAAAATTTTTTTAATTATGACATCTGATTTTGTTCTAGCACATGTATATTTCGCTACCTTGGAAGATTAGCGGCACAACTCGGAAAATAGAAATTTTGAGAAAATAAAAATGTGACGTTGTTGCAGCGAAGAATATGAAAAGTTTCAAATTTTGAATAGCGACATAAATGCCACCTACCGTTTTTACGAGTGAGATTAAATTGTGACACTTTACCACATAAAAATTTGACGATATTACGATCGTTTTAAGCAGAAAAGTCAATATTCTTAATTTTTGTGTTGTGCCGTAATTCTTCCAACGTAGCGATTTGTTATCGAATTAGTTTAGATGTTCAATTTATCGATCGAAAGCTTTGGTTGTGGTAAATCGTATGGAAGAATTTTAATGTCATAACGTCCATTGTTAATTTGCAAATTCACTCGTACTTATAGTACAACAAACATTTGGGTCGTTATATTTTGATTTCTTTATAAAAGGATAGTCCAATTCAATGGAATCAATCTCATACGATAATTTGCATAAACGTTTTCTATCCGTCATGATTTGCACCAGAACTTTTTAAATATAATTTTAAATATTAGCATAAATTTAGCTTTTATAGTAGCACAAAACTTTTGTTACACATAGTAAAGACTACAAAACAATTGAAACAATTTATTTTAATTTGACTAAATAATTAATATCTTTTCTGTATTCTGTAAGTATGTCTCTCGTTCTATATCTTTTACAAATCTATACCATTTATCAAGTTTTTATGCTGTTTTCTTTGTTTGTTCTTTATTAAGAAAAAAAATTATAAATTAGAAAATTATAATTTGGCCTTTGAGCAGAGTTTGAAACGCTACTTAAATCACTCCTTTATTTTGTTCTTTTAGAGCGCGTAACTTAAAAAAAAAATATAACACACCCAAATACAGGAGTGAAAATAATAAAATATGGAGGGGCTGAAATCTCACAGCTCTGAGATATCAAGACTTCGGTCTGGGTTAAGGATTTTGATATAGTTTTCGGCAAAAAACTTTTATGAGGACATGGTTTTTAGTTTTGGGCAGCGATGTACATCAAACATAACTCTTTGTTAAAGGACAAGTATTTTTTATCTCTGTTTAAAAACTTATAACAAAACTAACACGAAACTTCAATACGTTGCCGGAAAATAATAATCAAAATTCCAAAAATATTGTTAAATTAAATAAAATCAAACTTTTTCAAAATTCCAAAAATATTCCAAATATTAGAATAAAATCAAATATTTAAACTTTTTTTAAATTCCAATAATATTTCAAAAATTCTTAAAAATTCAAACTTTTTCCAAAATTCTAAAAATATTGCAAAAATTATTACAAAATCAAAAATTGAAACTTTTTTCAAAATTCCAAAAACTATAATAATATCAAAAATTAAAAATTTTTCAAAATTCTAAAAATATTTCAAAAATTCTTACAAAATCAAATATTAAAACTTTTTCCGAAATTCTAAAAATATTGCAAAAATTATTACAAAATCAAAAATACAAACTTTTTCAAAATTCCAAAAATATTTCAAAAACCATAACAAATTCAAAAATTTCCATGTCCAATTTCATTTTAAATTACATTTACGTCATAAAAACAGCTACATTTGTTTTCCCAAAAAATTGGCTAAAAAATCAAATGAAATCATTTTTGACACACTTGACATTATTTTTTGACAAACTTATAATGCCATAATTCTCTATAATAATAATAAACTATCATGTCATACGATCAACTTTTAATTTTATTTTTTTCTAAAAAAATTGAGTAAAAAATAAATAAAAACCTTTCTTTTGACACACTTGACAACATTTTTTGACAAACTTATAATGCCATAATTCTCAATAATAATAATAAAATTTCATTTCAAACACTTTTATTTTTTTTGCAAAAAATTAGGTAAAAACTAAATAAAAATCTTTTGTCACACTTGACAACATTTTTTTGACAAACTTATAATGCCATAATTCTCAATAATAATAATTAAATTTCATTTCAAACAAACAATTTTTTTTCCAAAAAATTGGGTAAAAAATACATAAAAATCTTTCTTTTGACACACTTGACAACACTTTTTTGACAAATTTATAATGCCATAATTCTCAATAATAATAATAAAACTTCATTTCAAACAAACAATTAATTTTATTTTTTTTCCAAAAAATTAGGTAAAAAAATAAATAAAAATCTTTCTTTTGACACACTTGACAACTTTTTTTTGACAAACTTATAATGCAATAATCTAGTTTTTGATCTCACATACCAATCCCAACCATCAAGATTTCTCCAAATTTAATGTTCCTACTCGTAATCACTTAAAATGAACGTATTTTTAGCCAAAAATATGAAAATTTGCTATTTTTGACACACATAATGATTTTTTTGACACACTTCCGGTACAGTTATCGAATACAGCGTCCTTTCGGACCTGTCCCTTGAGTATACCTATTTTTAGAAAAAAAAATTTTTGAAATCCCTCCAGCGGTTTTCCCTGCAGCGTAGGTAATGACGGCCGGCCGGCCGGCAGACAGACATACATTTTTTTTTTTTGCTTTTTTAGAATCAGGAGGTCCTAAAACGTCGAGAAATGTCAAAAAAAGTGGGGGTAAGAATTTCACTTTGAGCTCATGAATGTAATACTTAGGTCTTTCAGACCGAAGTAATATAATTCTTGCTACTAAATTGAAATAAATATTTTCTTTCAAATACTTAAAACTTTTATTTTTGCTTCAAATTTGATGCTTTCCCACGTAAAATGCCTCAAATGCCTCGTTGAACTATGCATTTATTGTTAGAAAAATGAATAAAAAGGATGACGAAAAGGCTCTATTTTTGTTTTTTTGCAAATCGAAGGAAAAAACAGGAAAATATAATCTACTCCAAATTAGTAAAATCGAAAAAACAGAAATTTTACTCTTACGAGTAAGAACGATATTCAAATTATAAACAATTTAATTTTAGAATATTATTTTAAAGGATTGAAATGAGTGCTCCTACAAAATAAAATTGTAAACTCTGGTTTGAAAGTTTAAATGTTTATGAATTTATAAGGAAAAAATGAGTCTTTTTAAGTAAAAAAAGTTAGACAAGTGCGAATAAAATTCGATCGCCAAGGGTTCCGTGAATGTAAAAGAACACGATATCAAAAATTATTGACAAAATGTTGTGTTGTAATGTCTTTATATTTCCAAACCACAGACGCATAACAATATAAATATTTAATCGTTAATGTCAATAGTAAATTACAATCAAATCTGCATTGATCAAAAATGACTCAAAAAATGTTACATTAATTTAAATCTCATTACATTATATCTCATTCAATTACACCAGCTTGTAAATGGTTTAAATTTGATTATGTTTTCGGTCAATCATGTGTTGAAATTTAGGGGGGTAGAGAGGCTACATACTAAAACTATTTTTTTACAATACAACAAAAACTGTGCATTAAAAAATTCTAAAAAAAATTGTAATGTTTCTTAAATTAAGTGCTCCTTCATATGACACCCCACTCATTTGGGTCAAAAAATATTTTTTTTACTCACCACACACCTTCCCCCTAAACACACAGAAATATAATAATTTGAGACTACGCTATGATTTTCATTCAAAATTTATTTATCTTCCTGTCTCTGCAAATTTTTTCAAATTTTTCTGTCAATCATCGTCGCAGGGTAGGGGGCGGAACGGTCTGAAAGTTGCACTTTTTTGACAATAATTCAAAAACTGTGCACCGCAAAATTCTAAAAAAATTGCAATGATTTCTAAATTAGGTGTCCTTTCAAATGACACCTCACATGCTTGGGTCAAAAAAGGGATTTTTACCCTCTCCACCCCCGTCCCCTAACCACACAGAAATATAATTATTTGAGACTTTGCTATAATTTTCATACATAATTTACCAAATTTCCTAGCTCAGTGAATTTTTTCAAATTTTTCTGTCAATCAGTGTCGAAACGTATGGGGGAGGAGGTACGGTTTAAAAGTCTCACTTTTTTAACCATAACTCAAAAACTGTGCATCGCAAAATTCTAAAAAAAATTGATTTGTTTTCTAAAATAGGTGCTCTTTCAAATGACACCCCACTTGACCATATTTTAAATAGTGTTTTTACCCCTTCTCATTTCCACTCCCTTAATAAATATGATTATGAGAATGTGACACTTTTATATATTTTTTATTAAAAACTTACTAATTTTTCTATCATTCCAAATACATTTGAAGATTTTCGATCAGTTAAGTTCGGAGCTAAATACAAAAAATATACAAAAAATGGTGAGGTGTAAAATTCCAAAATAAATTTTTAAGGAATACTGAATGAAGCCCTTTCATATGATACCCTACTTGAATCTATAAAAAATGTATTTTCTCAAAGGTCTCCCATCGTACCCCTGTAAACCAAACAAAAACCATTTTAGTTTTATTTGTATCCGTCATTTCATGTGGACAGATTAGTTTTATACGCACCTCAAATTTCAAGTCCATAGTATTTATAGTTAATTGATATAATGTGAAATCGTAATAATCGATATAATGTGAAAAACTCGTTTTAATCTCACCAATAGTGTTCCGTATAAAAAACGGAACCCTAATATTTTATATTTTATTTTTCCTAATACACTTTCGATCTCTCGTATATAGACCAGGAAGATGTTTCTATAAACAAAGAAACCTTTTCGCTAAGGAAGATCTGTTGGAGTCTTAGAGATCAAATGATATTTGAAAAATAGAATGCAAATAATTGAAGTGAAAAAGACTGAGTTTAGTATTTCTAAGAAAATTATAGTTAAAACACTATTTCAGTAAAAAAAAATATTGCACTGCAGCCAAATTCTGTAATTGTGAAGCGGTGAAGCGATAAGTTTTTTAATGAAAAGAAACGAAGAAATTTTTATCACTTCACCGCTTCGCAGTTACAGAATTTGGCTGCTGGTTTGTTCTGTCATTATAGTTAAATCAACATATTATACAACATTATACAAACTGCAAGAACAACTGTGAAGCCAATGCTTTGACTGAGATATTGCTCAAACTTTACGTAGATTTAAGGTTTTTTGATTATTTCGATATGTAGTGGAAATATTTGTTTCGTGGGACGCTTCGTGGGACAGATTTCTCCGTGGGACAACGCAATGAAATGTGGGACATTTACACGCAGCGTGGGACGTCTGGCCAGTTTATATTACAGTAAGACAATTTGATCTATATGTTTCTCAGTGACATATACTGAAATCTAAGATAACCTAGAAGACTATAATTAACAATTGTACATAACCTCATCAAAAAATAAAATCGCACACTATTATTTCACAATAACATGAGTTATTTTATAAACTTTACCATAAAACAAAGCTTTTATTTAATTTAATACCAATCGTAATACTTAACATAAATTAAAATAACAAAAAAAAAAAACAACTATCATATATGCGTTAGATACATATCTCAAACATAATTGTCTTTTTGTTTTAAGATATAAAAAAAATTAAAAATATAAAAATTTATAACAGAAACTTTAAGAATGATTTAGATTATAAAGAAAAACAAAAATTAGGAGGTGGTGGATGATGCTGCTGAATGAATAATCAACAAAGTAGCAATAAAGTTGCATAATTTTACGTTATGAAAAACTATATAAAAATTGAATTGCAGATCAAAAAAATATTCATTCAATTCAAAGCATTCGGAAGTTGCACTATCAAATTATAGTTTTTTTTGTGTTGTGATACATATTTTTAAATAAATCAAAATGAAATTTATGGTAAGCTTTAAGTTAAAAATAATATGTGCCATACAAGTGATTTAATTGTTATCCTTTTTTTGTGATTATAGATAATTATTGCTTTATCTGCTATCGCTTTAGTAAGATCTGTAGAAGTAGTTGAAAAAGAAGATGATGATAAATCGGTTGATAAACGCGGAGCGTCTAGTTTAGGGTTAGGGTATAATTCTGGATTAGGATATGGTGGTGGATTGGGATATGGTGGATTAGGACATGGAGGAGGATATAATGGAGGATATGTTGGTGGATATGGTGGAGGCTATGGAGGTTATGGTGGATTAGGAGGATATGGTGGAGGACTTGGAGGATATGGAGGTGGAATTCCCGCTATTTCGAAAGTTTCATATGGTATTCATCATCCAGTTTCCCATGGATATGCTGGTTATGCTGGATCTGGATTAGGTGGTTATGGTGGTATTGGTGCTGGTCATGGTAAGTTTACAATAATTGTTGACAAAAAATAAATATTTCCACTCCGAATAAAGTAATAAATATTTACGTAACAGTGAAAGTGTCAGATTTATGCTACGAACTGTTATCAAAATAATTATTCATCATCAATGGTTTTGTTGATATTAATTATTTATTCATAGCTTATGAGAATTTAAAAAATTCCCACACTAATTTTCACCATGAAATTATATCGAAATATTCGGAAAATTAAAAATCGTTTAAAATTTTTGCCAAGGTTCTTGGAAATAATAAAGACAATAGAAATCAAACCATGAGTTATGATTACAATTAAATAAGAATAATTACTAATCTTGATTTTATTTTATCTTGTTTAGGATACGGTGCTGGATATAGCGGAATTGCTAATGTTGGTTATCCAGGTTATGCTTTAGGTGGATATGGAGGATATTCCGGACTTGGTTATTCTGGTATTGGTTCTGCTGGATATGGAGGGTATAACTCAGGTTATGCTGGTTATGGAGGTTATGCAGGACATGGTGGCATTTCTGGATATGGGTTAGGAAAAACAATTGTAAAAGGAGGATACGGTAGTTCAGTTGGAGCATTACCATATGGAGGTGCTGGTGCTGGATGGTAATGAACGGCTTAATGAAAATTTTTATTCCAAAATGATTTGAAAAGTGATGATTATGCCAGTATTAAGCGAATTATGATATAGAAAATAGAAACCCGAAGATTATGTATTTAATTATTTTTTGTATAAATATTTATAATTAATTTAAACAAATTTAAAGCTTTGTAAAAAACAAATTTTCTTTTATTTAATTGCAACAAGCTAATGGAATGCATTTTCATTATTCATACAGTTGTTGTCTACCTCTCGGTTACACACTCCTTGTGAATAACGTACGATATTTTATGGTTCACAGGGAATTATCAAACAAAGTAATCCTGCTATTTTTTTTTAAATAAAATTTGTTCTATAGTAGGAATTACAATATGTGTCTAAATTACGATATGTTTTTAAATAACAGAAATTTTTGTTGATTTTAGCAAGATTTTTATTAATATTACTGTTTGTTTGTTTAGCGCACACGATATTAGTTTCATGTTTTTTTAGAACTCATATTCTAATAATTAATATGGCGGTGTATTTTTTTTTTATTAATGTGAGTGTTATATGGTCGATGAAAATAACACAAACGATTTTACTAGAAAGTTCGACTATTTCTGATATATACCCATAAAACGGTACACATTCACACAAAAGAAGTTCAAATGTAAAAGAACTGGAACGAATATAATTATTTATCGCCATATGACAAAATAGGGTTGGACCTTGAATTAAGGTACAAATGTTATTTTATGGTGGATTCTAGTATACTATTTGATATACTGAATCATAATATTTTGGGTGCCAGAGTGATACCATTGGATAACTTTTAATAATGAAGGTCAAAGTTCAAGGAGTTCAAAAAGCAGAAACCACACATTTTATAGCGAATGAAAGGTAGTCGGCTGATCAAAATCCAATACTATGAATCCAATACTATGTATACTATACTTTTGAATACTATCTATACTATACTTTTGCAACACTGCAATCAATTCAACATAAAATATGTTTTATAACGGGTAAAATAAGTAATAAATAGGAAGTGTGTAGTTTTTTTAAAGTTAACTAAAAATTACAGAATGTTTTACAAAGATAAAGACTACAGAATGCATCACAAATTACAGAATATACAAAATTAGAAGTGGACATTTTACAGTCACGGTCGTCATTCTTTTATTTCTTTGATTTTATCTATTTCCGTGACTTTAAGTCTTATACGTCCTCATATGACGTTTATAATTATAGGGTCATTGTTTTTTTTTGTTTTTCTGAAGGTCCTGGAACGTTAGAAAAAAATGATAACCGGGGCAGTGGAAACCTAAGAATCCTAGCACCCCGGGAGCATTACATCCCAGTCAATCTCTATAATTATAAACGTCATTGAGGACGCGCTTGTACTTTGAATCACGAAAATAAATCAAATCAAATATCTTGTCCTCTATCATTAATGGCTAGCCTGCCAGACAAACGACCATATGATAAAGCCATGATAAACGGTGAAGAATATACAGACTTGTAGGACAGCGGTGCAACGATAGTGTTTTGAGGGCTGGTTCGGGTTTATTTATGCAGCATACTTCTGGGAAATTTCCAATTTTCCCTCTTTTTTAAACATGGCTAGTGGTCAACGTTAGAACATTTTCGGATATCACCAACGCAGAAATCGAATTTAATGGACGCAAGTATCAAATTAAATTATACATTATCCCGCCGTTGGAACAGACATTTTACCTCAGTATCGATTTTTAGAGCTTATTTGTGATTACCCCAAGTGTAGCTGCGTCTACAAAAAAATAAGAAATAAAAACAAAAAACAAGACAGACCTATACATGTGTAAACTGCACCTTGGTGAACACTGAACATGGATCCTCACTTACACAGCTGCATCCAAAACTTTTTGCCCACATCAATAATCAGCTGGCTTCAAAGGTGAAGTGGCATTATTTTGAATTGGTATTGCAGCCAGCAAGATATTTTACTGCTAAAAATCCCCTTGCTTGGGTTCCTATGTTGTTAACTGTTGTTGCTATATCTTGTAATAAAACGGTAATCCGTTTTATTTCCGTGCCTTACAATAAAGAAAAATAATCACCAGGTGGCCTCTGGCTCAGGAAAATCTCTATTACGATCAATTCAGTGTTTCATTGTAGAAATTTGCAATGATCCAAAAGAAAATGTTTGGTTAAGCAAAAAGCAATTCATGGAAATATAAAATATAAAGAGAAATGAAATTAAAAAAAGTCCAAGCGGCACGTATATCCGGTAGAAATAGGTAAATTTTGGGACCAGACAGCTTTGTGTACAAATAGAATTGGATGTGTCAGATTAGTTTAAATAAAAAATTAATTTAACATCAATTAACATTAATTTAACATCGCAAACACTTTTCAATTCACATAGCATGGATCACCATATAAGTGTTGCAAACCCTGAAAGTGAAAATCAGACTCCATATATACAAAAAACGGGCTGTTTCCATATAGAAAAATAATATTTTACTATAAGGAAAACACTACAATCAATTTTTTTATTAGAAAATAAAAATACATGATTTTTTTGATTATAAATATTAAGGGAAGTTGTAGATCTATGTGTTAAATGCTTTGTTTGATTTCGATGCAAACGAAAATGTAAACCTTACAGAATTTGTTGGGCATAACAATCTGAGAACTTGACCTTGCCAACAAACTTCATCCGCATAGCTCATTTAAGATTTTGCTTTTTGTAGAAGCTTTAGCTTTTTGTCATCAGATCAAATCTTGATATTCTTCGTTGCACAGCTTGACAGACAAATAGCATGCTGTACAGTTATAACGACTGCTTCTTCACGGCGAGCTTCCAAGTCTGAGCGTGGAATTACAACGTCCGGCATTTATAGTTCAGTTTGGATTGTATCAGTAGTATGTAATAACCAACTTGTGTGAAAGGAACTCACTATGTTGTAATTTTTGTTTCCAAATCATGTTTGTTAGTTGTATTTTATTGTATGATTGGGCCAACATACTGTTGCGACTCCTTAGGAGAGGCGGACTGTACTCAGAGTACCTATTAAATACAAGGAATGTGTCCTGTTCTGCAACATGCTTCATGATTACCACCACAGTTACATTATCAATATAAGTTTGTATAATGCCAACCTCTGGTCAATGAACATGTCACAAAAGAGCAGAAGTATTTGTAAACAATGCATTAAAAAATTTCCCCCCTCGAGAAGAATTGCACTCGTAATTGACTCATAAATTGTGATTTCTGGGAGGTGAGATTCATGTCCCCGAATTAATCAAATCATAACCCAACCAAGTTGGCAGGCTGCATATTTCAACATTACGTGTAATCAGTTGTAGGCCACGTGCGTGGATAGCCTCTGTGTTATAGACAGTCGTTTGTTGTACCAGCATATTTTTCTTGTCATTTGACAAAGTGACATCTTCCTTTCTCAAAGAAACATAAAATCCTTTTCAGCAGTGATTCCTCAAAATTTTGTCGTTGATATTGTCAGAGGCATACGGCATCATCCACATTTAATTTTGTGATTCCTATACGGCCGCTATGTGAACCAACAATACCACCAGGGTTTTCTGGAATGACCGAAGGGTTTATAGATCATACATGTTTTAATTTTTTTCTTGTTTTCTGGCTATCTTCTTCATCACATTTAATTCATGATGCCTTTTTCTCTTTGTGTAACGTATGCACTTTCTTTAATTCGTCGCCATATTCCATATCTTGTACATCTTTAGATAGCTGATATCAAACATGCAATGATAGTGTACACTTCTTCAACGTGTTTGGTTGCAGCGTTATCCCTTTTATTCCACCACGACTTTTACCAAAGCGCATAATTTTTGTTTCAATTAGAATTAGTCTGCTCATATGCCATTCGACATATCCCGGGACTGTGACGACTGACGGGCCACATGCTCATCATTTAGAGATGCTCAAGTCTACTCAGAAGCAGACAAATAAATAAATAAATAACATAACATAACATAATAAATTTATTAAACTACAAATATTTTATTTTGGTAAACGGACTCCTTTTTATTCGCCATTAAATGGGTTGTTTCTGTTTTTTTGACCCCATTAACTTTAACCTTCGATATTTAAAGTACCATTTAAAGTATTTAAAGTACCACTCTCGCACCCCACATATTATGATGCAGTATATCAAATAATACTAGAAATCAGTCATAAAATTTTAGATGTACCCTATTTTAAGATCACATGACTTGGCGACCGGGCTAAATTGAAAGATTTGAACCGAAAGAGCAGTCGACATTTTTTTTGGTTTGAAAGATACTTAGTGAGGTTTTATAAAAATGTTACACTGACAAAACATATTTATGTTTTGAGATGATTTTTTTTAAATTTAAATTTTTGTAAACATGGCGATTTTAAAATTATATATATATTTTCTTTCGTGTTTTTATATTTTAAATAGTGAGGCTAATAGTTAGGCTTGCCACCTATACGTTTTTGGAGCGTATAATACGTTTTTTCTATCAAAAATATTTGTGAATACGCTATACGTACGTTTTTTGAAAATATTCAAAAATATACGCTTTTTTGGTTATGAATAGTTAAATTCAGTTATTTTCATTAATAAGTATCCTAAATGAAGTTTTTTCCTTATTAACTGTAATGAATTGCAGAGAAAAGTGAACTGAATATTTTAAAATCAACACAAACGCACTTGAATGACTTAAAATCTGCAAATTTGTGTTTGCAGGCCAGTTAATAATTTTAATTGTTTTGTTGAACGCATTTTTAGCGTGATGGGAAATATATGGGCTAATAAATCAAAAGGCTTCATACCGATATGGTGAAATCAGAATTATTTAAGACACATATTTGAAATTGTCATCGCCTCAACGGCGTAATCGATAGCGTGTCTGCCCAAGGATTCAAGCCGGGCACTGACGAGGGTAGGCTCGAATCCCATCCGAAACACGAAAAATGTGAATTGAAGTTTTTTCTGAGAAACTTCAAACCATACCTTTGAATTGAAAAAATTCCAATTACTTCTTTACTTACTTGAGTTTAATTGATCTCAAAAATCTAAAAAAAAATATTTTTATTTATTTTATTACCCAATTTTTTGGAAAAATAAAATTAATTATTTGTACGACATGAAATTTTATTATTATTATTGAGAAGTATAAGTTAGTCAAAAAATAATGTCAAACGTGTCAAAAGAAAGATTTTTATTTATTTTTTTAGGAAAAAATAAAATTAATTATTTGTATGAAATGAAATGTATAATGAACATGAAATTATTATTGAGAATTTTATTGCATTATAAGTTTTTCAAAAAAATATTGTCAAGTGTGTCAAAAATTTAGAAAAATTTTTTTAAAAAAAAATTTAGCTGTTTGCTTACGTAAATATAATTGAACATGGAAATTTTTGAATTTGTGATAGTTTTTGAAATATTTTTAGAATTTTGAAAAGTTTCAATTTTTGATTTTGTAAGAATTTATGGAATATTTTTAGAATTTTGAAAAATTTTAAATTTTTGATTTTATTATAATTTTTATAATTTTGGAAAAATTTTCAATTTTTGATATTGTTATAATTTTTGCAATATTTTTAGAATTTTGGAAAAAGTTTGAATTTTCAAGAATTTTTGGAATATTATTAGAGTTTAGAAAAAGTTTAAATATTTAATTTTATTCTAATTTTTGGAAGATTTTTAGAATTTTGAAAAAAAAATTTTTGTATTTTACATATATATTTTTAGAATTTTGAAAAAAGTTTCAATTTTTGATTTTGTAAGAATTTTTGGAATATTTTTAGAATTTTGAAAAATTTTAAATTTTTGATTTTATTATAATTTTTATTATTTTGGAAAAAGTTATAATTTTTGATTTTGTTATAATTTATGCAATATTTTTAGAGTTTTTGAAAAATTTTTAGAATTTTGTTGAACAAAGTTTGAATTTTTAATTTTATTTAATTTTTACAATATTATTGGAATCTTGAAAGAAATATGAATTTGTGATTGTGAAATATTTTCTTGAAACGCTAAAAGAGAGGTGTTTGAATAGTTTGCTGATTGTATAATCTTTTCACTAAATTATGTTAATTTATGATCTGTTATAATTTTCCGACAACGTATTGATGTTTCGTGTTAGTTTTGTAATACACATCTAAACAGAGATAAAAAATACTAAAGTACATGTATTTTTAACAAAAGTAACAAAAAGTTATGTTTGATATATGTACATCGCTTCCCAAAACTAAAAACCATGTCCTCATAAAAGTTTTTGCCGAAAACTATATCAAAATTATTAACCCAGACCGAAGCCTTGATATCTCAGAGCTGTGAGATTTCAGCCCCTCCATATTTTTCCAATTAACTTATAAAATAAATAAAATATATGAGTAAAAAAAATTCTTTTAATTATTTTATTTCAAAATATATATGTATACGCTTTTGGAAAAATTCAAAGGTGGTAAGCCTACTAATAGTAATTACTAAAATAATACAATCATTAATAGTTATTTATTATACAAGGGAAAAAAGTAGTAGATTTTAGCTCGAGGTTGTGTTGTCTCCCGACGCGAAGCGGAGGGAGACAAAAAACCGAGAGCTAAAATCTACAATTTTTCCCGTGTATAATACACTATTTTTTTCTGTGACTGGATAAATATTAATATAATTATTGAAAAAATAATTTTAAACAAATATTACAATATGTATATTCACCACACCATACGAATTTTTCTTGAATAAAAACTTAAAATTAAGTTTCATTTTATTTGTCAAAACCAGTTATTAACATCAAGAAGAAAACGGTATAACTTTTCGTTAACATTAAAATAGTCATAAATGTTCATAAATATTCATAATATTCATCATTTATGTGTATATATGTATTTATATATATATTTTTATCTATCCGGGAAAAAAGTACATACTTTTTTCCCGGGGAAAAAAGTATTTTATGAAAAGTAGCATTTTTGCACCTGTCAGCAGAAGTAAAATGTTAAACTTTTTTCCCGTCACAGAAAAAACACGTTTAACCCCTTCGAGCACAACTTAACTTTAAACTTTGCTTGTCTCAAAATTTCTTAACAAATTTCGAGCCACCCTGTGTCAAAACTACTGAAAAAGTTACAAAGGTGTAATTGAGACAATCGTTCGTTATGTTTCTGTGAAAATTAAATATAGTCAACCAATTTCAAATATGTACTATTATTTTGAAATAAAAGATTTATGATATAAGGCAATAGTCACGCTTCAATCATTTTCATAATACCTTGGAGTCAACAGCAGAGTACTAAAGGACAATACAAACTTTAATGTCAAGACTGTTGATTGGGAAATTTCGAATGATGTCTCAAGAAAATGCTGAGGTTGGAGAAGCGTTGATGGCTAAAAGATGTAATTTTCGTAAAAATTTGAGTTCGAAATCAAAGAGTAAAAATGACAGATATTTTCGATGTCGAGAAACGGGACATTGGATGGAGGGTTGTCCTAGAAAGTGTTAGGTCAGGACTAAACCAACCAATGGATCATAGCGCTTTCGTTTGTGAGGTGTTGATTTCTGTGATAATGAAAGCTGGTTCATGAACTCTGGTGCCAGGGATCACATGACCTATAACAGCCACTGGTTTAGGAATTACAAGGAGTTTGATATTCCAACGGCAGTGAAGGTTGGAAATGGAGAATCGATCATGGCGTTCGGAAAAGGTGATATTGACATTCTGCCATATGACAACAACAAATGGACCTAAAATTCACATCAACTTATTTTTGTTGGGTCGTGCATCAGATAAAGATAGTAAACTGATATCCAATCAAAATAAATGTGAATTACTTAAAGATGTTCGCGTTATTGCAGTGGGAGCTCGGTAGTTAAAGTTGTTTACAATGATGTGTGAAGTTATTGTTCCCGAGGCAAATATAAGTCTGGCTGGTTCTGCATTCACTAAGGAAAAGACAATTGAATTATGGCATGCACGTTTGGCACATCAAAGTGTTGATTATGATTTGAGATATATTATTTAAAGGAGATTAATCTCATTATCGTGTTCAATTTTTCATAAAAAACACATCAGAGGTTTGTGAACTTTTTTTGAATTTCATAAAGTCAAATCAAACTGGTTTTTCAATAAAAGTATTGCGTACTGACAATGGCTTGGAATTTTGTAATGTTGACATGCACACAGTTCTGAAAAACCATGGCATTTGTTGGCAAAAGACAAAACCGTATACCCCCGAACAAAGAGGAAGGGCTAAGCGGGACAAGTGAACCATCGTTGGGTCAGTGAAAACTATGATACATTACAAAAATTTAGATCTTAAATTTTGGGCTGAGGCAGTTAATGCGGCTGTGTATGTGCTAAATAGAACAGGAAAATATTCGGTTGTCGGAGTGACACCCTATGAAATTTTGTTCAATAAAAAACCAACTCTTGACAACTTTAAGGTTTTTGGTTCAGACGTGTTCGCTCATGTACCGAAAAAAAGAGACAAAAATGGGATCTGAAAGTGGAAAAATGTATATTTACAGGATATTGTAATAACAGTAAAGGTTTCTTGAGATGTTACCTTCAAGGAATCATTGGATGAGTCGCATGTAATGTTTGAAAAAATGTCGTCATTATGAATCTGATCCAGTTTTGTCTGTAAAATTGAAGGAGGAAGACTATGTATAATTTGGCCGTTTATAATTTCACATATAACACATAAGCAATTGTAAACAAGACCAAGAGTACCAAAAATTCAAATTATCAAGGCAATTTAAATTTCCCATTCAAAACTTTTATGGAAATGTAAACTCATCATTATTTCAATTCATAAAAAGTATAAACTAAAAACAAAGGTAGACATTTTGTAATTAATTAAATATTTAGTCTTATGTGATTGTGTGAAGTGTATAAAGAATTTTTGGTACTCTTGGTCTTGTTTACAATTGCTTATGTGTTATATGTGAAATTATAAACGGCCAAATTATACAGACTACACATCTAGTTATGTTTTTGAAGAGGCTCTAATTTCAGTCGTAGTAAAACCAAAGACGTCACCAAAGTTGATAAAAATTGATGAGAGAAAGATGAGACATTGCTATAGCACACTGAGAAGTAAATCATCAATTAGTGATGTTTGCGTTGCAGATAATTTTGCTTTCGTGGCAGAATACAAATCAACATCGTTTGAACATGCAATAAATTCCGAAAACAGCGAAAATTGGAAATGTGCAATGGATATTTTTACTGATTCAAAACGATACTTGGGAGTTGGTAGAACTGCCCGAGAATCACAAGTTAATTGACAATCGTTGGATTTATAAAATCAAGTACAAAACCGATGGATCGATAAATAGTGATGAAAAACTTATTCAACCATTGCTCGCATATATCCAGACTGAGTTTGAGATGAAAGTTTTAGAGGGAGATTGTTTTTTGGACTTGCATGGTATGTTTTACACAAATGTTAATACTAATGGTTTTCTTGGTTTAAGTGATGCTGGTTTTGCTGGTGATATAGACTTTAAAAGATCTACTGCAGGTTATTAATTTATTTTGGAATCTGGTGCTTTAAGTTGGTGCTCTGGAAACTAAAAACCAGTGGCATTGTCAATTACACAGTCTGAGTATGTTGCTACACCACAAGCCATAAAAAATTAGTCTGGCTACGTAATTTGTTGCTGGAATTGTTGCCAGGTTTGAATATGGTTTTAGATTTTTATAGACAGTCAAAGTACTGTAAAACTCATCAAAAATCCCGAGTTCCATAAGCAAACTAAGCACATTTTTATTTCGTGAAAAATTTCAACGCTTAAGAAAGATGATGGGAGTAATTTCAAGAATGAAATAAAATTGTTATTTAAAATTATTTAAAGTTTGTTAATTACTTCGGTCACATTCATGAGCTAAAATTGAAATTCTTACCCCCACTTTTTTGGCATTTCTCGACGTTTTAGGACCTACTGATTCTAAAAAGGCAAAAAAAAAATGTATGTCTGTCTGTCGGCCGGCCGTCACAACCTACGAAATCTAGAAAACCGCTTGACCGATTTCAAAAATTTTTTTTTCTAAAAATAGGTTTACTCAATGGAAAAAGCCGAAAGGACGATGTATTCGAAAACTGTACCGGAAAAGTGTCGAAAAAATCGTCAAGTGTGTCAAAACAAGGAAATTTGCATATTTTTAACTTAAAAAACGTTCATTTTAAGTGATTACGAGTAGGAACATTGAATTTGGAGAAATCTTGATGGTCGGAGTCGGTATGTGGGACCAAAATCTAGATTATTGCATTATAAGTTTGTCAAAAAAATGTTGTCAAGTGTGTCAAAAGAAAGATTTTTATTTACTTTTTTACCCAATTTTGTGGACAAAAATAAAATTAATTATTTGTTTGATATGAAATTTTATTATTATTATTGAGAATTATGACATCATGAGTTTGTCAAAAAAATAATGTCAAATGTGTCAAAACAAAGAATTTTATTTATTTTTTTACCCAATTTTTTGGAAAAAATAAAATTAATTATTTGTTTGAAATGAAATTTTATTATTATTATTGAGAATTATGGCATTGTAATTTTGTCAAAAAAATGTTGTCAAGTGTGTCAAAAGAAAGATTTTTATTTAGTTTTTTACCCAATTTTTTGGAAAAAAAATAAAATTAATAATTTGTATGACATGAAATTTTATTATTATTATAGAGAATTATGGCATTATAAGTTTGTCAAAAAAATAATGTCAAGTGTTGGAATATTATTGGAATTTAGAAAAAGTTTAAATAATTGATTTTATTCTAATTTTTGGAATATTTTTGGAATTTTGAAAAAGTTTGATTTTATTTAATTTTTACAATATTTTTGGAATTTTGAAAGAAATATGAATTTGTGATTTTGTAATATTTTCTCGAAACGCTAAATGCAGAGGTTTTTGAGTAGTTTGCTGAGTTTATCATCTTTTCACTAAATTATGTTAATTTATGATCTGTTATAATTTTCCGTCAACGTATTGATGTTTTGTGTTAGTTTTGTAATGAATTTCTAAACAAAGATAAAAAAATACTTGTACTTTAACAAATAACTCTTTGTTAGATATATATCGCTGCCCAAAACTAAAAACCATGTCCTCATAAAAGTTTTTTGCCGAAAACTATATCAAAATTTTTAACCCAGACCGAAGTCTTGATATCGCAGAGCTGTGGGATTTCAGCACCTCCATATTTTTAAATTTAAATTCAATTTTGATTATGATTATTCGACTATCGAAACTTCATCATCATTTTTATATTACCAATTATTCAAACTTTTATTGGTCCGGGTTCGTGTTGCGGAATATCACGAAGTATTAAATAAAACTGAATGTAAGAAAACGGACGTCTTGCCAAGCGTCACGAAATTTTTAAAAATTAACCAAGCTAAATACCAACACTTTCAAACATTAAAATACATTGTTTTAAATCAAAGCAACCTATTATTTGGTATGAAATTTGGTGGTAGTCATGGTTAAAAATGTCATAAATTTTTCAAATTTAAATTTGAGTAAAATTACTAAGTCAATTATGGCCGTGGCTCATTTCTCAAAAATGCCGATGAAATTGAAATTTTGACGTTTCGCGCTGAAATATAATTTTTTGTTTTGCTTTATTTCCTTCAACAAAAATAAATAAATTTCGAAAATATAATTACTGGAAAACAAATATTATTTGAATTTCAACATAATCTGTCAAAATTTACTCAATTAGGATAGCAGAGTAAATTGAAATTGTTTAGTCGATTTGCAGATTCAATTTCAATTTCATCGAGAAATGGGCCACAGCCATTCTTGATAAAAGAAGTATTTACCCTATTAAAGTTAGCCGAAAGTTTCCAGCCAAAAGTCGATAATGTAGATTATTAATTAAATATCATCCGAGAGAGACAACACTAACTAAAAATTAACCAATATTTTAAAGATCAAAAGTTATCTATGGAAAAAAGTTTGAGTAAAGCTTCATGTAGAAAGTCTCGGAAAATTCGATTTTTAAAATTTTTTTATTAGTACTGTAAAAATCCTTCCTCTAAAGTGTTATGTCTGGAGATGGGAAGAACTGATGACAATGGTCTATAGCAGTCTCTTCGAAAAATTTTGGATCAAGTTTCATGTGGGAAATCTTTGAAAATCCGATTTTCTTAATGTTCTATTAGCACTGTAAAGATCTTGCCTTTAAAGTGTTATGTCTGTAGATGGATCGAATTGATGACAATGGTCTATAGCGATCTCTTAGAAAATACTGGGTCAAGTTTCATGTGGGAAATCTCGGATAATTCGATTTTCTAATTTTTTTTATTAGCATTGTAAAAATCCTGCCTTTAAAGTGTTATGTCTGGTCAGATGGATCGAATTGATGACAATTTGAATATTGAACATTTTTCCGAGAGATTGCTATAAAGCATTGTCATCAATTTGATCCATTTCCAGACATAACATTTTAAAGGCAGGATTTTTACAGTGCTAATAGAAAATTAAGAAAATCGAATTTTCCAAGATTGCCCACATGAAACTTGACCCAATATTTTCTCCAGAAATTGCTATGGAACATCGTCATGAATTTGTTCCATCTTCAGACATAACACTCTAAAGGCAGGCTTTTTACAATGCTCCTAACTTAATTTAGGAAATTGAATTTTCAAGATCTCCCACATGAAACTTGAGTCATCAATCAATTTTTCGGCTGATATTTGGGAGTTTTATTTTTATAAATTAATCTTATCTGCATCATACACTTTATGCTGGAAACTTTCGGCTAACTTTAACAGTATTAAGTATTTTTGTTTGTCTGTTCTCTGTTATATACTTTTATATACTTACTGTTATATACTTAGCACCAATACGTTTTTTAACCAGTATATGATTACCAATACTCTTATGGTGTCCGTATATTCGAATATAATTCCACAAAATAAATTGCTGGGAGAGAATAAACAAGTCGTGTGAACATTATTTTACGTAATGAATGCATAACTTCGAATTCCACTGAACGAACTACTAAAAAATATTTATTTTTAAACCCGGTTTTGAATGGCACAAAACCAGGTTTTTCAAATGCACATTATTGTTCGATTTTACTGAAAACCGGTTTTACAGAAAACCGGTTTTGCAAGTAATGTAATATTCCTTAATGATGGCACGTTATTGCTTGCTTGAAGAAACGAGTCTTCATATAACTCTATGTGAGAGCTTTAATCATCAAACTGTGCCTCACATGATCATGGAATATGCTACTGGCTGGATTATTGTAATCCAATTTGTTAAGTGTTTTTCATGCATATTTTTTTAAACAATTGCGTTTTTAAGGATTATTAGTTTAGTTCTCAAGGAAAGTCACAGATGACTAAATGCTGTCTTTACAACGACTAAGGAGAATGTTTACGCACCAAATCATAAAAACGTGTCATTTTGTGTAATGACAAAAATTATATAATCTTAGTAACGAAATGAATACCCCACAATATGGCTTTTAGAAGCTAAGAAAGGATGTAAAGTAAGAAAACTTGGCTGGTTACACAATCATTCTATATCAATCGAATTTCATAAGAATTATTACATAAGAAATGCATCAAATATAAAAATGTTAATTTTGATGCGCTAACAACTAACACTTTTGACGATTATTAAATTATGTAGAAACCTACTATATATAAGAATTAATAGTCGAATTTTATTACTTATTTGTGAATTTAGAAAGAGTTTTATGTATTTTGTAAAACAGAAATTTGAATGATTTTGTTGTTTTATTTTTACAACGTTTTCCTTTATATTTGGTTTGTCGATGTTACAGTTACATTACATACAATATCTCTTACTTCGAAATCACAGAGAGTGGCGAATAGCGTTTTCGTTTCTCGGTTTAAGTTTTGACCTACTCTTTTTGGCCAAAGTCTTTCAGTTTTGCATTTTATTTTGTAGTTTTGCATTTGCCTTTTCAGTTTTGCACTTAAAATACTTGAGAATCGAACCTTTTCAAATTAACAAAATAAAGGACTTCAATTTTTTAATGTATGTTATTATTTTTGAAGTATTTAAATATTTTTATTTAAGCAAATTACATCATTAAAAATATGTTTTTTCTTATTTTTTATAATATATTAATATATTATGCAAGGCAACATTTTTGCATCGTCTCATGAAAAAAAGTCAAAAAATGCAAAATCATCGCCCTCAAAAAGTTTGAAACTTGCATCCACATCGAGAAAATAAAACGCAATTTTTTCAGCTCAACATTTTTTCGAGAATCGAACAGAAAAAATATGACCTGAAAAAAGAGTGGAAAAGAGTCACAATTTTCTTAGAATCGAAAGCGCTATAAATTATCAAAACCCGCCCCTCTGTTCTGACTACAATAACAAATACTTTTAATTTAACTAAGAACTTACCTTTTCTTTTCCACTATTTTTATGTTGGTTTCTTATGTTCTCTGGATTCTGGAAGTCTTTTTTTAATTTTACCAACCTTACAACAAATTGCTTTTATTTGTTTTTTAATCGATCAATAATTTTTGTGAGAATCGAAGACTATTTCCGATTATAATTTTTTTCCCATAAATGTGATAATATTTAAATCAACCCACAGACAGGCCGTACCCACAAACATTAGATCAGAGAAAACAGTAATAAAAAAATAAAACTTTCTTTTGTTTATCTCTTCTAATTTTTGACAGTTGATTATAGTTAATTAAGATTTATTAATCAAAAAACGATAAAGGTATAACCTTCAAATGTGTTGTGTATAAATTAGAATTTTTTAGATCAAATAACGATATTTATTGCATTTTTTATGTAATCTTGTTATATTATTAGATATTCGGTTCGTTAAATTAATCAAAAGATAATCTAACGTCAATAACCGTTTTCGTTTTCCTATGCATATTGAGTTTTTAAACTAGTTTGATTATTATGGTCATTCAATAAGTCCGTAGGATAAGTAAGAAAAAAACAACATTTTGACAAAACTCGATTTTTTTATTCAACATAGTTGCCTTCGAGGGCGATACAACGAGTATGGCGATTTTCCAACTTTTCTATACCACTTTTATAGTACGATTTCTCTTTCTCGTCAAAATAGGCCTCAGTTTCAGCGATTACTTCATCATTGGACTTAAATTTCTTTCCAGCAAGCATTCTCTTGAGATCTGAAAACAGGAAAAAGTCGCTAGGGGCTAAATCTGGAGAATATGGTGGGTGGGTAAGCAATTCAAAGCCCAATTCATTCAATTTTGCCATCGTTTTCATCGATCTGTGACACGGTGCATTATCTTGACACTTTTTTCTTTTGCAATTGTGGCCGTTTCATTGCGATTTCAGCCTTCAATCGATCCAAAAGTTCACAGTAATAGTCGCTGTTGATGGTGGTTCCTTTTTGGAGATAGTCGATGAATATTATTCCGTTCGTATCCCAAAATACAGACGCCATCACCTTACCGGCCGACTGTTGCGTCTTTGCTCGCTTTGGATTCCGTTCGTCGACTGCTGTCCACTCAGCTGACTGTCTTTTGGATTCTGGTGTGTAATTATGAAGCCATGTCTCATCCATTGTCATATATCTACGATAGAATTCCATTTTATTGCGGTTTAACAGTGCCATAGACTCCTCCGAAGCATCGATTCGTTGTTGTTTTTGGTCGACTGTGAGCTCATGCGGCACCCAATTTGCACAGAGCTTTCGCATACCCAAATGTTCATGTAAAATGGTAAAAACACTACCATCTGCTACCTTTACAATGTCAGCTATTTCGTGCACCTTCAATTTGCGATCGTTCATAACAAATTTGTGGAGTTTTTTTATGTTTTCTAGAATAACAGCCTCATTTGGGCGTCCACTGCGCTCTGCATCTTTTGTGCTGGTACGACCACATTTAAATTCAGCAATCCACTTCTCTACCATTTGTCTCGATGGAGCAGAGTTTGGATAATGTTTATCAAGCCATTGTTTGGTTTCCACTCCGAAAAATGCCGATTGCCCGGGATCTTGTAACATTTGCTGCAACAATTTTTGTTGTTAACTATGGGGGGGGGGGGGTTGGGGTGGTAGAAATTTGTTTTAGAACACGAGGGTCCGACAAAAATTGTCTGCTATGTTGACATTGACATTTTGGAATGTTTGGGTTGTCGGACTCGACAAAAGCTGATAAATTTATGTCGGACAAGCTTACCTTCGTGTTCTAAAACTCCATAGTTAAAAAAATATGTGGTAGCAAATTTACAAGATCCCGAGCAATAGGCATTTTTCGGAGCTTCCCGAATGAAAAAGCGGCAGAATCGGGAAAATGGTAGAACAAAGGTAATGGCGCGAAGTATAAAATATGTGGTAATCATCAAATAAAATCGGCATGGGCACAGGGACTATGAACTTATGAACTTAAATTTAAGTTTGCAACGAAAGATTCTTTCCCAAACATAATTTTTAATTGATCCACAGGTTGAGAGATTTTAAAATTATAGAATTCATGTCCACTTTAAATTGATCCAAAAAGTAGAGCAAGATCCAATCTTTTATATAATTTATTGCTACTTTTTATTGATAAAGAAACACTTTTAATAAATCAAAATAAAGTTGCTCAAAATGAAACTAATTGATGACAACTTAAACTGTTATCATCTGTTGAACAATAACACAACTGATTTAAGAAATTGTAATAACACATTTTTTGAATTTCTTCTTTAGATTATATTTACATTCAACATGAGAAAAAGTAATAAATAAATGCTCAAATACTCAATTTAAAAAATTGAAAACTTTTTTTAATTTGAATACTCGTCATAACACTCCCCTCCCTAGTATCATCGAAGATGAGACGATAGGGAAATTAATGTGCTACAGCACAAAGAAAGCGAGTGTACGAGTGGTTCTGCCTGCTCGCATAACTGTGGATGCGGGATGGAATATCTATTGCTGAGGAATGAGATTAAATCTAACCCTTTTAGATGATACAGCTGCCTTAGCGTTGCGTTGTCTCGTTTCTGCAGAGGTGAGAGGAGACGAATGGAATGTGTCCAAAGGAGTAAAATGAACATTGTCTGTAGAAGACGATGTTTCGTCTGCACCTTTGTAAACAACTTAAAAAACAATCTGACTGATTTATATTAAGGAACTTCGAAACATTTTCAAAAAACCAAAAATCGAATAAAAAACATTTCCTGCTCAATTTAAAAAAATTGAAAACGTTTTTAATTTGAATGTTCACCACAACACTCCCCTCCTAGTATCATTGAAGATGAGACGATTTGGAAATTAATGTGCTACAGCACGAAGCGAGTAGTGGTACGAGTGGTTCTTCCTGCTCGCGTAATTGTGGATGCAGGATGGAATATCTGTTGCAGAAGAATGAGATTAAGTCTAACCCTTTTAGATGGTACAGTTGCCTTAGGGTCGCGTTATCTCTTTTTTTCAGAGGTGGGAGGAGAATAATGGAATTTGTCCAAAGGAGTGGCATGAACAATGTCTGTAGAAGACGAAAATTTGTCTGCACGACTGAGATTAGTACTCGAAATAGGTGAGTTTTGAGTTAGTTTTAATCTGTCGATGGAAAATCGAATGTGTTGACCTTTACGGTCAATAACGAAATTTATATCATCGCGGCTGATGACTTGGAAGGGACTTTTCGTCAGTACGTAAGAAGACACGCGAACAAGACTCGAGAGCTTTTTAATCTCTTAACTTATGGATCAATTAAAAATTATGTTTTGGGAAAGAATATTACAAACGAATTTTAAAATAGCATTTTATGTAAAGGATGGTTAATGCTCTGAAGCCTAATTTAATTGCATACTATAGCGAGAATGACTAGCTATATTTGGTGACCCCGACTAATAATAAAAAAAACGAATGCAGTCTTGAGGACTGCTGAAAGAAGTGAAAACTTAAATCTGTGAAATGGTTGTGTATTTTGTATCTTACAATTATTGTAGCATTGCAAATTAAAATTTCAGAATGTTTAAATTAAAATCATTAAAATTATTCTGTGTTTTACATCTATCAGCATTCCAAGCAACCATTGTGTACATTTTTATATTCAATAATCAAAACTTATCATGGACTGTACAAGCCAAGTAAAAAATATGAAAATAACCTAATTGACATAATAACTATTATACTTTATTATTATTATTATTATTTATATATTATTTATTTTATTTCAAATTATAAAATTAAAGTGCAAAATAAAAACCAGTAACAGCAACTATAACAAAAAAAAATTATCAAATTAATATAATAGTAATTGCGCTTTTTTATTAAAAAGTATAAAGAAAAATGCACATCAAATATGACAAAAGCATTTTTTTTATTTTGCTTAAAAATACAACAAAATCTTTACTTACTTTACTACACTTAATCAATATTACTAACTGATGAGAAAAACATTAAATTTATAAACCGAAAAAAAAATTCAATAAAAAAGAAAAACAACAAATTATGAATCCATTAACTTAATTTTTGAATTTAATTCTTCTTCCAATTTATTTTCCATTAATTTAATTTAACGTTTCGGTGTAAAACCTAAATATTTTACTTGTTATTTAAAATTTTTTTCCAAATAATTTAAACTAAAATGTACAAGTTCCTATTTGTTTAGGGTTGTTGTTGGTTGCAACATACTTAATTGCGTAATTATTTAAGTAATTAAACCAGTTTCTACCTAGTTGCCGTCACAAATGGACTTACACACCAGTCATTCATGTCCCCAACAGTTTCAGTAGGTAAAGCAGAACCTGAGGAAAAATCGGTATCTAAACCCAAAACCTTCCCTAGCCCGAACCCTAAAATCAGCAATCACGGCCTACGACAAAATGGACTGGACGCGTATATTACCGTCAATACTACTTGGTTTAAGAACTACTTGCCGTGAAGACTTCCATTCTTCATCGGCTGAGGTCGTCTATGGTCTCCCCGGAGAATTCTTCAGTCAAAATTCTAGCTCCACTTCTCAATCTGATTTCGTTTCAGAATTGATCTAACCTTTCAATCACCTGGATCACCCGGATCATTCATCAACCGGAGGTAGAAGAAGAAAGTTAATTCTAAATTTTAAAGACAAAAACATAAAAGAAATAAATAAATAAAGAAAAACATAATCGAAATTAAAAAAAAAATAAGAAAATACATTGTGTGTTAGTGTTTATCAAAATAAAAGTGAAGTGAGGATATAACAAGTACAATTATATAATTGGTGAGATTGTTCTTTATTAAAAAATTATTTGGTATTCTGTATTTACTGCTACCAGGCGGTAGACAGGTAAAAATTTTACCTTTTATTGCTTTGACGTTATTGCTTTTTTTATTGCTTTGTTATTATTTTAAAGCATAAATTTGTTTTGTATTGCCTGGTAACAAGAAATATAGAATTTCGTTTTAGTTATTAGTAGGAATTTCGAATTTATTACTTTATCTGTAGTAATTTTGTTAGTGTCTTTTGTGCTCCCATTTTTTTGCTTTTCCCTTATCGTGCAACTGTTGCATGAAACCCCTGCTATCGTGTTTTTGAGACTGAGATACCCAGTTTTTTGTATTATTTAGTTCTGAAATTTAGGCCTGGTCGAATTTCTGTATCTATACCTGCAATGGCAATGGGTAAGTCTATGTCTCAAAAAAATGGCAGCAGAGTGAACCAACAGCTTAGCATTGACTTCACCAACATAAGAGGTCTTAAGTCGAATCTAAACGAGGTTCTGTGGATTTGTTCGAAATTTACTTTTATGTATGAGAATTAAGGCCTACGAGTTGAACTCTAAGCACCATAATTATATAGCACTGAAGATCTCAAGTGTTGATGAAACTACATATGTTTATAATAGGATTATACAGATCCCCAAATCCCCACCCCCCCAGGATGTCCATTTTTCGATCAAATATCAACTAACCTAGACAAGATTACCACGGACTACCCCAAAGCAAGACTGGCCATTCTTGGAGACTTTATCATTCATAATAAAGAATGGCTTAAATATATTCATCGCGCACTGACGACGTATGAAGATAAGCCGAACTGATACTCGCAGATTATCACGGTTTGACGCAAATGATAGAGTGTCCCACTAGAATCCCAGATAGCTTACATCATAACAATAATTTGCTAAATCTGTTTTTGACAAACGAACCAGATACTACGAAGACAAAAGTTGAACAACCCCTCGGAACATCGGACTATTTACTAATATCGGCAATAGTGCAATTTACATCCCCGACACAAATAAAAGCCTAATCCTCGTCGCGTTTGGAATTATAAACGCGCTGACTAGGAGGGACTGAGAATCTTTTATGATGAAACACCTTGGAAAACTATTTGTTGTGTCGATCAAGATCCTAGCACATCGGCAATAAGAATCTCTGAAATCATAAAAGACGGAATGCGGCGGTTTATTCCAAATCGATTAATCACTCCTAAAACTGAGCCTTGGTTCACCCGGGATGTTGACGAGGCAGTGAGGAATAAACGCAAAGCAGTTAAGACATATAATTGAAATAAAACACCTGAAACCCATAGCGCCTATAAGAAAGCCAGAAATATTAGTAAATACAAAATAGAAGAAAGCAAAGAAATTCGCCGAGCACCCATCTGGCTCACGTAGTTTCTTTCGGGTAGTTAAATCAGTCCAGAGCAATTTTACTCGATCCTCTATTCCAACCTTAGTTCTGAATGACATTCCCGTGAGCGACTCAAAAGAGAAGGGGGATCTTTTGGGTGGTATTTTCGCAAAAAAAACATAGTTGAACCTTCCCATTCTCCCACACTCATTTCCCCAGTTGTAACGAAAACGAAACCAATTATTTTTCGTCGCAATATTGTACAGAAAATGCTTCTTTCTATCAATATCAACAAATCTGTTGGCCCCGAGCCCGACGGTATTCCACCCCTCATTCTTAAAAACTTTGCTAGACAGCTAGCTCCAATTTTAACAAAAAATTTCTTTTTATCTTATGAAACCGGAATATTTCCCAATTCTTGGAAGCTGGCCAGCGTTCAACCCATATCAAAGAAAGGCAGTAAGATAGACCCTTACATTTATAGACCAATTGCAATTCTACCGGTTTTGGCTAAAATATTTGAAAAATATGTTAACTACAATCTATTAGATTATTTGGAAATGTCGCGAATTATTGATGATAATCAGTATGGTTTTCGTAGAAGTCATGCAACAGGTGATCTGTTAGCCTACGTATCCCATCTCTGGAACAAATCGCTGGAAAACCATGATGAGACAATCAGCATTTCACTTGACATTTCTAAAGCATTTGATAAAGTGTGGCATAAAAATCTCATTGCTAAATTAAAATCTTATGGCATAGACCATCTTACTGTCTCATGGATTCATAGTTTTCTTACAGGACGCCAATTTCATGTTAATTTAGATGGTATCCTATATTTTCACAACCAATTCTGGGGTGCCCCAAGGTTCTGCACTCCTCTGTATTTCCCGATGAATTTTCCTCACAGGCATTTAAAGAAAATGTACATCATCATTTAAAACAATTAGTATAGTTGTCCTTATATCCTCTTTCCTTTCATTTTTCTTATCTCCTTCCTTCATAGCTGATATGGTATCTTCGGATATTCAGAGAGTCTGAATAATGAATACTTCGTATTTAGTGTGCTAAACATGTCTTACTAATTAATAAAAAAAAATCTTCGTCCAGCTATTGCGTCATGACACACTTCTTCTAAAGTTTTCGATTCAAAAGCTCTCGAATCTTGTAAGGCACTACAACCTCCATACGAAGGTTCCTTCTAAATCATCAGCCACGATGATAAAAATTTCGTTATTGACTGTAAAGGTCAACACATTCGAGTCACCATGCATAGATTAAAACCTTGCTTTAGGAAGAATCTGGAGATGGAATAACTCAAACTCACCTATTTCGAATAGTAATCTCATTCGCGCAGACGAATCGTTGTCTTCTACAGACAATTTCCATTCTACTCATTCGAACACATTCTATTCTTTTCCTTCCACATCCGCAGAAACGAGACAACGCGACGCTAATGCAACGCGTCATCTAAAATACTCAGAAAAATAGAAGACACTTTTACAAAATTTTTATAAATACACACAAATTTTTTAAATAAAACTACAATTTTTTTCCTTCAAATCCAAAAATAATTTGTATATCAAATAAATTTTTGGTTTTTTAAAATAATTGTTTTTGTAATCTATAATATGTTTGGTAAACTTACAAAAAAAATTTTGAGTTGTATGTTTATAAAAAATTTATAAAAATTACCTATTTTTTTTAATGAAGGGTTAGATTTAATCTCATTCCTCAGCAGCATCCCCAATTACGCGAGTAAGCAGAACCACTCGTACCCCTACTTGCTTCTCTGGTGCTGTAGCACATTAATTTCCATATCGTTTCATCTACGATGATACTTGAGGGGAGTGTTGTGGTGAACATTTAAATTAAAAATATTTTCAATTTTAATGTTCACCAAGATCAACGGTATGAATTTTTACTAAAATCTTTTTAATCGCACATGAACGCATCTCGTGTGCCGGATAGTGATCTAAAGCAAAAGGACAGTCTTACAGTTAAAACCAGAGGGACAGAGGAATCTCAAAATCCTAAGAAGATATTGATCTGTCTGCTTCTTTGATTTATTCAAGCCCAAAATAATGTTTCATGTAGTTTCATGTATTGAAGATTCCCACTCTCAAAAATTTAATGGTGCATGGGTAAGGAGTACCCAGTAGAAATTTAATTTTCGCTCTTATCACACAATAGGATTGTATAAATAAAACAAAGCAAAATTTTAATACATAAAGCGGTGTTTTGTTCTGTTTTTATTTTAAATTATTTTAATTTCAATAAATATTGTTTTTTTATTTATTTATAAATTTTCTTTTATTTGTTTCATCATTATTATTTGCATTAGTTAATGTTTTTTTTTTGCTTATTTATTTATTTTACTCACTTTTTTCATTTATTTATTTTGTTGTTATTTTTATAAAATAATAATAAATTTTCAGTTGGTTTTTAAATTAAAATTTATAGAAAATAAATTTAAAATTTAAAACTAATTTAAAATTTAATTTAATTAACGATGTTTGTTTATGTATATATTTTCACTTCTTGTTTTTAACTTAAAATATTTAAATGTTTGTTTTTATTTAAATATTAATTAATATTGAAACGATATACATATTCTAATCAGTCTTACATACAAACGGAATTTAAAAACATAAAATTATTTGATACATGTTCTTGAGTGGGATTAAGTTTATAATTTCATTTAAAATAAATTATTTGATTTGAGTTTTTTTTGGTGTAGTTAATTTCAATTGTTAAATTTAATTTTGAAAAATAAAATTACGATTTTCATTTTCTATTTCATATAAAACCTAGCTATTGTCATTTTTACATAAAATGAGTTTGGTATAATATTTTATTAAATAATGATTTAAGAAATATATTTTTTCATCATTTAATTATATTTAGTTATTATTTTGTTGATTTAATATTGTTATTGTATTTAGTTATTCAGTTAGTTTTTTAGAAATATTTTTGAATGTATATAGTTTTTGTTTTGTTTACTGTTATATAAATATTTGTTTTTTTGTTTCTTTTATGTTAGTTTGTATTGTTATTTTTTACGGATATGCTCTTTTTATTACAAAGATATGCTATTACATTTATGTCACTATTAGTACTATTATTAGTTTATTTTATTGTTTGTTTATAAATACATTATTGCTAATGAGAAAAAATCAAATCAAATCAAATAAGTTGTAATTGATTCCATAATAGATTTTTGATAGTTGTAATAAATATCAATTTCGCATAAAAACTGATTCTAATAGGGCAAAAATTGCACAAAAGGGTGAAGGGTTGTTTAAATTAAGGGTTGTTTAAATTAATTAATTCCTTGACTACATCTCAAACTTAATCTCACTTGTGAGTCTCTTATTGGGCGCCATTTTCTTCTAGAGTTGGAAATTTTTAGAACTGAAACCAGCTTGACCTCCATAAATGTCAACAATCAAATTAAGCAGCCTTAGAAAAATGCTCTCTCTCTACAGGATTAATCCATATCTAAAATGGCTAAGTGCATCCTTGCATCTTGTCCGGAGGGTAGGAACTTCTTTTAGACCACAATATAAAAACACAACAATACAACATCAAACTCAGCATCCGTATTGCGTTTTGGGTATATTAAACGCAATACGGATACGCAATACGAATACACTATCTGCTAGCCAGGACAAGAATTATTTTAACACGTTTTACCAAGCATTACTGGTGTAGAAACGCACTTCCACACTGACCTTAATCCTACTAGAGCTTAATAAACTGAACTTTTCCATTGATGTAATATTATTGCAATCGTTGGGGTCATCTCTGGACAATATCTCATTGCAAACATGCATGTTAATTTAGTGGTATTTTACACGATTTGCAGTTTTCGTTCCACGTCGTTCAAATACTGTCATTGAAACGTTTTATACTGCAATCTCTAATTCTAATTTCAACTATTTTTGTATGACAAACAGGTTGATGAAAAACTTTAACGTTTTAGGAAAGAATTTAGATCTCTACAATATCCTTCCCTTAGAAGGTTTAGAAATTTGTGTTAGGATAAAACTCATAAATAAATAAATTTTCCTATTAAGTTTTATTTTCTCTTAAGTATTTTTTATTTCTTTTTTGATTTTTTTAAATTTCTTTTTTACAAATATATAATTAAAAATTTACTAAAATAATAAAATAAAATAAAATAAAATAAAATAAAATAAATTAAAATAAAATAAAATAAAATAAAATAAAATAAAATCAAATAAAATAAAATAAAATAAAATAAAATAAAATAAAATAAAATAAAATAAAATAAAATAAAATAAAATAAAAAAAATAAAATAAAATAAAATAAAATAAGATAAAATGAAATGAAATGAAATGAAATGAAATGAAATGAAATGAAATGAAATGAAATGAAATGAAATAAAATAAAATAAATGGAATGAAATGAAATGAAATGAAATGAAATAAAATAAAATAAATGGAATGAAATGAAATAAAATAAAATAAAATAAAATAATGAATGAAGTTATAAGTTATAAGTTATGTACTTGCATCCTGTTTTGTATTGTAAAATAAATAAAATATGATTAATGGTAGTAATGGTATGAGCCGCATTGTGTCTATAAAAATAAAATAACTCTTTTATCAGAAAACAGTTTGGACTCAGTAATTAACATAACATAAAAAACGTAATAAATTTAACAGAAGAATAAAACTAATATGAGATTCAAAATCTAAAGCGGTTTCCCGGGCATATAGCATATGTTAAAAAAATATATCCAGGTGTAGATTCACTCTTCAGTCTGTTTACTTATCTCCAGAAAACGGAGTGAAATTAACAACAATATATTAAGCTGTTATTACTTATTATCTCGGAATGCAAATTGGCAGTTTTCTGAATCGAACAATATTGTCAGACGATCATACCGAAGTTTCAAACGATAAATACATAAATATTAAGTTCTCTTTAAAATTAAATAAAACACAATAATTACATAAATTCGGATTAATCAAATTAAAATCTACAAATCAATAAGATGTCTTCCTAAAGTGGAGAGTTACGCTATTTTTTGCAACCTGCCATCAAGTTTATAAGCGTGATAATTGTTGTAATAATTGCGTGATTACTGGAAAAACTTATTAGAACAGTTAATGTACGGCTTTAAATTGGTTTTGTTATGCTGATAGCGTAGAAAATAAAACAGAAGTATAAGTAATCTTCAATTTAATACGAACAATAATCTATTGATAAGTAATCTTGTTCAAAAATACCTATAATTTATTTCATTTTATGTATTTCGAGTTTAAATTTTTGTCAGGTTTAGAAAGGAGAATATGAATTTCACAGTTTTTAGTTAAATTAATTTACTTAAATTTTGGAAATCTGTTAACTGCTAATTAAAATTATCTGAGAATCATGACTTACGCATTAAGCTAATTGCACCGATGAAACCCATGTTTAAAACTTAAATGATAGATTTCCTAAATTTAACTTAAGTCTGATACCGGTGACACTGGGTATGATCAATTATTTAATTAAGTTAAAGAATTTCAGTAATAAATAGTGCAAATCATTAAGATGTGAAAGAACCTGTAATACAAATGGTTATCTTAGTTTTCTTATTCGATATTAAATATTGGTAGAAAGTCGGACCAGTTTGTTTATTATTTCAACATTAAAATTTAAAAGTCTACCGAATAAATTATTACATGTTGAGATTTTACTGATATTCAGGTAATTATATTAATTGAAATCTTATTAAAGAAATGAAAGAATTTTTTTTTTATTCGCCTACATATTAAAATGTTGCTTTATTACTGTGATTTGCGGCTTTAAAGTATCACTTTTCAACTATTTATTTTGTTGTCATAGCTACGTCCAAAAAAGTGAAAAGCATTTGTATTTGTTTAAATTCTATGAAAAATAAAATTTTTTATCAAACCCTCAAATTCAAAATTTCATTATCCAATTAAAATAATTGTTATCATTTGTTTTCATAGCTACACAATAATTTGGAAAAAATAATAAATATTTTGTCAAAGGTTACTTGTTCCACATATTTTTATTTAAAAATTTATGAAAATTTATAATTTTAATTTAGAATAAACAACTTTTCTTAAAATATTTTGCTTGCGGCGAATAAAAAATAGTATATGATGCACGGACGTAAACTATTTTGTACTTAATGTGGGTGCAAATCTCGGCTTTCGCCTCGATTTGCAAACTCCACCTCCGTCCAAAATCTTTAGCTTTACGTCCTAGCATCATAATGTACTATTATATCATCAAAGCGAACAATGTGTTCTAATAATTTTTTAGAAATGAGGCTATAAGCAATGAAAAACTGAATCTAATTGCTGTTTATAAAGCGCTTGATTCAAACGACGGAACATTTCTATTTATACTTTAGTAAAATCACCAGGCATATAAATGATATCCAATCCAATCCGGTTTTGCGATCCTGAAAAAATAGACTATCACTATATTACTCAATCATGAAGTAGAACAATTTCAGATTCGGTTAAGGAACATTGTTTAAAGAATATTGTAAGGTTTAACTATCATCCTGCAATAAAATCAGCTCCACTAAAATTTTAGTGTAAAACCAATTGTTGTTAATGTAATCCCACATTACTCATTTTGTTGGTAACAATGTGTTACTTTAATTGGTATAATGAATTTTTTGTTTAGTCTAAATAGAACAATAAGAAAGAAAGATCTAGAATTTTTATTGTATGTATATATAACATATTTTTTTTGTTCAAGTTTCAGTCAGTCACGTTTTAGTTATTGTAAAGTAAATATTGTTTCAGTAAAGTTACAGAAAAATTGTTACAGCTGTATGTGAAATAAAATAAAATAAATAAATATATAGAAATTGAAATATTACAACAGGTTATGTGCCCAGGTATTGTGATTTAGTAATTAAAGTTATAAGTGTTAAAAATAAGTGATGGAGGAAATCAAAGTTACAAGGATTAAGAAATATGGATTCGAAATATGGTGCTTTCAAGTAAGGGCGTTACTAGAGAGTATAAACGCATGGAATATTGTGGTTGGAAAAGAAGTTCAACCTGTTGAAGAAAATAATAAAAGTGATTATAATTTAAGAATTGGTAATACATATTTTAAATTGTGATACACCTAAAAAGATATATAAAAATTATGTTCGTTGTATCAACAAAAGGACGAAACGCATTTACAGTTTCTAATGCAAAAATTTTTTAAGTTAGAATTCGCAAGCAGTGTAGCTAAATTTTTAGCAAACATTGAAACCATTTTGGCGCAAATTAAAGCGCAACGCGAAGATATTAGTGAAGCTTTAGTAATCAATAAAATCATTTCAAGTTTACCGTCAGCCTTCTACAATTTTAGTACGGCTTGGGAAAGCTCAGCAGCAGCTGAGAGGAATTTAAATAATTTAACAAGTAGATTACTAAAGGAAGAAATAAAATTAAACGAACGAAATTCTTCACAAGTTAGTGGCAACGTTGCATTTAGATCAAGTTTACAGTGCTATAAGTGTAAAGGTAAACACATGATAAGAGATTATCCTCAAATGAAAAATGTCAGATGTTATAAGTGTGATAAATTTGGACATACAAGTAAATATTGTAGAAATACGAATAGTAGAAATCAAAGTTCCAGAAATAATTAATAAGGCGGTCGTTATAGTAATGCAGCTGAATCGAATGTAATTAATTTTAATTGTGAAGTTTTAAAAAGTGAATGTAATGCTGTGAATAATGAATTGTCAGAAATATTTATTTTTGATTCAGGCTCATCAAATCATATGGTGAACGAAAAGTGGTTTGAGTTTATGGATAATGTGCAAGAATTAAATAAACTAGCAAAAATTAGTATTGCTAAAAGGGTGATCATTTAATTTGTAAACAACAAAGAAAATTACTAATAAATACTGAGGCTGGCGTTATATATTTAAATAACGTATTAATAGTTCCTGGTTTGGAAAAAAATTTAATTTCAATTAAAGAAATAACAAAAAAGAAATACAGCATTAATTTTTATAGTGACACTGTGGAGATTAAGAATGATGTAAGTACCCATATTTTCAAAATTAATAATTCGAATACTTTTGAAATTGTAGCAACACCTGCTAAAGATGAACTACACAGAAAATTTGGTCATAGCTGTCATTATAAAAGGTACACAGCGATGTAGTCGGCCCTATTAACAATTTAAGTCTCGATGGTAAAAGATATTTTGTAACGTTTATAGACGATTATTCACATTTTGCGATACTTTATATTTTACGACATAAAAGCGAAGTGTATGAATCGTTTGGAGATTATGCTGAGAAAGTATTTAACAAATTTGAAAGAAAAATTGAAGTTTTGAGAATTGGTGGCGGTACAGAATATGTTAGCGAAGAATTTTCTAAGTATTGTTCAATAAATGGTATAACAGTTGAAACGTGTATACGTTATTCACCAGAACTTAATGGAGTTGCTGATAGGTGAAATAGATCCGTGATAAATACTACTAGATGTGAATTGTTAGATTCCGGATTACCTAAATATTTATGGGATGAAGCAATTTTACATGCCACATATACAATTAATCGATGTTCAACAACAACAATCGAAAAAGGAAAAACTCCAGCTGAACTATGGTATAATGAGATACCAGATTTTAATAAGTTGCATCCTTTCGGAATGGAATGTTTTGTAAACATTCCTAAACAAATACAAAAAGGCAAATTTGAACCTCGTTCAGTAAAAATCAAATTAGTTGGTTTTACTGTTAATGGCTTTAGATTTTATGATGAAGAGAACAACAAAATAATTAATAGTAAAAATGTCAGATTTATTAAAAGCAGTGGTGTAAAAATTAGTTTAATAGATCTGAAAATGATTATTGAGTGTATAAAAAGGATAATTTGCTTTTACTATTATATGCTGATGACATCCTTTTGTGTGGCGACGAGGAAAACGAGATTCAGAAAATTAAATTGTATTTAAAAGAACAATTTGAAATTAAAGATATGGGGAAACTTAATGAATTTCTTGGTATGCAAATATCTAAACTCGAAAATGGTGATTTAAAATTAACACAAACTGACAATATAGTAAATTTATTACAACGTTTTAGTTTTGAAAATTCAAAATTTAAGAATACACCAATTGAAGCAAATCCGAATAAAGATGCAGAAAATGTTGATATAGCCATGATTGGGATCAGCGAAAATATCGTCAAGCTATTGGTGGTTTATTGTATTTGAGTATGTGGATAAGACCGGATATTTGTTATGCTGTGAATATTTTAAGCAGATATCAAGAAAATTTTAATAACGTACATGTGAATGGAATTAAAAGAATATTTCGTTATCTTAATGGAACTAAAACTTATGGATTGTTATACAAGAAATCAAAAGAATTCTTACCATTACACGGCTATTCAGATGCAAGTTGGGGTGAACTAGAAGACCGGAAAAGCACAACTGGTTATTGCTTTAAATCACACGAAAATCTATTGTCTTGGAAAACAGCGAAGCAAAGTACCGTGTGTCTATCGACAACCGAAGCTGAGTATATTGCCTTAAGTAAAGCAGCACAAGAAGGGTATGGCTAAAAAGATTATTGGATGAATTTAAGATTTCTGATAGTAGTGAATCGTTTACTTTATATGTTGATAATCAAGGGGCTAAATATATCGCAGAACAACTAGAAACAAAGCGATCGAAACACGTTGAACTGAAATATCATTTTATTCGGTATAAAGTTATGGAAAACAAGATAAAGTCAAATTATTTACAGTCAAACGAACAACTAGCAGATATATTCACAAAACCGATGGCGAACGTTAAATTTAGTAGGTTTAGAAACATGCTCAACATTGAACCATAAAGAGTAATAGGATTATGGAGGGGTGTTGTTAGTGTAATCCCACATTACTCATTATGTTGGTAACAATGTGTTACTTTAATTGGTATAAAGAATTTTTTGTTTGGTCTAAATAGAATAATAAGAAAGAAAGATCTAGAATTTTTATTTTATATATAACATATTTTTTTTGTTCAAGTTTCAATCAGTCACGTTTTAGTTATTGTAAAGTAAATATTGTTTCAGTAAAGTTACAGAAAAATTGTTATAGTTGTATGTGAAATAAAATAAAATAAATAAATATAAAGAAATTGAAATATTACAACACCAATAGAATTAAAGTAACGAGTATGATGATTGTACGAGTAACACAGCTCAAAACGAAGCAAGCACAAAATATTGTAAAATATTGAAATTGTTATATGTGAAGCGATTGACCGCTATTGAAAAATGACCTAATTAATGAATCTAAAAAATGTGAACGGATAAACATATAAATCCAAGCATATTATTTTGCGGACTAGTCAGTATTCGTTGGTGTTTTGTTCAGGAAAGTTGTTGAAAGTTGGTTGTTCAATTTATTTTTTAAGAAAATAGATTTAAATATAAGTTTGCCATGTTCTAGTTCAAGTGTTGGACCGGCAAGCCAGTTGTTTAGTTTATTTATTCAATCTATAATAAAAGCACAATGTGAAATTTCATCTCCAAATATATGGCCAAAAGATTACGGCTTAAATCTTGGAACTATAGGTTTGTAAAAATATGCAAATAACTCAATCAACACAAACGAAATGATTTTAATTATAGAACTTCCAAAATATGATTTTATTGTGATTGGAGCTGGTTCAGCTGGATCTGTAGTTGCGAATCGTTTAAGTGAAAATAAAAATTGGAATGTTTTACTCCTTGATGCGGGTGGTGATCCGCCAATTGAGTCTGAGGTATATTTTTGTTGTTGAGTTTATTTTCTTTAAATTTTTATATAAATCCTTTTTTTTCAGATACCTGCCCTGGCATACACTTTATTTCATACAAAATACGATTGGGGATATTATGCTGAAAAATCAGATGTTGCTGGTCTAAGTGTTCCACTTGGTATTTATTGGGCACGAGGAAAATTTCTTGGTGGTTCTAGTAGTATGAACTATATGATATATATGCGTGGAAACAATAAAGATTATGATAATTGGGAAAGTATGGGTAATCCAGGATGGGGTTGGAAGGATGTTTTGTATTATTTTAAAAAATCTGAAAATAATCAGAATCCAGCACTTGTTGGTCGTTATCATGGAAGTGGTGGTTTATTGAAAGTTGACCGTTTTCTGTATACAGATCCGTTCACAAAAATTTTTTATCGTGCTTCTAATGAATTGGGGTATCCACAAGTGGATGATTTGACAGGTTCTACGTTTATTGGTATATCATACTGTCAAAATACTCAATATAAAGGTCTGCGATGGAGTTCAGCTAAAGCGTTTTTAAACTCTGCAAAGAACCGTAAAAATTTACATATCATCAAATATGCTTATGCTAGTAAAATCAATTTTAATGATAAAAATGAAGTTGAAAGTGTGAATTTCGTTCGAAATGGAACCAAAGAATATACAGTTAAAATAAAAAAAGAAGTTATTCTATCAGCCGGTGCAATAAACTCACCACAACTTCTAATGTTATCTGGTATTGGTCCGTCAAAACATTTAAGGAAAAAAGGAATTAAGGTTATTAAAAATTTACCAGTTGGTTTGAACTTACAAGATCATATTGTAGTGCCGTTATTATTCAGATTACATAAATCAACAGCAAAAGCAGTTTCACACGACGAGTTATTAAATAACATTTTTGAATATTCTCTGTATTATACCGGTCCATTCAGTGGTGGAGTTAATTTAGTTTCAATGATTGATTCAACTGGTGAAAATTCTACAATTCCTGATATCCAAGTTTATTATATAACATTAAGAAGACAATTTACGGATACTGTTAAATTTCCATTTCTTCAAGGATACGATGAATCAGTTCTGAACCAAATCGTAGCTGAAAATACATTATATGATATTGGTCTTATTGTTGTATCACTCCACCGTCCTGAATCGGTGGGCAAGATCAAATTACGATCAGCAAAATATGATGATAAGCCAAAAATTTATCCAAATTATTTAACGAAAAAATACGATATCGATACTTTAGTTCGTGGCATTAAATTGCAAATTAAATTCGCAAAAACAAAAATTGTTAAACAAAATGAAGGATCATTAATTCGGATCAGTTTATCACAGTGTGATAACATCGAATACAGTTCTGATGATTATTGGGAATGTTACTCACGTCATATGGGAACAACTATTTATCACCCAGTCGGCACAGTGAAAATGGGACCAGAGAATGATATTACTTCTGTCGTAAATTCACGTTTGCAAGTGAAGGGTGTTAAGAAACTGAGAGTAGCGGACGCAAGTATTATGCCGAAAATAGTTAGTGGAAACACAAATGCACCATGTATGATGATTGGTGAAAAAGCATCAGATTTTGTAAAAGAAGATTATTTGTAAGGAAATTTTATTATTAATATTTTTTAAATATATTTTTTGAAACAAATTTTGAGTTTTGATTCCGCCGTAACAAAGTAAATTGAGAAAGATAATTCTAAAACTGTCTATAATGTAAATAAATAATATTTGCGGAATTTTGATGAGTTTTTGGCAAAATTCCTATACACATATTTATAGTATGAAGGTTTATGCTATAGCCAAATGAAAAATATTTTTGATCCGAAGGGTTATGTTCACATCACCGAATCAAAAAATGCTAACGAAGTCTGGGAAACATTAAAAAAACATTTGAAGATTTCGGTTTATCGGAGGCATCCACGAAAGAACCGTGAATTAATCACAACAGAATTAATTGTGATACAGTATGTAAATAAAATCATAACCAGTGGGACCAAGCCAAGAACTTTCCGTAATGCTAAAGACTATACATTTGGCAAAACAGTTGGAAAGGCTATTCTGAGCAAACCATACCAAACTTAGTTTTTATTCGCTATACATATTGAAGTGTTGCTTTATTACTGTGATTTGCGGCTCTAAATTGTTACTTTTTAACCATGTATTTTGTTGTCATAGTTACGTCCAAAACAGTAAAAACATTTGTATTTGTTTAAATTCTATAAAAAATAAAAATTTTTATCAAAGCAACCTTTGAATTCAAAATTTCATGATCCGTTTAAAATATTTGTTATTTTTGTTGTCATAGTTATCGATTTGTTTGACGAAAAAATAACAAATATATTGGTCACATGTACAGGTTACTTGTTCAACATATTTTTGTTTCAAAATTTATAAATTTTTAATTTTGATTTAGAATAAACAATTTTGTTTTTAAATATTTTGTTTGCGGCGAATCAAAATTAATATATGATGTACGGATGTAAGCCATTTTCTGACACTGGAAAATAAACTGACATTTTTGGTAATAACTCAAAAACTAAGCAGTCAATACTTTATTGAATTTTTTTTTTATATTTCAATCTTTTTCGATTTTTCTAAATCAAACTCGATTCCTTACAAAAAAAACTTTTGTTTCACTATCTCCTCATCTATATTTATAAACTCCATATTAAAAAGAAATATTTGCAGTTGGCGTGAAGTGAACTGTAATGTTTTTCAGTAGGTGTAGACAAAAACATCTCACCAAAGCGCAATCTAAACATCGAAACAAAAGCGCAACAAAAGATACCTGTCCCTACGGCCAGATTTAAGCATATTCACTTCGATTTGTTTGGTCGGTTAAATATAACTTCTGATCACGGAGGAAATTTTGAATTTAAATTATATCATAAACTGATGAATACCATTCTCAAAGACTACAGACGACGGTTTACAACCCCAAAGCCAAAAGAATAGTTGAACAGTCAAAGCTGAATTGAATAGTCAAAGCTGAATTGTATAGTCAAAGCTGACCTAAAATGTACTCCTGCAATATTGGTCTATGAATAAAGCCTTAAGACCCCTTGAGAGCAATTCATAGGATTCCAAAGGATTTGCATCCAATTGAACCATCAGATCTGGATGACCATTTAAAACAATGCAACCCTTAATTCCGAAAGATACCCGGAAGGATCCTCAACAGGACATTTACATTCTAATGCGACTTTGTTTTCATCAGGATGGATAAAGTCAAAACAAGTTTATCACAAGTATATGAGGTCCATACAATAAAATTAGGCGCTTCCGGAAAAGTTAGGTTACGCATTGGAATCCGTTCGAACTTTATTGGTATTGCCGGCCAACGTACTGCAAATTATTGATACATTGCGATTGGTCATTGGACGTATGAACGTCCAGGGATTATAATAGACGTTAAAAAAAGTTCGCTACATCACCCAAAAATGATAAATTGGAATCTCGAATTCTCGATTGTAGTAAAAAATTTGTGTGCTTCAATTAAGTCTACGGGTATGAAACAGCATTTGAGTAGCTTGCTATTAATGCAAGAATTAGTCGACAAATTGTCACCACGTATGAAGATGGATGGGGTAGATCACCAAGTTCCAAGCCATAAATGTGGATCTAGAAGTGTTCGATAATTGGTTAAATAGCAAGGCAATTTCTGTTACATCAACAGCATGTACTGTTAATAAAGTCATAAAAAATGAAACCAAAATTGAGGTAACAAATTTTGGAAGAAAAAGGCAGTTAAAACCAAAATATGTCTTTAATTCACACTCTTCGGAAAGCAAAATCGAAGAACAATGTAAGAATGCGACATGTGTAATCTGTAATGGAAATCAGTCTTAAACTGTGTAAAATTCGAAGATAACAGTACCGCAAAATAATGGAACTATAGTAAAAAAATATCATTTATGCAGAGTTTGCCTGAGCAAACATAAGTCACAATGTCCACCAGAGCAATTTTGCAGCACATGTTCAAAACCACATTACACAACTTTATATTTTATCAACTATGAGAAAAAGGATGTCAGGATAACAACAACAAATAATGCTGGTCAAACAAGCACCAGTGAGTCCACACCTGAGTACGTGGCAGTGCTCCAATCAGAAAATAATACGACACTGTTTAGAATATTCCCAGTTGTAATATACGTCAAAGAAAAATCAATAGAAGCGTTTGTACGTAGGTGATGGATCTTCAGCAACACTGATGGATGACAAAATGCGTCAATATCTTGAAGTAAACGGTATTCCAGAATCAGTGTGTTTAAACTGGACTTATGGAAAACAACGTATTGAAGAAGGTTCTAGTAAGTGATTCAGATTTCAAAAATGGGAAATAACAAACTTAAATACCGAATGGATAATGTTCGTACAGCAGAGAAACTAGTACTCCCGGAGCAATCCCTAAATAAAAACAAACTAACTAGACAGTATAATAAGTATCAGAGAAATATTTAAATAGAATCTGCAGTTAGAAGCTGCAGTGTTAGAGTACAAACAATTTGTAGCCTTCCGAGCTGGTAAAATTTTGAAGACTACCAATTTAAATGAATGGTTTTGGATACCATCCAAGCAGAATGCAGCTGACGAAGCTACATAGTGGCAAATAATACCCAAATTGGAATACGAACCCCGATGGCTTCAGGAGCCAGAATTTTTGAAACAAAATCAAGATAACTGGCCGGAAAAAATTTCATTCAAAACACTGCCCAAAGTAGAGTTAAAATTGAACATACATAATGAGACTCCTGTAAAAAAAGAAACAATTGATCCTGCACGATTCTCAAAATGGAAAAGCAGAAGCAAAAAGAGATTAAAAAGCATTTCAATCTGGTCCTTTATCTCAGCCAGAATGTACACGGGCTGAAAATCAATTATATCGCGTAGCCCAAATGAATGCATATCCATCCAAGTGAAGTCAAAAAGTTGGAAGCAGGCAACGATTTATCAAACGAGAGAAAAAACATAAATGATAAAAGGAGCCGTCTTCATAAAGTGTGACCCTATCTAGACGAAAACGAAGTGTTAAGAATTCGTGGAAGAATCGACGTTGCCAGTTGTATCGAATTTGAAACCAAAACACCAATAATTCTTCTCTAAGAGTATCGAATCACAAGCTTAATAGTCGAAGAGTATCATTTTCGATATCAATTGAAACAAAAATGGTATCACGCGGCTTCGAGCTTCAGTAAATAAAGTTCGAAGATCGATCCAGAAGTGTAAAACTACAAGGTCAAGTTCTAGAACTCCTGAGATGGATGGACTACCAGAAGCACGACTAAATACATACACCAGATCTTTTAAATATGCCGGCATCAAAACGCTGCGCAATTATAATAACCTGCTTAGCAACGAGGGCTGTCCACATCAAAATCGCTCATAGACTCTTAACAGATTCCTGTATTTTAGCGATGCGCAGATTTATAGCAATGGAACGAACTTCTATGGGGCAGAACGTAAATTACGAGAAGCCTTTAATTCCATTGACAAAATGATATTATAATTGCAGAGTTTAATGATTCAAACACAACTTGGCAGTTTATTACACCAGGATCCCCACATATAGAGGGAAGCTGGAGCGTGCGTTCAATTAAAAAAACATTGTATGCCATTACACCTACAATAAAACCAACCAATGTATTACTGCAAAGTATGCTAGCGGAAGTGAAAAATGTTATTAACTCGAGACTGCTGACACATGTTCCTCCTGAATCTCATGATGATGAAGCTTTATAGTACGTTCACACTGGCATCGAAATTACGTAATTTCGCTTCTTTCGTAATTTCGAAATCATGTCATAATGAACATAGTTCCAATTCTATTCAGCACTGGAATATTCCAATGCTGAAATAATTATGACGTTTGTTTTTAAACACTGAAAATTGGTTTGAATGAAAAACTTTATAATATATGACAAACTTTAAAAAAATTGCATCGTTAGGCCAATGAGTTTTACTAAGGGTACGTTTATGTTGAAGCTTCGATAAACGAGTCAAGCATCGAGTCAAGCAGTGATAAAAGCGTTGAATAGCGCTATTCTTTTACAGTGTTTATGTTGGAGCTTCGAGAATTTTAATAAAATTTACAAAAATATATACAATAAACAAAAAATTAATTAATTTAATAATCAAAAACTTCAAACATTTAAATTAATTAAAACTAATATTTTTATTTTTAAGTATTTTTTTATAAAATAAATAAAATGAGCATCGATCATAGCTTCGATAGTAGCGTCGAAAAAGAACAAACCGTTTATCGACGCATGACTCGATGCTTGACTCTTTTATCGATGCTTCAACATTAACACTCCTATTTGAAAGCATGTATTCATTTCCTTCGCTTTTATCGAAGCTCCAACATAAACCCTAACATAAAAAAATGTTATCTTAAGTTTTGTCTGCGCTGTTTTTTAAAATGAAAAATAATGGTGAAATGTGAAAACAATAATGATCAAAAACGTAAAGATAAAAAAAATATTTGGCGATTGGTTGAAGATTATTTATAAATTAATACAAATATGGAAATACTTTTTTTAAGCGAATTAATGTTTTGAAGAAATTTTCTGATCACGCATCAAGAGATTTATTTTATTTTGTAAGTTTTCTTAATACACCAATTTAGTATATTTATTCATATTTAAGTTAAATTTTTAATTCATCACTCTTAAATGCAACAAAACCACAAACCAAGCTTGATTTTTTATTGATAAAAAAATGAAATGTCAAACGAAATTATGATAAATTGCAGTGTGAACGGGTTTCGTAATTTCGAAATTACATTGACGAAATTATGTAATTTCGATGCTAGTGTGAACGTACTATTAACCTCAATGATGGCAACATTGATGATGAATAGTGTTGTTGTTGTATTCTTAAAACTTGGGTCAACATAAAATTACTTTATGAATCAAATCATCATAACGTAAAGAAATCGAATATTCTAGTGTTTTCTCAAGGTTTCTAAAACGTGACCTCGAATTATCTAGAAGTTTTGCAGAATCGTATATAAGCAATTTGCTTCTTGTGGAATGGATTAGTTTTATTTTAAACCTGCGACGGTAAAGTTAAAATTATAAAAGTGATTTTTAAACTAGTTTTTGTGAATAAAGTTTTAATTGTTATTGAATAGAAATATTTTGTGTATTATTTTGAACGTTGTATTACTGCAAATTTCTACAATCAACCGTTGAAGTTTCTGAAGCTGTTGTAAGAATATTCTAGTCAGGAATATTGTTTGCTGTATTATTTTCTGTTGTTGTGGAACAATTAAGGAGTTGAATACTTAATAAAACCTGGTGTGTTTGTTTACTAATCAGGGATCGACTCCAGAAAGTCATTTGGGAATTGCGTTTATCGAATTGTGAGTTATTCCAATTTGAAGGATGGTGAGAAAAATGTAACAATATGCTTACAGATTTAGAAGAAAATGAGTACGAGAGTATCTGCCTACCCTGATATGCAGAACTAAATGGTTCAAGTCGGTCAGATGTGAAAATAATTCGCTCACCGCGGGTTTCGTGAATGTAAAGAACAAAATATCATAAACAATTGACATACGCATGTGTTGTAAAGTATTTATATTGCCAGACCATGGGCACATAAAAATAAATTTTTCCTCGCAAATGTCAACAGCAGAGTCAATCGAAAATTGTTCGAACTGAAAGCGCCGTGTTATAATTTTTTGGGGCCATGTCCAGACACTATATTCTTAAGTTCATCATCTTGCGCAGTTTTGATTACTTTAATCTAGTATTTCACGGCTTTTATACCTTTAATACGATATTTCATTCGAGAATCCCTGGGCGCCTTCAGATTAATTTTTAACAATTTTACTTGAATACCCATCATTTTGTTGATGCAGCATAAATCTTACATATATGTAAATTATTTAATTCAGTGAAATAATTTTGACTTAAATTAGTATTTTTAACACTTTCTCCTATCACTAAATAGTAAATTGATGTTGTATCCACCTAGCGGCGTATACCTTTGTTATTGATTTCTTGAATTCGACTTTTGCTCCAGCTTATATTCTCCTTTCATAATGCTTGCATTGTCATACATTCAAGAAATTTTGATTAATAATACTTTTAATTCTTTAATAAGTTTGCTAAATTTTCTCCAGTTTGTTAAATTTTCTTCAGTACTTCTCTTTCGGTACATCGTGAAATAGGAATCCCAATTCACAGGGAAATGCCGGAATAGGCGTACAGTTTGCAAACTTTCCTCCACGGAAAGTTACTACGTGTTTTTCTCCCGAGGTGTGTTTGAAGCCTAGGCCCGAGCCTGATGGTTACATATCACTGAGGAAAATGACATGCTCTCTCTCGAGGTGTATATACTAGTTTTTTTTTTAATTATGGCATTAAAAACTAAATCTAATCATATAAAGAACCATAAAAATTATAATTTTAGTGTTCATCTTAGTAGGCAGTTTTTATACAATTTTTTTGAATTTATCGTAAATATTTCTATTTCGATTAAAATTATCATTGTTGTTAGGGTTTGTTATTTTTTACTCCCTAGAGAGTAAACGATACGAGCCGCTTCCGCAAACGAGGGAGCGGAATTGAGCTTTATATACATCTCGTGCAAAAAACACATTTCTATTGATAACTTTGAAATTAAAATTAAAACTAATGAGATGCTTTAAAAAGACAGAAGAAAACGATTTGAAGTGATATTTGTTTCAATTTAAATCGTAGCTAACTGTAATGTATTTGTAATAACATTTTAGTATGCGACTATAAATAAAAAAATATAAAGTAATATCAGTTCTACCAACCATATAATAAATATGTAACTAGACAGTTTTGTATAAAAAAAAGTGTAAAAAATCATCCTGCGTGCATTACTATGAATTTATATTTCAATAAAATATAAGTAAAACATTTAAATTATCTTAATTAAGAACATAGCAAATTGGCGACGAACTAAAAAGTGAAAAAACAAAAAAGGTGTTGATTACAAGGAAATTGAAGGATAAAAAAATATCAAGAATTTCATCATTCACCCACCACATTTTCTTTTAAAAATGAAAGAATTTAAAAATGGTAAACGGCGCTTTATGCAGCTAAATTTCGATCCAAATAAAGAAGAGTGGAAAATTTTCCAAGAAAAATTAAAAATTTTTTTCAGTGCAAATAAAATAAAAGAGAAAAAATTAAAATGAGATACGCTTGCAAATACTATAGAAACCAATGTCTTAGAATTGCTACGCGATCTATGTTCTCCTAAAACTATAAAAGAAAACAGTTTATTTTACACCAGCTGTTATTGTATGGCGAGAAAGAAGTATCTTTTATGCTGCAAAGAGAAATAAAAGTGAATCTGTCAATGAATTTTGTGCAAGGATTATAGGTTTAGCAGCAAACTGCAAATTTGGCCAACATCTTGAGCATAGTCTGACAAACTATTATGGGAATAAATAATATGCGGATGTTTAAAAGATTATCGGAAGAGGATGAAACGCTAAACTTATCTAAGGCTTTGGAAATAACATTGCGATTAGAAGCAAAGGGATCCAGCAGCAAAGGTAACATCAATTTTATTAACAATAATTCGCAGAATCGTCTTCATCAAAGCAAGGGTAACGAAGTTAACGATTGGCCAAGCAGTTCTAACAGGGGAAGAAATACATCAAGTCAAAAGAAGATGAAAGCTAGGAGTCCTACACCGGGTTTGAAAAATATTAAATATTTCAGGTGTAATAAGTCAAATCATAAATCTAATGAATTTATATTTATTTCATTAAATTATTATAAGTGCAATTAAAAAGGGCATAGCTCGCGAGCATATCGAAATGATTAAAATAATAATTTTATAGATGACGTTTGTACCACTGACAAGGATGAAATAGGTATATGCATTCACATGATGTGCAAACATTATATTATTTTCAAAATAACAATTGCAGTCCAATTAATGTATAGATATATTAATTAATAATGTTTGCATATCAACGCAAATTGACACCGGGCAGGTATTTCAGCAATTTCAAATAAAATATATGAGAATTCCAAAAGTAAAATTACATGATTCACACATTATTTTAAGAAGTTATTCTGGTATACTCTGAATGTATGAGGTTTTATTGAAACAAATGTTGAATTTCAAAATCAAAGTAAAATGAATGATGACCAATTTTAGGTCGTGATTTTTTAAAAGCATTTGATATTGGATTGACAAATATTTATAAATTAAATTAGCATAAATCAAATAACCAGTTACATTTAAATTCACTTTTAAAAATTTACTAAATTAGATTTAGCACGTGCCTATAACCAGTTAGAGTTGGACGACGAAAATTTATTAAAAAGATCAGCAAAAATTCAAATTTGATAAAGAATGTAAAAATGCGGTAGATCATATTAAGAAAGAGATAACATATGATGTAATTTAGTGCATTTTGATCACACTTTACCAATAATTTTAACTTGTGACGCTTCTAGCAAAGGATTTTAGGAGCAGTGCTTTAGCACAAGCTTCCGAACGGCGAAGAAAAGCCAATTGGTTTTATCTCGCGCACATTGACAGAAGCGGAAAATAATTACAGTGTCACACACAAGTAGGCCTTGGCGATATACTTTTATTTTAAGGACCGATCACAAACCGTTGCTCACTATTTTTGGCGAACATAAGGGTTTACCCCAAATCTCAGCCAGCCATTTGCAAAGGTGGGTTGTTTTTCTTCACAGGTTATAATTACAAAATCGAATTGATTAAAAGTGCTAGTAATGTTATGCCCGCCAAATTACGTGTTGGTTAACGTGAATGCAGAACGATTGAGGGTCAGCATAGGGTGTATTGACTAGAATTTAAGGCTTGACAGTTCAAACAACTAAACCGGTTGCGTTAACAGCAAAGATTATATTCTCGTTAATTCATTCTATAATTTCCATCCCTGACCTACCCAAATATACATTTTGCATTGTCGTAATTTTACATTTAACAGAACACCATACAAATAAATTTTTGCGTTACCCTCGACTATAATATATATTTAGCATTAACATTTTTTCATTAATAATCATCGGCACACCTGACTTTTTACTGTAAAACATCAAGGTTATAATAGTTTTTGTCATATATTTGAAATCTCTCTAAAACGTTTCGAATTTTATTTCCTTTCTTTTATTATCATTCTGCTTAAATAAAAACAAAGTAAAAGAGATGACAATATGTAATTTATTGTAAATAAATTAAACAAAAACTAGTCGTCCTAAATTGTGAATGTATTGATTACAACCAATATGAATAACGAGCGTCTGTTTTATGTAAATCAACTCTCCTTCTTTCTTGTTTTGTTCTTATTTTCTAAAAACATTTTTAAATTTATGTTGAGTTGGAAATGAGATTTAAATTCGTTCGGAATTGTAATGTAATTCCGTAAAGTAGAATAAAAATAAGTTTTTTATATTTGTTGTTCAAAATGGAAGAAAATAAAAATCTATTTGTAAAATCATTGTTGATGTAAGAAAAAATTTAATAAGTGTACTATTAAATGGTGTAATATGTATTGTTATGTAAAATAAATCGAAAATATTGTGTGAAAGCATACATTATTGTAGTGTTCATTTTTCTTTTCGTTTGTTTCTTCCATCGAATCGATGTATCGTTTCGTCGGTTAATTCACGGTCGGTTTATTAAAATAAAAGTTCATCAGACAGCCGTGAATACATTTGCAGTTATACATTTGAACGATAATTTTGTTTATTGAATTGTGGAATGGAGGTTAATTGTTTAAGAGGGCGCTTGGGCGCTTTGCTGTATAAACGGTAATAGCTGCCACAAATTTTGAAATTCTCAACAAATTGCACTAGAATTGAAGTGTTACTTCAAGATAAGTTAACGTCTGCCAGTTTTATAAGGTCGTTAAAAGGTCAAAATTGGATTAAAACTATATGTTATTGTAATAAACTTCGACCAGAATGGTTTAATTTAATTTACTCATACATAACCAATACATTTTGCATAAATGTTTTCGACGTTCAAACTATGGATTGAGGAATGAGTTAACTAATACATTTTGCATAAATTAATGCAACTTAAATTTGTTATAGAATGAGTTCACTAATACAAATGTTTACATATCCACATTAATGCAAGTATAAATTAAAGGAGGTGTGGCCAATAATTCATGATGTATGTACTTCGAATATTGTTTTCTAGAAAAGTACAGTGGGAAACAACAACTGATTAGCAGAAGTTTCTACTTATTTATTTTTGGATATAAATAAGCGAACAAAATATCAGATAGCCAGTTTTAATTTTGCAATGGAAAGTGTTTATAAATATTCGCAAGTATAAGGAATAATCGGGTGGTGCTTGAGTCTGGGTACTAATAGTGAAAGAATTTGAACCTAGTGGAATAGTAAATACAGATTTTACGATTCCAAATACTATTGATTCAAATTGTGGAAAAGCGGTGAAATTCATCGTACATAAATTGGAGACCCTAGAATTTATTGTAATTAGAATCGGAAGTTGTTGTAATTGGTTGATAATTTGAGATTTTGTTAACTAAAGATCCGTCTTTTTACTGTCGTATTTGCTCAATAATCGAAAAGAACCAACGCAGAGTCGTTACATTATTATGGATGTGCCATTCTACTGAAATAAGTACATGAAGATTTTTTGGACAAACGCTGAGGTTTGCCAGGAATGATAACGTCATATGAAAGTTGAATTGAGGTGGAAACTCAGACGACATACAAGGACGAAAGTCGTCATCAGCAGCCAACATCGAAACAACTCTTAACAACTTAAGTTAAGTTAATCTTTATATCTATTTTTTCTCAAAATTATCATTAAATTATATTAGTGGTGTATTAGAGATCTTTCTTGTGTATGAGGACGCGTATTAGTCCGTACATTCGTTTACATTGTGAAAAATTTAAAAAACCCTTGGATATATTGTGATCGAATTCTACTTGAAGCCTTGATTCAATCTAAAAATTTTGGAAATAGCGTTCAGCTCATGGAGAACATTTGCAGTATAACCATATTGAGTGATACTCGATTGAATAGCAAACCGGTGTGTTGAAAGTTGTTAATGTTGTCGCATAATTTTTCGACCTTACCTAGCATTCGACCTTACCTAGTTAGATCGTAGCCGAGTTCATATGATCTATTTCAGAACCTTAAAATTATAAACAAAATAATCACCAATTAACTGATTGAGTCATGTGTTTTTGTGTTAGTCAAAATATCAAGTCAGATGCTGTCACATCGCAAAACCTCGCTTCAACAAAAAATATTATTTATTTATCTAATTTTTAATTTTTTATTCTGTTAGATTTATTTTATTACTAAAATATGCATTTGCTGATGTCACCTAACTTAGCCCCGCCATTTTTAAGAAAATTAAAAACAAAGATTGTGCTGTATTGTGCTACAGTTGTGCTGGATGTGCTACTCAGAAAGAATGCCACATCACCAATGGAAAAAAGTTGGCATGCTGAAACAATTTTTCGAGCAGAAGTTAGCCCCGCCATTTTGAAAAATCTGAAAAACAAAGGTTGTCCTGTATTGTCCTCGAGTTGTGCTGGTTGTGCTATTTAGAAAAAAATTTCATATCCCTAGTGGAAAAATTTTATAACACTAAAATCATTTTTTCGAGTAAAAGTTAGCCCCGCCATTTTGGAAAAAAAGAAAAACAAAGGGTCTGCTGTACGGTGTTAGAGTTGTGCTAGCTGTGCTATTCAAGAACAAATTTTTACCACCAGCAGAATAATTTAAACACGCTAAAACGATTTTTCGAGTTGAAGTTAGCCCCGCCATTTTGAAAAAAATTAAAAGCAAAGGTTGTGCTGTATTGTGCTAGGCTTGTGCTGGTTGTGCTACTTAGAAATAGTTTCATATTATCAATGACAAAAAGTTGGCACGCTAAAATGACTTTTCGAGCAGAAGTTAGCCCCGCCATTTTCAAAAAAATGAAAACCAAAGGTTGTACTGTATTGTGCTCGAGTTGTGCTGGTTGTGCTACTAAGACAAAAATTTCGTAACCCTAACAGAATTTTTTTACAAAGTTAGCATCATTTTTTTCGAATAGAAGTTAGCCCCGCCATATTGGAAGAAATCAAAAACAAAAGAAGTGCTGTATTGTGTTATAGTTGTGCTGGTTGTGCTACTGAAAAAATATCGTATCACCAACAGAATAATTTAAACCACGCTAAAACCATTTTTCGAATGAAAATTAGCCCCGCCATTTTGTAAAAACCAAAGAAGAAAGGTTGTGCTGTATTGTGCTACAGTTGTGCTGGATGTGCCACTCAAAAAGAATCCCATATCAACAATGAATAAAAGTTGGCACGCTAAAACGATTTTTCGAGCAGAAGGATATTTTCGAGCAGAAAGCATTCGAGCAGAAGATTAAGCAGAAGTTAGCCCCGCCATTTTGAAATAAATGAAAAACAAAGGTTGTTATGTATTGTACTCTAGTTGTGCTGGTTGTGCTACTCAGAAAGAATTGCATATAAGCAATGAATAAAAGTTAGCAGACTAAACCGATTTTTCGAGCAGAAGTTAGCCCCACCACTTTGAAAAAAATAAAAAACAAAGGTTGTACTGTATTGTGCCAGAGTTGTGCTGGTTGTGCTACTCAGACAAAAATTTCGTATTCCTAACAGAAAAATTTTATAACCTTTCTTCTTTGGTTTTTACAAAATGGCGGGGCTAATTTTCATTCGAAAAATGGTTTTAGCGTGGTTTAAATTATTCTGTTGGTGATACGATATTTTTTTAGTAGCACAACCAGCACAACTATAACACAATACGAATTTGTTTTGGAGTGCACAACTCGCACAACTTTAACACAATTCAGCACTCAATTTAGTTTTTTTTTTTTCCAAAAATGGCGGGGTTAACTTCTATTTGAAGATATGATGTTAGCGTTATAAAATTTTTCTGTTAGGAATACGAAATTTTTGTCTGAGTAGCACATCCAGCACAACTTAAGCACAACACAGTACAACCTTTGTTTTTTATTTTTTTCAAAGTGGCGGGGCTAACTTCTGCTCGAAAAATCGGTTTAGTCTGCTAACTTTTATTCATTGCTTATATGCAATTCTTTCTGAGTAGCACAACCAGCACAACTAGAGTACAACACATAACAACCTTTGTTTTTCATTTTTTCAAAATGGCGGGGCTAACTTCTGCTTAATCTTCTGCTCGAATGCTTTCTGCTCGAAAATATCCTTCTGCTCGAAAAATCATTTTAGCGTGCCAACTTTTATTCATTGTTGATATGGGATTCTTTTTGAGTGGCACATCCAGCACAACTGTAGCACAATACAGCACAACCTTTCTTCTTTGGTTTTTACAAAATGGCGGGGCTAATTTTCATTCGAAAAATGGTTTTAGCGTGGTTTAAATTATTCAGTTGGTGATACGATATTTTTTTAGTAGCACAACCAGCACAACTATAACACAATACAGCACTTCTTTTGTTTTTGATTTCTTCCAAAATGGCGGGGCTAACTTCTATTCGAAAAAAATGATGCTAACTTTGTAAAAAAAATTCTGTTAGGGCTACGAAATTTTTGTCTAAGTAGCACAACCAGCACAACTCGAGCACAATACAGCACAACCTTTGGTTTTCATTTTTTTCAAAATGGCGGGGCTAACTTCTGCTCGAAAAGTCATTTTAGCGTGCCAACTTTTTGTCATTGATAATATGCAACTATTTCTGAGTAGCACAACCAGCACAACCCTAGCACCATACAGCACAACCTTTGCTTTTAATTTTTTTCAAAATGGCGGGGCTAACTTCAACTCGAAAAATCGTTTTAGCGTGTTTAAATTATTCTGCTAGTGGTACAAATTTGTTCTTGAATAGCACAACTAGCACAACTAACACCGTACAGCAGACCCTTTGTTTTTCTTTTTTTCCAAAATGGCGGGGCTAACTTTTACTCGAAAAAATGATTTTAGTGTTATAAAATTTTTCCACTAGGGATATGGAATTTTTTTCTAAATAGCACAACCAGCACAACTCGAGGACAATACAGGACAACCTTTGTTTTTCAGATTTTTCAGAAATATTAAACAAAACAAGAAAGATACATTTTTTGCTGTGCTGCGTTATGTTGGGCAGAGATAAAAATGAACTTCACTGTGGCCCCAAAATAATTATCACCCATATTTTTATGTCTGTTATTGGAAAAAATATTTTTTTAAAACTTCGAGGTATATCTATAATAAATATATGTAAATATATTAATTTTATTATTATTTCTGAATTATTAGCCATATAGTATAAAATGAGTTAAAGGAAAATGTAGCTCAGCTTTTATCAAAATATTATTAACATTTAGTTCATTATTAAATTATTATTATTATTATATTTATATTTTTATGTTATTAGCTATTATCAGTTTTTTTATATAATTTAGCTAAACTGTATGAAAGGAAAATTATCATATTGGACCGTTTGCAGGGGTTTGTTGAATAATATAGATAATTTTTTATAAATATAAATATAACAGATGATGATAGTAAATTGATGTTAATGTAATATTATTACAGTATTTTTTTATTAATAATTTTTCAGTCAAAATACTCGTTAGAATTAAAATGCAATAAAACTTAAAGTTAATGTTTAAAATACGACAAAAAATAACACAACAAAATAAATAAAAATATAATTTAACATAGTTACGATAGATGAATTTTTTACATATGTAAATATTATTTTTTTTTTTTTGATTAATATTGATTTATACAAACTAATTATTTTACAAAAAATAAAACAACTTTTTATTTAAATTTGTAAATTGATTTTTATCAAACGTTGACTGAAACATCAAGTATGACTCTAGCCTTAACTTTTTTTCCTCAATAAACAAATTTAAATTTTTATTAACAATTTTTTTCCTTTTTTTTTTAATTTTTAAAAACATAAAACTTAAATTATTGTGTGCGATTTGTTGTTCTTAATTTAAAATATTTAATCTAAAACAAAATATAATTATTTTGTTTTTATTTAATTAATTAATTTATAATCTTATAGGATTCAAATTTTCAGTTGAATGTATAATTGAATAATTAATAGAATCACTTTCTTCTGATAATGTTTCTGATATTCCTATATTTTGTAATGGATTATGTAAAAGTTTTGAAAATGTATGATGTCCGGAACCTAAACCTAAATGACCATAGGGTGATTCAGCATTTTTCATATGGGGTAATCTACGTAAAAATTGATTTGAATGTTGACATCTAATACCATTTGGTAAGGTTGTATGTAATTGTTGTTGTTGTTGTATTAGTTTTGATGGTGAATAAATTTGTTGTTGTATACGGGATTGTTGATTAAAACCTAATGGTAAAGGCATGGTGTTGCAATATTGTTCAGGTTTCGAATCACATGAACCACGTGTTAATGGTAAAGTTGCTGATGTTAGAGCATCTTTGTTAAAACTGGACATTTTCATGTTGGTTGAACGACCAAATGGTTCTTCTTGAATAACAGGTTGTGGAGGTTTTACTAATGATTTGTAATGGGATGCGGTTGGTCTTGGACGTATTATTACTTCATCACGTTCTTCACCCGAATGTACACCACTTGAATCACTAAGAGCACGATCGGGTGGTGATGTTGAACTTTCGTTTGATGTTGTATCCGAACGTGGAGTTAATTCTTCATTTGGTACACCAGAATCCCCACGACGAATACTTTTTGGTGTTGATATTGTAGAAATCTACAGAAGTTAGTTTAAAAATTGATAAAATGATTTTGTCAAAAGTTGATTTAAATCCTAACCTGTATTTCACTCGAATGTACAGTAACTGTGACAGGTGCTAATGGGCTAATTAAATTTTCTTCTTCGATAAATTGTTGTGATACAATGGAATATGTTGTAACAGGTGGTTCTAAATTACGTGTAGATGCATACGTAATACTTTCATCCCGGACACATTCTAATAGTTTTCCTTCTTCCGATACATTATCATCACCAAGTTCATTTAAACTTCGTCCAATAACGTTTATGGAATTACTTTTTATATAAATTTCGTTTAAGTTTAAGAGATCGTCTGTTGGACCTCTTAAGGTAGCATAGTCTCCATCATCAGTTTCCCCCGTAATACTGGATAAACATATCGTGGCTCCATGGGTCTTATTTCTTTTTTTTTTTTAATTTTAATTAAATAAATATAAAATAAAAAATATTATTAGCTTAAAATAAATTTTAGGTTAGTAAAACAATTGTAAAAATAAAACAAGCAAAAATTGCAAACACAAACACATGACAAGCTTTTCATCAAAAACACAAAAATCAAATAAAAATTTTAAAACACAAAAACGAAAAAAATGTGTATAGTGCATATAAAAAAGTGCAACTAAAATTACTTTAATGGGTAATTTTGTTCAATTTCAAAATATTCAGATACCAACGAAACTGTATTGATAAATATCAGTGAATCTGGTTCGAGGTTGTGTGAGAGTGAAGCTTAAGCTTTTCAACTGGATTTCACCAGCGCAGTAGGCTCTCGTTATTGGCCAAGCAAACCGTTTAGTCAACAAAGCTAGTTGACGATTATCTATAATAAGTCTTGTTTGAGAACTTGAACAAGAAAAAAGAGTTATGCACATGTTTTAAATAAAATAATAAATTAAATAAAAAATGGTAAGCAATCAATAAAATCAAACAAACTATTCGAATAATTTGCAAAAACAAAACATAAACAAACAAAAAAATTTGCAATAAAATTAAAACTGTGTTTTTTAGATTTTTTTTCATATTGGTTTTCGTTACCGCTTGCCATCGTGTTCAGCTGGCAATAATTCCTGTAGTGGTGACGTACTCGGTACTTCATTAAATGTCACTTTTAGTTTAGGTGAATTTGGTGTTAATTTCGGCCAATAAATTGTATTTTCTCCTGACGTTTGTTGTGTTGTATTTTGACAACTTGATGAGTCATCACGAGATGTACTTCTTGGTGATATTAGTAATGGTTGATTGGCTGATGATGTTATGTAATTATTTGATGGAATTTTAAATGACCATCGCCGTTTTGCTGATAACCCTAACCATAAGACAATCCATAAGAATAAGTGTACAATTGAGCATAGAACTGTAAGGAGACAATTTTTTATAAGTATCAGCTTTAGGCTTAATCAGTAATTTTATAAAAGTGATTTGAATAAAAAGCAAGCATGCTAGCGCGTAACATACAACAATCAAAATCACTCGTATAAAAATACAAAAATAAAATTTACTTGATAATAAAACAACACCATCAAGACTTCCACGATACACAGTACTTAAATCGTGCATAAGTGGGGCTTTAACAACTGTCAAAGCTAAAACAAAACATAAAGATGCACAATGAGCAAAATATATCCAGCTATCTGTTATCTTTAATGAAATTATATTTCTCTCTTTTATTTTAGCAACTAATCGGCTATGTCCGTATAAATAAAGCACCTTCGATGATAGGATAATTAAAATCGTTGAAAAAATATACAACGACATTGTAACTAAAGCATTTAAAATTAATGTTGTCGATTGTAACGGCAAAACTTGTCCAACAATTTGCAATTTATAAATCAATGAAATTCCAGCATAATTTAAAAGTATATCTAAACCATTTGCAATCATTTGTAAACTAAAAATTGAAGCAAAATATTTTGATGTTCCCCAAAACACAGCTGGATAACGTACGGTTAACATCATAATAGCAAAAATTAAATTTAAATATTCTAAACTTGGCATCGAACTCCATTTCCTTTGATCGATTTCTTTAACATCGAAAAATTTCTGTAAAAATCCACCTAAACCGTTTAATCGTTTTCGTGGTGTTAATAGGGTTAAATTTTTCTCTGGTTTTATACTAATCAATGGTGATGCTTGAATTATATCAATTTCATCACTTGAAAATATTTCGATATCATTATTATAATTTGAATCAATATTTCGAATAATTGCATCATCTTCATCAATACTTAAATCGTTCAAAAATTTCGGAGATCGTCGCTGCATTTTCTTTGATGTATTATTTTTTGTTGATTTTATTTCGAAAATTTTCGAATTGATTATTTTTGTTGTTTGAGTTGTGGGTTGAGCAGTTGTGGGTTGAGTTTCAAGTTGTTTTTCCGATCGAACTATATGTATATAACTATCTTTCACTGTCACTGGTTTTTGTGTATTTTTTTGCTTTGTATTTCTATTGTTTTGGGATTTCGTAACTTTTTGTGTTGTTTCGATTGATTTGGTTGGTGTGGAAATTATTATATCGAATTCATTGATGTTTTCGTTTATTTTATTATTTTTATTATTATTTTTATTTTCATCAATATTTCGATTCCTATTATTTTGATTTTTTTTATTTCCTTTATTATTTTTATTATTGTTGTTGTTATTATTCTTTGATTTTTTGTTATTTTCATTATTAAAATTTTCATAGCTTGTATCAAAATCAGATTCATCGAAAATTTTTCGTGTTGCTTTCACATTCTTTGTATTACTAATATTAATATTTCCTCTTGTTGTTGATAGTTGTTGTAGTGATGTTTTACCACTTATAGAGTTTTTGCTAGTACTTGTTGTCGATGTTGTTGGTAATGTTGATGTTGTTACAGTTTTCAATATTTCTATCATAGAAGTTGTTGTCTTATCTGTTGCATAATCAAAATATTCTTTCATTTCTAAATTTTCATGTGAATTTTCATAATTATCGAAATCATCTAAATTTGGACGAAATTTTTCTATAAGATTTGTATGCTCATAGATTCCGGATGGATATTTTTTATCATAGAATGTAGAATTTTTTTTATTATTATTTGTGTTATTTTGATATGGTGACGTCATAAAGGATAGTATAACTAAACGTTCACGATGTGTTACCATAAAATCAAGTTCAGTTTGCCAGATTTGTTCTGAAATAATAAACAGAAATGTAGACTAGTTTTAATGAGTGTTCGGTTGGTCAGCAGATAGGGATTAGGGCTAGGGAATAATACTCCTGCTTAAAGCTGGTCGAAAATTCTAGGTCTGCTTGTATGTGGAAATAATCGGTGTGTATGACCGAATGAATTTTCTGAATATGATAAAAAATGTTATTGTTATACAGTCAGTTTGATAGTTCGTTACCAAGGGTGAAAATTACGGGACAAAGATGCTGAATAGATATAAGAGCAAAATCATTAAATAATATCTCCAACGAGTAACGAAAAAAAAACAATCTCAATCAAATTATACATTGGGTATTGGCGAGGGTGATTAATGCCATCTTTGTCTACCACACCTAAAATCTCTCTAAATATTAGGTTAACAAATATTACCTTTAGGCAACACTCCATTATCAATAAGTCTTGCTTCTAGAAATAATCTGGGTAAAAGTAAACATAATGCAAGTATAATATGTAACAGCGCTGATGTTGGTCCACTATGTGTCCAAAGTATTTTCCATGTGCCACCTTTTGCTTCTTTATCCAATTCATAATCCGTTTCAGCTGAACATTTTCTGTTTCCCGTTGCTAGCTTAATTCCATCATTCGCTAAATTTCCAATCTATTAAAAACAACAACAAGAATTAGTAAAATCATGGAACCATTAGGATCAGGAATAAACGTACCTTAAATAATGCTGATAATAAAAAAAAAGGTAAAACAATAAAAACAAAAATACATAAAACAATTTGTATATCTAATTCAACATTCGGAGGACCTTTGTTCCAAGCGATTAGGGAACATTCTAAAAATCTATGTATACCTTGTATAGCTAAATGTCCTTGAAGTAATGTTGCTAATATTCCATACCATATCGACCATAAGCAATTTAAATGAAAACGATTTGATATTGTAATTTTGGAATGTTTTGTTAATTCCGGATCGTTTGGAATACTGAAATGAGAAAATAAGAATAATAATATGAAGAAAAACTAAATAAAATTTTATGTAAGGAGGAGAGATTTCTTTAGTACTAACGTAAAATTGTATTAAGTTTTTCTTCTGCTTTCTTAGTTTATTTTGAAGAAATTTTCGTATATCTTGGGTAGTTTAAAATTATAATTTAAGATTATGTTTATGAATATTTGGACGTATAAGAATATTTTCATTTAACAAATAAGATTATTTCAAAGAACCGTTTAAGTTTTTTTGTTGGTAAGTTTATTTGGAATAAGGATATACATAGAGATAGATTATTAGTATTTTATGCAAATTAAACGGGTTATTTGGTTGAGTTAGGAAGTTGATAATGCCTGATATATTATTAACTAAGTTTGAATTTGCATACAAAAATTAAGATAAGATAAATGTTTGACAATCGCTTCATCCTTGTAATTGCATTTTTATATATTTACTATTCAACTTTTAGTGCATTCAACTTTGACCATATTCAGTTTAATCAAAGTTTGATATTAGAGAAAATTTTAAGAAGGGCCCAAACACAAAAAGCTATGGCGTGGGCTTAGCTCAGGCTTCGCCCCATAGCTTTTTCTTACCCTGGGGAATGATAAACTAATATATTAAGTTTTCAAAAGTTTTTAATATCTATTATTGCTTTAAAATTCACAAAACCGTTAAAATTTGAATGAAATTTCAACAAACAAAAATCAAATGAAATGAATATTTTATAATAGATTTTAGATTTAAAATATTTCCCTGGAATCACGGGATTGATTGACTCTCAATGCCCGTATCCCGGGATTTAAAAAACGGCCGGGAAATAAAAACTGTAAGTCCGCAGCTTCTGCACCATTTTCAGTGAGATATCCATCTGTGTAGATGTCCAACGTGTTGACCGCACTGAGCTACAGGCCAGTCCGCTATCGTTGGAATTACAACTCTATACTGCTATCAAAAGGGCAGTTAGAGGTACTGCTTCATCTGTCGGCGGACTGCTTCATCTGTCAGGTGTTCTTCCAGATCCATAGCATCCCCTTGATGGAATCCATAGCGCAAAAGGGAAGACAGGTTCACAAATCACAATATAGAAAGGGACCCGAAAAAGATAGCCTCCAATTTCCCTAAAGAATAAGAATTAGTCTACGTAGAACAACTAGAATGCAGTAACAACAATTATCAACGAGACGGGACTTCGTTTAAAGATGTTGAATATAGTAGGTAAGACTGTTTAATCTAAATTAGGTATACTGCAGCTGAAATTAGCGTTATTCCATTTAATATTTTTAGATCATTCCTATAAAGAAAAATTCTGTAATTAAAGACAACAAAATAACGATCTGTAAGAATGCGTATTGCATTCTTGTCACCTGCTATCTGGGTTATGATGCATTACAGTTGCCTTTTTTGTTTCAGACATGTTGTGCACAAATATCGCAATAGTTGCGAAATGAAAAAAAACAATGATTTTGGCGCGAAAACAAATTGTAGTCAGTAACAATGACAATGAACAGCATGCAACATAGAATATTAGTCATGCTGTAAGTATGCAACAAGACCGCAACCCAGCTGCAACATGTAACACAACCCAGATGAATAGGTAACAAGAATAAACCTTCAGAACTTTTTCTTTAGCATCCTTACTTTCAAACGCTACGGGATAGAAATTCACGAACTTGTTTCGGAGAAAGTTTTGAATTAAAATTTTTGTTGACGTCGCTCTGTGTAAAATTTCTCACAAACACTGGTTGTCCTTGTTTAAAACTCTTTCTCGTGCCAGATTCAAGCGCAATGGTTTGGGATTGATTGATTGTAACTCGTGCAAGCCATAATCGGATGCATGATTGATTTTGTGTGTCCCGAAAACCAGATAATGTGGAGAATATCCACAATGAAGAATGCATAACATTCCGTAAGCCTGGCAAAATACAGCGATTGGTTCTTTCAGATGTATTGGCTTGCCGGGAATATTTGGGCGTGGTTAAATGTTCTCCATATTTGGTTATTCATTTTTTAAACTTATCTGATATGATTGTTTTTCTTTATCTGTTAAGACAGACACTTGACTTTAACAAAATCTATCGAATTGCCTACGTTGACATTTCGCAGAGCTTTCAGACATACAAAACGTGAATATTTGTCTAATACTATAAGTATATATAAGCATTGCTTTTCTTTGTGCGCCGATATGGCCCCCAGAAGTCCAAATACAATTATTGAAACGATCTATTGACCTCGATCAAACTACTGAGACGCGTAATTAGCCGGTTTTCAAGTTTTGTTGAATATACGTTTTGATCTCTTTGGTCATATCCACCCAATAGATATACCGTTTTAGTTTTTCAACGTTTTAGCAACCCTACAATGTGCTAAGAGCGGAGGAGATCAATTGAGGTTTCAAAGTTTGTGGAATCACGTTGCCAGCCCGTTAGATCCGTATCACAAGTTTTTGTACCGTAGGATGTACGTAAGGAATTTGTCATCTTCAAACCGTAAAATTGAATCAAAATTTTTAAGGTTTTTGGCATTGTTGAATTAGCTCAAAGAATTTTCATCGGAGAGAAATTCTGGCGCATTTAAATCTACATGTAACGGCAAATTGTTTGGATCAAAGGTTTTATGTACTAGCTCTTCCACTTTTATGCGATAGTGCGCATCGGGAACTACATTTTGTGAACCTTTGTAAAGTTGAATATCAAAATCAAAGATTTGTAGTTTTAGGCTAGAGCATCAATCTTCCTAATAAAACCTTTTGAGACATTAACCACTGGAGACTGGAAGGATCTGTAATTATTACAGCACGAAATCCTTCGATGTACGCTCTAAATTTTTTAATACTTTTAATACTACAGCCTAACATTCAAATTCGGTAACGAAATAGTTCTCTAAGCTGTATCGAGATTTTATATAAAAGGAATGGAACTCCCCCTATCATCTGCACCCTTTTTAAACAATACGCTACCAACCATAGTGGAACTGGCATCGTTGGACGTAAAAAGTCTTATGATAATCTGGGTTTCGCAAAACAGAAGCAGTTATTAACAAAAAATTCAAATTATAAATAAAACGATTATTTATAAATAAGCTAACAAAACTATTTTAATTATAATTAGAAAAAAAATAATTTCATAAACAAAGATACTGTAAAGGGTCAGTTTTGTCAGTCATACACGGTTTTGAATGACAGTCAGGGTGTTTGACATTTATAACTGACTGTATGTGTATGACTGACAATGAATAACAGTCAAATTTAAACAAGTTTGAATTTTTATTATCAGTCAAGATTGACATTCATGATTGATCGTGTATGAGACTCTTTAATCGTTTTGTTTTGTTTAAATCAAATTAAATTTAAATAATTTTTGGAATAAATTTATAGTCTGTGAAGTAAACAAAATTAAACATATCAACCTTCTATACAATCAACTGATCAGGTTATGGGAATACAAGTAACGATTTTAAATCATTAGTATATTTTTTATTTTTAGTAATTTTTTTTATACAATTAAATATTTTAGGATCTAGAATGAATTGCTAAGTTGATGATTATGTCATCGGGGTAGGTTTGTTGGTTCAGATAGGCACAAAATCACAATCCCTCCAATTTAATTAAGTTCTAAATTTCAAATTTTAGTTTTTGGGTATAATATAAGGTAAGAGCGATCTATCGAGGGAGGCCCAACCCATGCAAAAACCTACGGATTCTGAGCGTTAGTAACGCAATATGATCGCGTTAAGTTGTGATCCTTTGAATATCCATAAATATAAATTAACAGTAACAGTATGAAGTAGCCTGACTCTGTACGGAGAAATCAAATGACTGCTCCTATCTGCCACATATCTTAACATATGGCAATTTTAAAATTGATAAAAATGCTATATCGCTTAAAGTACTTGAGGAAGGAGAAAATGTTATGATCCAATCGGGTAACCCATAGAATCCAGGTAGAGTAGAATAGGGTTAAGATGTTGGGTCATACATTGTTCAAAATGGTCAAAGAAGTTTAATGAGAGAAACATAAAACTTTGATATATAAAAATATCAATAAAACCACCATATCGATAAGCATCGATATGTCGATAAATATCGAAATATAGAAAAATATCGTTATATCGATTTATTGGTGATAAATATCGATACATATATCGATACTTACCAGTATATTTTGATACATATCAATAGTTATCGATATATTATGAAATATCGACTTTATTAGCATTTTTTTTAAATTGCTATTTTCTATAACTTTTTTAATATCGCTCGACCCAAGTAGCACCTATAATGTTTAATTAATTTTTAATAATTTTTAAATTGTCAAGTCGTGGATTCTGGCTTATATAGTTCTTACCTAAAAGATAGCGAATTTCCTTATTTATGGGCGAGTATAATGATATTTGAAAAGTGAGAAGAAAGTGAATCGTTCGCCATATTTTTTAAAAAATTTTAAAAATTAAATACGAAAATAATATAATTTTGTATTATGTAGGTACTTTTCTTTTTGTTTTGTATTTTTGTTAATTTACTTTGAAAGCATTTCAAATCACAGTGCGAAAACTATAACATTACAGTCTTTTAGTACTGATATATAATCTTAGAGTATATATAAATAAATATAGAAGGAACGTAACTTTAAAATTGTATGAAGAGAGACATAAAATTATAATTGTTATTGTTTAGTTAAAACACACTTTTTTGATATCTATATGTTTATTACAACCGATCGATTTCGAAAGCTAAGCTTTCATTTTCAAGGATCGTTCTAAACTAAAAGTTACAAAAGTTGAAAATTAATATATAGTGACATTTTTGTAATTATAAATCTAAATGAAATCTAATAATAAGTTAAGACATTAAAGGAAGAATTATATAATCATAAAAATATTGAGAGAAGGATATATGATGCTGACTTTTTTTACTAGTTATATAACCGAAAAATGGGGGAGGAGATGTTTTTATCAATTATGTAAAGTATTATAATAAACCATTCAAAATTATAAATCTAACAATTATTAATACTTAAGAGTAAACACCTATTCTTATTGAGATTATTGACAAGTGGTGACAATTTGTGTTTAAAAAGGGGAGGAGGTCTAAATATTGAAACAATAAATGTTATAAAAAATTTTGTTCATTCATTGTTAATTATATAAACTTGAGGGTTTGTTGAAAGATCTACAAGATTAAATTATGTAATGATTTTGGAACTAAAGTATTTTGTGATATTAAGATTTAGGTATAAATTTTCAAAAAATATATTCAGAGATTAATTATTTTTACTACTAAACTAAATTATAAGATGTACAATCAAACAAAAAGCCAACTGAAAGGTAATAAAGTTATGGGTTTTGAGCATAAGGTTCGATTTTTAAGGTTTATTTATTATTATTATTTGCAAAGTTGAAACAATGAAGAATAGATTTGACCGTTATCAGCATTCATTAGATTATTGTTTGATTGTATCTCTATGGATTCTATTATTTCTAAGCGGCGGTTGTCTGTGCATTCTTTTACTAATCTCAGGTTATCGATGTTGAATTCATGTGTCTTTGTGATCATGTGCTCTGCTACTGATGACTCTGTTGGATTTTTCAGTCTTGTTGCTCTCTCATGTTCTTTGAATCTAGTGCCTATTGACCTTTTTGTCATACCAATATATACCGCTCCACAATCTTGGGTGTTGCATGTTATGGAGTAAATGCCTGATTTATGTGTTTTTTCTTCTCTGTCTTTTGTAGATGAGGTCAAACTACTTATTTTGCTGGTAGATTTTGTTATTACATCAAATCCTTTTTTGTGAAAAATGTTGGACATGGCTTCGGTAAGACACGGTACATATGTCAACACGGCTCTGTTCTTTGTTGTTTTCTCGGATGCTTTTAAAGTTGTGATGTTATAACGATGTTTCTTTTTAACCATTTTGTGGAGAATCTGGTCTATCCATATTTGTGTATATCCGTTTTCATCTGCTATTTTGTAGATAGTTGACAACTCGTTCTGGTAATCTATTTCTTCCATTGGTATGTTTATCAGTTTATATACCATGCTATTGAACGCTGCTCTTTTGTGTTGTTTGCTATGGCTGGAGTTTGAAGTGATGAGTCTCGTTGTAGCTGTTGGTTTCCTGTATATTTTGAATCCTATGCTGTTGTCTAATTTACGGTAAAGGGTGACTTCTAAGAATGGAATTTGGTTGTCTTTTTCTTCTTCGACGGTGAACTGGATCGCGGGTTCCCTAGAATTTAAAAAGGTGAGAGTATCTTTGATTTTTCTGTTATGGACAACGCAGAATATGTCATCTACATATCTGTGCCATATACGTGGGAATTCGATAGAGAGACTCAACTCTTTTTCAAAGTAGCACATATATAGGTTAGCTATGAAACTCGATATTGGGTTGCCCATTGCTACTCCTTTATGACAGTAATAGAATTTGTCTCGAAATTTGACATAGTTTTGGTCTATACATAATTGGCACAGGTTTATGTATAGGGATATTAATGGAATTGGTATATTTTCTTTGAGCAACCATGCTTCAAGATAAAAGATTGACTGTGCTTTAGGAATACTCGGGTACAGGGAGACGACGTCGAAAGAGACCATTATTTCATTTCGCTTTAATTTGATATCTTTTAGCTTTCTTGTTAATTCTATTGTGTTTTGAATGTCAAAGCCAACTGGAGGTTTTATGAGTTTAAATTGCTTTATTAGCCATTTTGCAATTTTCGAGGTTGGTGCGTTAACATTGGACGCAATAGGTCTCATTAGGTTGCCAGGCTTGTGAGTTTTTGGTAGGGCGTATAATATAGGGACCCTTGGGTTTGAAACTTTGAACGTGAGTGAGATGTGTTTGTTGTCTAATGTTATGGCTGCTTCTTTTGTGAGCTTAAGGACATCTGCGCACATGTGAGCTAGTGGTGATTTTGCGCATTCTTTGTAATCTCCCGTGTTAAGCATTTGAATAACTCGTTCATCGTACTCCTGTTTGTTAAGTATGATTATTGAGTTATTTTTATCTGCTTTAGTGAAAACAACGTCTTGCATCTTTTTAAGCTCGTTTAAAACACTATAAGGCTTAATGGTGGTCGGGATGTTTTGGGTTGTTGGGTTATGGTTTTTAATAACTGATTTTATATTTGATCTTATAACACTTTTTTCTTCTAAAGAGAGAGGTTTGATCACCACTTCAACATCTGTAACTATATCTTTTATTGGGATTTTGGGTTCTTGGATGGTAAAATTTAAACCGTGGTTGAGAAGTATTTCTTGATCACTGGTTAGAATGATTGACGATGAATTCTGGATGAAGTTTGGTATTAATTTTACTGTGGTGTAGGGACTTAAGGGCAATTGATTTTGTGAAAGTTGTAATTTTTTAAGTTTTTGTTGCAGTTTTATGTTTTTGTGTGCAATGCAATGATTTTTAATTTCATATACGTTACGTGTAAAATTCATCCAACATTCATGATCAATATTCGTATGTGTTTTTGTTAATTTTAGATGAAGTTCATAAAGTGTTAATTCATATTTATTAATTTTGGAATGAAGATACCTGATTTCTAGCTTTAACCAAATAAGTTTAGCTTTTTTTACTGCTGTTACTGCTCTATCGTTTCTCACATTAGTCTTGATGTGGATGAATGATGGGATCACTTTCACTTTTTTGCACTTTTTTAGAAAAAAGATGTCACTTTTGATTAATTCTATTTTAACTCTTAGTTTATGAAACTTATTAAGCTCTGGTTGGGTAGTATCCATTTTAATAGTTAATTTTTTATTTATTTAGAGCACTAGATATCATTAATATATTATAATTGTTATTGTTTAGTTAAAACACACTTTTTTGATATCTATATGTTTATTACAACCGATCGATTTCGAAAGCTAAGCTTTCATTTTCAAGGATCGTTCTAAACTAAAAGTTACAAAAGTTGAAAATTAATATATAGTGACATTTTTGTAATTATAAATCTAAATGAAATCTAATAATAAGTTAAGACATTAAAGGAAGAATTATATAATCATAAAAATATTGAGAGAAGGATATATGATGCTGACTTTTTTTACTAGTTATATAACCGAAAAATGGGGGAGGAGATGTTTTTATCAATTATGTAAAGTATTATAATAAACCATTCAAAATTATAAATCTAACAATTATTAATACTTAAGAGTAAACACCTATTCTTATTGAGATTATTGACAAGTGGTGACAATTTGTGTTTAAAAAGGGGAGGAGGTCTAAATATTGAAACAATAAATGTTATAAAAAATTTTGTTCATTCATTGTTAATTATATAAACTTGAGGGTTTGTTGAAAGATCTACAAGATTAAATTATGTAATGATTTTGGAACTAAAGTATTTTGTGATATTAAGATTTAGGTATAAATTTTCAAAAAATATATTCAGAGATTAATTATTTTTACTACTAAACTAAATTATAAGATGTACAATCAAACAAAAAGCCAACTGAAAGGTAATAAAGTTATGGGTTTTGAGCATAAGGTTCGATTTTTAAGGTTTATTTATTATTATTATTTGCAAAGTTGAAACAATGAAGAATAGATTTGACCGTTATCAGCATTCATTAGATTATTGTTTGATTGTATCTCTATGGATTCTATTATTTCTAAGCGGCGGTTGTCTGTGCATTCTTTTACTAATCTCAGGTTATCGATGTTGAATTCATGTGTCTTTGTGATCATGTGCTCTGCTACTGATGACTCTGTTGGATTTTTCAGTCTTGTTGCTCTCTCATGTTCTTTGAATCTAGTGCCTATTGACCTTTTTGTCATACCAATATATACCGCTCCACAATCTTGGGTGTTGCATGTTATGGAGTAAATGCCTGATTTATGTGTTTTTTCTTCTCTGTCTTTTGTAGATGAGGTCAAACTACTTATTTTGCTGGTAGATTTTGTTATTACATCAAATCCTTTTTTGTGAAAAATGTTGGACATGGCTTCGGTAAGACACGGTACATATGTCAACACGGCTCTGTTCTTTGTTGTTTTCTCGGATGCTTTTAAAGTTGTGATGTTATAACGATGTTTCTTTTTAACCATTTTGTGGAGAATCTGGTCTATCCATATTTGTGTATATCCGTTTTCATCTGCTATTTTGTAGATAGTTGACAACTCGTTCTGGTAATCTATTTCTTCCATTGGTATGTTTATCAGTGGTATCAGAGACATAAAAAATAATGATCGCTGATATGTTATATTCAATTTCTCTTTTCTCCATTTTGATTTGTTTTTATTTACAACGACCAACTACTTTATTAAATTATAAATAAAAAACCTTTAAATAATTTAAAACGAAAAAAAAGGTTGGTTAAATGTTTTCTTCATAGTTGTGCTAATTTTTATAAAATGAATGAAAATAATTCAAACTTTTTTCATTATGAACAAATTTATATTTCATTGATAAAATATCAAAAATTATATGTTTGGTTATAATAAAGCCAAAACGTCATTTTTTTCATTTCTTTTTATACAATCGCAGGGAAAGAGAAACTATTATTTTTTGTGGTAGGGTTTTTTCTTATAGATTGAAAAATAAACTCGCAATAATTGTACAATTTTGAATCAAAATGAAAAAACTATACGCACGTTTATGGGAAGGCATAAACTGTTTCTCTCTGAGACAAAGAGAAGAGATTTGACATAAGTGGAGTTATGTAAATATTTGCTCGAATGTATAAAATCATTTTAAATTTTTAAATTAAAAATTATTGTTTCTTCTTTTTCAATATGAAATGAATATAGTTTTTGTTTTAAAACGAAGGCGATATACAGTAAATGAATAATACGCAAAAGCATTCATATTAAGAGGGTACTTCGTATTACGAGAGTTAGTTGTTATAATATATTGGCAATATCAATGATTGATTAAATATTGAATTACCTTATGTTTTTGATATGATAGTATTCGAATGAACTTTTTTTAGTTTTATTGGAATACGCGATAGATTTGCGGTGTGTGAATAAAATGTTGGTTCTTTGCGAATAGGATGTATAATACAGAGTGAGAGAGAAGGAAACGCCCCCCCTCCCCTCCTTGACCACCAATACACTCTTTCTCTTTTCATCCCGGTTTGATACAACTACTAAATACTATCCATCATAATCCAACCTCTTCCAATCTATTCTGTGTGTACCTTCTGCTTAACTATAATTCTACAAAAACTATCGTGAGGTGTACATAGTATAAATTTTTATATGATCAATCACAAATGGTTGAAATTATAATAATAATAAGAAAATACTGAAATAGCAGCCTTTGTTCTTCTATATTTTATTTACAGAAAATGAAGCTATGCAAAAATAATGATGGAAAAAAAATATTATATGATTTTTAGCACTATCTGTCATATAAATAATTATTTTTCTCATTAATATCGAAATGATATAAATTTGAACGAAACGGGCAAAAGACAATTATAGCATTAATTTTGAAAAACTACATTATCGAAAAATTTAAATGCCGTAAATGGAATTTTTATGAATAAAAAGGAATAATTTTTATGTTCTATAAAAAAAATAAACAAAAGGAATAAAAAATAAATAAGGGCCCGCGTTGAATCCCGAACCTTTCTCACAATCCTCTACATCGGCGATGACAACGAAATTTTTCATTTTAGTAAATCGGATTATATTATTAAGTGTTTGAAAATGTATATTATAACACAAACTGTTTTTTATCCTAAAAATATCAAATGTTTTCATATTTTCTACATATTAATGTAGGTTACATTGTTTTTAAAAATTGTTAAAAATCTATATTTTTCTATAGAACAATTTTCTGGTTCTGGTCCTGCCATAATAGCGCTAGAAAGGGGAGATAAGAAAAAAATTTTAAAAATCATATTGGCTTACATACAAAACACAACTATAATCCATAATCATTTAAAAATTCTCTATGAAATTTCTCATATTTTTGCTTTAAACGATTTAAGTTTGGTTATGAAACATATTAATCACTATAAATCAAGCATAATATACAGTATGTTTTTACCTATATAGGTCCAAAAACAAAATTAAAACTGCCAAAAATTTCCATGCAAAGTTATATGGACATTTTTGAACATTTTCGTGTTTTTTATGTGCTAGCTAAAATGCATTTTACATATTATGCTTAATATATTCAGAAAGCAAATTAAAAAATTTAAATTGTAGTACAATGAAAAATTTCATTGAAAATTTTTAAAATTATTGGAAGTTGTGTTTGGCAATTGGCATACATCCTTTGAAAATTTTGTGATTTTTTTTTATATAGCGCTTTTGCGGTGAACACCGGAACATAAAAATTGCCCAATACTCATTGTTTAACATCTTACTGATCTACAGTTAAATTGTATAATTTAATTGAAGAAAGTATTTTACGAAATGTTATGTAAAAAAGTGAGGAAATAGACCTTTAATTCTGTACTTTCATCTGTTTGTTTCCTTTTTTCTTTTTTAATAAACTTATTATACAAACCATTTACCAACTGTACTAGTTAATGTATAAATTATTCATTTAAAAAATGTTCTATGATACTTTCGAAATTATAACTATTTTTCATAAAACATATCTTGTGACTAATTGAAAATAAAAAAGATTTAATGAAAACATCAACAAAAATTATAAATATATGTATCTTAAAAAAAAACCACCTGAATGCATTCTAATTTTTATTAAAACTACAAATAACTAACAAAAATCTTCGTAATGACGTCACACGATCTTTTATGATGAAGCTGTTATCTTATAATATTAGCCGTGTTTGATTTGACTGAAACAACTGAAGCAACTGAAAAATTAAATGCAATTGTTGTTGTTTTTTCAGTCATATCGAACACACCTATTGCACGACAAATACTCTAATAGTAGTTTTTGTTTTTCCTTATTTTATTTCACAGTAATGACATTATGGAAAATAACTATCGGCAATCACTATTATATGATTTTTAACACGGTCTGTCAAAAAAATAATTAATTTTTTTGTTAATATCGAAATGATAATAATTTGAATGAAACGGGCAATGACAGTGCAATAAAATGCTATAAAAATTGCATTATCGATCAAATTGCAGTATCGTGAAACGAAATGTATGTGAGAATAAAAAAAACAATAATTTTAATGTTATTTAAAAAAAATTAAAAAAAAAAACAATAAAAAAAATGTGCTACGCCAGGATTTGAACTCGCGACCTATAGATCATCAGTCGAACGCGATGCCCATATTGCAATACGAACGTTACGACCGAATAGAGGGATAGACTCTCGGCTATTATATTATAGATTGTTTATATTGTTTTAATCTTTAACAATCACAATAAAATAGAATCACTGAATTTTATTAATTTATGATGTATTAATGATTTTTGATGTTATTAATTTAAGAATAAAACTTTAATGGATTAAACTATTTAATTAAAACGAGACAGCTTTTTTGCTGGATGTATATGTGGTGGAAGCTAGTGGAGTGAAAGTTATTGTTTGGTGATAAAATTTGTCGGCCATTATGAAAAATTATAATTTCCTCCGTCTGAAAAAGGAATTAGTGATAAAAAATTAGTATAATAATGTACATAACTAAAATGCTAAATGTAAACAATTACGTCGTATCGTTTTAAAATTTTGCAGAAAGAAAAACAATTTCGTTTATCAGATATATAATTATATATTATAAATTCAGAAATTATAATTATATTTTTATTATCATATAAAATGGATAAATTGGAAAATCTTAAAAATGGTGGCAGACCGCTTTGGCCACTTGTATCGTTGAATTGGACACACAGTTGCAATGTGTTTTATGGTTTGTTGTGGACCTCCGCTGTCACATTGAGAGTACTCTGAAATTTCCCACTTGTAGAAAGAATCAGCACAACGTCCATGATTCGTTCGTATTCGGTTTAGTGTAGTCCAGGCGGGGCAGATCGAAACCAGGTTAGGTAGAAGTCGGGCTGGCAGTTTTATGTGGAGGATTTCTTGACTTCAATCGATAACGGGAGGAGGTCACCGTAATATTCGTGCAAGGGTAACGTGATGGTGTTGGTTACCTTTTTATGTTCACGCATAAGCGCATGCGAGCGTCTGAGTGCAGGTGGAGCGATATTGCTTTACACAGGGAGCCAAGGTAATGGATTAGACCTGATAGTACCACTTATAGTACGCATCGTGGTATGCAGCTGGCAGTCAACTTTTTGAGTATGTGTGCTATTCAACCAGACTGGTGCACCGTACTCAGCCACTGAGTAAACCAGACTTAGAGCAGTTGTGCGTAGGGTAGCTGGAGTAGCACCCCATGTCGTACCTTCCAGTTTGCGCAATATATTGTTTCTCGTTTTAAGTTTTTTTTGACATATTCTCTAAAAGAAAGAGTTCTATCGAGAGTAATGCCCAGGTACTTCGGCTGCTGATTGTATTTAATGACAGTGCCGTTAAATAACACTGAAAGTTCATGTTTTGTCAGTTTCTTGTTTAAGTGGAAAGTCGGTTGGAAAGTCGGTTTCACTTAGTTTAGGAAATAAGCTCCACGTTCGAAAATAGTCATTCATTATCGCCAGGTTAGGTGAGAGAAAATTTTCCAAGACACCCATGTCTTTATTTTGGGTGGCCAGGGTCCAATCATCAGCGTAACCAAATTTCTTTGATGTTGTGTCAGGAATGTCATGAATGTACAAATTAAAAATTAATGGCGCCAGGACGGAACCCTGTGGGAAACCATTGTTAAGCATTTTGGACCTGCAATTTATAGCAGGAGGGGCTCAAAAGTGCAATTATGTGATAGCTTCTTGGTTCATTGGATAGTTTACCTGGCTTAAGTATCGCTATCACTTTCGTAGTCTTGAAATGTTTTGGAAGATTGCCGGTTTCTAGGATAATCGAGAAAAATTTAGCTAGCCATTGTTTTACATTTTTTTCAGCATTTCTAAGAAATTCTGAAAAAGTACGATAGTAGCCAGCTGCTTTTCTGTTTTTTGTTTGGGACAGAGCTGATTCTAGTTCTTCGCTACTAAAAGAGTTCGCATACTTTGATGGAGACAAGCAATTGCGCTTCATTTCTCTTAATTAACGTTTAGTTGTTCTCTTATGAATGCGATTAATAGAAGAACGAGACATGTTTACGATATGATTTGATGTCCTCTGGATTTATTTCATTGTTTGCATGAGTGATAGAGTTTGAGCCACCCAGCTTCTGAAGGAGACTCCAAGCTTTCCAAGTAACAAAGAGTTATTAGATATTGAATCAGTGCAACCGAACAGTTCTTGGAATGCAGCAGTGATGATTGGGGATTAAATAGGAATTTGTGGTTCATTGAGAAGAATGTTACGTATTTCCTAAGCATTTAATACATAAAATTTAATAAACATTAAACATTTTTTCCCAACTTTTTAATCAAAGCAAGCAAGAGTTCATACACATAATTGAAGTGCTGTCCAATGGGATCGGTTGAACTGGCACGATTTGAAGTTTATTGTTTCCCGATACCTTTGTGAAGCTGCAGATAGATACTATTTAAATCTTACTTATGAGTATCAGGTCGTAACCTACCCGGTACTCAGAGAGGGTTTACTACGAACGTTTGGTACCCTTACCGATGATGAAGCTGTTCTTAGAGCGCTGTTCAACAAGAAACAAAAGCCAAAGGAAGACATCTATGATTACATCATAGAAGTCAGCACGCTTAATAGACGACTGGTGTCTAGTTCAACTATTTTCGGAAAGGAAGATGCTTAAGATTTTAAGGGAAGGCAAGACAATTGAATTAAGAAACACTACATTGGTGGCAGATGTAGTTACTCCGAAAGATCTGCGGGTGTTATGCCAGAAATTTGAGAAGTTATGAGAAGTTAGGTCATCTTTACCAACAACATTTAGGAAAAGTGATCAACTAAGGATTAATGATGAAAAACGAACCCGCTCCATCTCGACAGAAGCAATAGACACAGTTTTGCTAATTTCAAGTGAATAGTTGGCAATTAACCACTGTGCATCAAAAGATGTACACAATGAACCAAATTTCACCTTTTTTCAAATGCCAATTCGACGAAAAAAATTAGATATTGAATCAGCAACAACCGAGCAGTTCTTGGAATGAAACAGTGGTGATCTACGATTAAATAGGAATTTGTGGTTCATTGAGAAGAATGTTACGTATTTCCTAAGCATCCAATACATAAAATTTAATGAACATTAAACATTTTTTCCCAATTTTTTAATCAGAGTAATTCTGGTGCTTCTCCTTCTCGAAAGAAGTTTCTTACTTGAGGTTATCATTATAACTTAGTTTGAATCCATAACCTTATAATTATTAACACTTATTAAAAAAACTACAACCACTAACATTATCTGTTATATTTAATTGTATTATTTTGTTGCTAGCATTCTATCATGCAATGTTAATCACAACCATTTCAATTCTATAAAGTGTAAACATTCTTGTGTTATCATTAAATTCTAAGATTTTATCAAATAATGTTCTTTTCTATATAAGCATTTTCATTATATACCACAATAATCATAATAAAATTAAATATAATTTCTTATCTTTGTCATTATTTTTATGTGTGTAAATAATTTTATAGCAAAAATTTCGACTAACGCCTTAGAAATTGCTTAATATATAAAATCATTTTATCTATCTCAAAAATCAAGTTGTAGTTGCTTAATTTCCGGCTTTCCAAGTAGATTATTATATCTTAAATTGCAATTGATCCCATTTAATGTTTGTTTGCATGAGTTTTTTACTGCTTTCATTTTGTTACATATCTTGGTCCTTTATTTTGACATTGATTCGAGATAGGCGAAATTCTTGGTTTGAGCTCATGGCACGAGGTTTAAAAACGGGTCCATCAGCCTTTACTATTTAGTCACGTTTAGTCAAATTCGCCTATTTAGATGTAGAATGAAATTCAAAACGTAATTGAGTTGAGTTAGGTCAGTGCAGTGTGTATAACAACTTTCAATTTCTCAGAACACAAAAGGATTGTAAAACAAGAAGATTAATACGAATTTTGTTATGTCTATTGGATTATGAATGATTTAACATCAAATAAAGAAATTATTAGAGCGATATTTCGAGAAATAAATTAAATATACATAAATAGATCGAGTTGTAGAATAAAAACTGTTCAATACGAACCGTGATACTTTGTAAAAACGTTAGAGTAAATAATACGCGATTTGTTAAATAAAAGTTTTAATGTTTTAATTAGATTAGAAATATTGTGTATCGCTGTTCTTTGTTTGAAGTTTCCGCAAACGCAAACTATTGGAGTTTTCGGAGCTGTAGAAGTTAAAATTTTAAATATATATCTTACCTAGAACCACCCACAACCATATTACCACCATTAACTCCGCTGCCACCACTATTTGCTGTAGCAACACTTAAATTTAAACTTGAACATTGTTGTGATGAATTCGTTAAATTAAATAATGATCGATTTTTTTTATTATTAATTACTTCATTATTATTTTCATAACCGATTAACGATCCTGTTATCGACATTATTATAATTATAACTTATTTTTTTTACAACCAAAACACAACTGCAATTTTAATATTATTTTATAAAAATTAAAAATAATAAAAACGAAGAATATTTAATTATTAATTTTATGATATTTTTTTTTAAAAACATTTTCTAGAATTAGACGAAATTTTTTATAAATTTTTTTAAATGAATTTCGCATTTTTGCAAAACCAGCAATTTTTGCTATTTGTTATGTTGAATATGGTTTTCTGCTGTTTGTTGTATAGGGTCATGGATTTATGATGATTGATGTTTTATCTGAAAATAGAAAGAAGGGAAACTATTGTTATATATCTTTTTTTAGATTATCTTTAAGATATATTTTTATCTTTTGTGAGGGGATATAAAATGCGAAGGAATGTTAATTATACGTTGTTCGTATTGATGTGCTGTTGGATAATGTTTATAGTTGTTAGAGATATATTTATGATATTAGGGTTGAGCATATGCGGCTTGATATCACTTTGAAAGCATTACAGTTCGTTTTCAAATAAAGAAAGAGAAAAAATGGTAACTAGGGTAAAAAAAAAATCATAAGAGAAATTAAATTTCTGTAGACTGGTTTGAGCATGTACTGCCAGCCGAGAGACGTTCAAAAAGATTAAAAGTTCTATGTATGTTCTTGAAATTCAATTTTGAGGAAACTTCGTGTATAAGGTTTTAAATAATTAAGTTTTTGTTGTGCGTTTTTAAGCATTTTATCCGCAGTATAACCTATATAAACTATGAAATGATTTGGATGAAACTTTGGTAAATGATTTCAGTTAATTTGAAAAGTAACTGGGTTGGATAGTATATAAACGGTTTTGAAATATTAATTAAAGTGGCTGATGCTGATTTGTTTAATTTTTTTAATCTATCCAACGTTTTTAAAAAAAAAAACTCAATTATTTTTTAAGCCTCTTTTCATTAATATTTTTGTTCACTTTATTTCACAATAAAATATACGTTTGTGTTCACACTAAACAGTTTGCAATGATTTAGCCATTGAACTAAGTAGAGTTTGTCTTAAAACCAGTTTTAAGGACTTAAAACTGATTTTGTTCAAACATGGTAAATAAAGTAAAAAAAGCTGGTGAAAAAAGTAAGGTAAATAAGGTAAAGTAAGGTTGGAAAGAACTCCGTTAAAGGAATTGGTACTCTAACCCCTGGAGTTTAGAAAATGGATTGCAACTCCGACTCTTAATCAACTTCACCAATGGCTTCCTCTATTTCAGCCACTGTTGCTTTACCAAAATGAGACATTTAACTCTTTTTGAGATAAAACAATAAACTCCATATGGACTAATCAACAGAATCAATAATTATTTCCAATCTAGTTTTTTGGTAACAAATCAATTTAACTTTATTGGCTCAACAAAAAACATAACTCAATTATCAACATTCAATAAAATAATTAAAATTAAATTAACCACATTATAACACAAACATTTTTTTTAATTAAAATTAAACTAAGGCACATCACGAGTAAAATGTGTTTTTTTGTATGTCAATTTTACGTAATCTGCCGACCAAAACAAAAATGGTCCAGTATATATAATAAGATTTTTCAGGGTTTTGTTTCTTTTTCTATTATCCTTCTCATTGTACATAAATTAATAATATTAAATATCATCCAAATAACAGTCTATTCAAAGGAGAAAATATTCCCCTCCAACCATACTTATTATTTACATAAGCACAAAACAGTATTCTATCTACATATAACATTATGACCAAGCTTTTCATAACCAAACATTTCTATGTAGACACAAACAAGTATTACTAATTAGTATTGAGTGCAATTTACTAAAAAATATGTTAAATATTATTGCTATATATAAATGCTTTTAATAGATGACAGTAGATTTAAACAGTAGATGTCAGGTACAAAGGTGTGGTTAGATTAGATATTAATCACCAATTTATTGATAAGCACCATTTAGATTTTAATTACAAAGGAAACAATTTGAATTTAATTTACTTTATTTTATTTTCTGTAGATATGTTTATTGTTTTATTTATTTTGTTTTTAACTCCTTACAGGTTGACTAACTTTATACAATTAATTTATATTGATAGAATTTAAAGAAATTAATAATTATTTTATATAAAACAAAGAGAAAAGAGAAGCAAATTTAAATATTTTTAAATTTCTCTCACACATAAAATGAAAAACAAACTAGACGAGTTCGTTAATAAAAAATGAGACATCTATTGGAAATTAAGTTTTTAATGTCTTGTTCCCAACATTTAAGTCTGTTTCATTTTAATGGGCCGGAATTGAAATAAACTGGGAAATTATTAGCGAGTTTCTTTATATATGAATATTCATACTTTTAGAGAAATATTCGAAATAGTCAGTCGTTACAACTTCATCAATGACTCACATAGTTAAAAGTAAAACTAAAAAATGATCAGAATTTTTAAAACTGAAAATTAAATTAAACATACGAGCGAATTGTGCTGAGATAATTGATTGATTTTGCATCAGGTATCTCAGATTTGTTTCAGATCTCTTAGATTTCTTTCAGATGTCTCCTCAATGTTCATTGAAGATACAAAAATCTAAACAAAATCTCACATACAAATATAATTAACACCACAAATACCTAGCAATATTAAAGACAAGAGTAAACGACCAGGCCGGCAATCATCGCTTTCAAATTAGGTATAAGCAACGTTAACACTTAATTAGGTTTTTCCAGCTGTTTAGAAACAAATTTTGACAAGCTTATTAGAATTAGCAATACATTCAGAAAAATTCGAATACCAAAAAATGTCTTTACCTAGTAATTTTATTAGGCAACAATCAAAAAATTTTGAAAGCAGAAGGAATAACTGTAATTCGAATAACTTTCAGCACAACACGTATTGACAACAAAATAATTCAAATTATTATCGTTGGAACAATACCAGTTTTCTTAGAGATAGTTTGGACGATCAATACGAGCAACATCAGAGTCGAAATAATATTTGGCAAAACAGAAACACTAAACGTTCTGATATTGACGCCACAAATAACCCTCACAGGAAAGAGACAACGTTTAAAGCAAATACTTTAAATGGTAGACGTTCTAAGCCTGCTAGCTCAGAGGACATAGACATTTACAATGGTTCGGGAAACTTGATAGGGTCAATTTGCTACTCACAGGTTGCCATCCACCGCCCAACGTAATTATTATGGGTGATATTTTTAATATAAGTAACATAAAAACTGTCAATTTTCAAAATTATACAAATACGTCCTTATTCAATCTATAAATTACGACTACGTAGTGGTTTAGCGAAAATTCAGCTTTTCATGGATATCACCAATCGAGAAAATATTAAAATTGACACCGGCTCAAACCTTTCTATCATAAAAGTACAAAATTTAAAACCAGAAACAATGATTATGCCAAACGAAAATATAGAAATCAAAGGTATTGACGGTCGAAAACATGAAGCTTTAGGTACTAGTATAGGGAAAATTAGTATTCTGCACAATATGGGTAGCAAATTTCAAATAACAAAAAATATGATTAACACAGTAGGAATTTGGGAAAATCATTTTTTATCAAATAAAACTGAAATTAGTTTTTTTTTCCAGTGGTGCGTTCGTTCGCCACAACACTCCCCCCTAGTGCCATCGAAGATGGAACTATTTAAAGGAAAGAAGAACAGGAGAAGGGGAGAGCTTTTTGAATAATATTGTCAAGAGTAGGGTCAATTACATTTTAAAAAATATTGACGCAGTAGCGTAAAATGATTCTTTTAATTTTTATTTATTTTTCGCCAATCACATCGTAGCATTGTTACCGTTAGTTTTTATAATTATTTATGGAGCGTTCACAATTGTGAATAATGGTGCGTACGTTCGCTATGGAAATACCCCTCGAAATACCCCTCCACAACAAGATATAATTTACTTTGGTCTAGAAATTCAACCAGGTATCTACGCAGGAAACACTATTAATTACTAGACCGACCGACTTAAAAATTTTAATCAGCGGCATAAATTATATAACATTAAAAGATTACGAAGCGCCTCCAAAATAATTTTTTTTACATGCGATAATCATGAAACAAATGAAAGTAGTTTCCATAATTTAGAAGCAAATACAGAGAGAACATGAAAAGCTATGGAAATTAATTATTTTATAAGATATCCTAACATTGGAAGAAATATATTCTTACTTAACTGGAGATAAATTAACACACACCAATGTCCTGCTCCATATAATACCAACAGAAATAAAGATACTCCTTCGATGAACCAAAGAATGTATATATTACCAGAAACACAAAAGTTAAGGAGAAACAAGTAGAAAAACTGTTGTGCAATGATATAATCGTACATTGGAAATCACCTCGGAATAGTCCCCTATTAGTCGTAAGAAACCAAGCAAAACTGCAGAACATCGTTTTTGAAGTGTATGTAGGTAGACTTCAAGTAGCTAACAAGACTACAATTGGAGACACTTTCCCCCTAGGATCAAACAGATTCTGGATCAGCTAGAAAATTCAAGGTATTTTTCTTCCTTGAATCTGGCTAATGCAAAGGTATTAAGACTCGAGAAAAAATTTCTTACAATCGCTGTGGATGTAACCAGGACGGTTCGAGGTCCACAAAAACTTCTATAAAAATCTACAAAAACACATTTCAAAACAAGATCACTTTTGAAAAAACTTTCTTAAACTTGTCACTTTGTCAGTGCGCTTAAATGCAAACTTAATTGTAACTCTGTATTGTAATCTTTTTCAGAAAGTAGATTACAATAACAAACACAAATTTCTCCCCTCAATCAAAATCCTAATTATTCACTTCATTATAATCTCACTCTCGTGTCTATTGATAAAACCTTTAAAATAATGACATTTAAATGTTTTATAAATGTAATTTAAGATCTATAATAATTAATTTGTCCCATGTCTACAATTAAAAACCACAAACCGTATAATATATTTTATGTTAATGATAACCATGCATATTAATTTTCCTACAAAACTATGAATTACCAACAAATCTATTTCCTCATTTTCATGAACAAACAAAAACTTTTAGAAAATGCATTTCGTTATTTCTCTATTCAATCTATTATTATTTATTTAAATTTCACCACACCCTTAGTATTTGTATGTTTATACATATTTAAAAAAAAACTATTTACCAAAAAACCACCCCACTGTTATAGATTTGTCTCACTTTCCGTAAGTCTGTTCCTGTTGTCTTGGAAACACCCCATAAAGCAAACCGTAAAATTTTCATTCCTCTGATCTAAATTTTCTTATATTTTTTATTATTTTTATATTCGTACAATAATGGAAAATTTGTATTTAACATTCTTTTTATTGATATCTCAGATTTTCTGATTAGACATTTCTATAAATAGAATAAAAAGATGTTTGAGAAGTTCATTGCTACATACAAAATTGAGGAGCACTGGTATGACGTTATAAAGTCGTGGATTTGCAATATATTATCACATCCATCAAAACCGGGGTGTTATGAATTCATTACGCCCGCTTATATATAGCTAGTAGTACATTATGATGCTAGGACGTAAAGCTTAAGATTTTGGACGAATGTGGAGTTCGGCTAGCGCCTCGATTTGCAACCACATTAAGTCCAAAACAGCTTACGTCCGTGAGTCACATACTATTTTTTATTCGCCGCTAGCAAAATATTTAAAAAAAATTTGTTTATTCTAAATCAAGTCATAATTTTGCATAAATTTTGAAATGAAAATATGAATTTTGAAATGAAACAAGTAACCTTTGAAAAAATATTTGTTATTTTTGTTTTCAAAATAATTGTATAACTATGACAACAAATAATAACAATAATTTTAATTGGATTGTGAGATTTTGAATTTAAAGGTTGCTTTGATAAAAATTTCTATTTTTTATAGAATTTAAACAAATACAAATGTTTTTTACTTTTTTGGACGTAGCTATGATAACAAAATATATGGTTAAAAAGTGACACTTTTTTAAACTCGAATTTTTTAAACTCGCTAGACATTTTGAAAATTATACTAAACATGCCATGATTTTTTCTATAAGCTTCATCAATTATTTATTTGTTTGTTCTAATTTTATGATTATTTTCCGGGTGATTATTTTACGGGCGGCAAAGTAGAAAAATACAGTAATGTTTTATATATCAACGGGCTTTTATTTTACGAGCATTAAGTTCAACTTTCAGTCACGATAACTAGGATGTAAAATGTGTTTTACGATTCGTTTGTGCGTAAAAAACTTTATTTACATTGCAAAAAACAAACAAAAAACAATTATTTCAAACTTCAAACTATTTATTTTCATGGCACACTAGAATTCATTAGTATATTTTTCATATTGTAATAAACTTCGTCCAGAATGGGTTAATTTTATTTACTCATTCATGAATTAAAAGTTAACTCCTTTTTCAATCTTTTACTTGTATTGCAAATTGTATTGCATAAATTAATGTAAATTAAATTTGTTATACAAATGTTTACATTAATGAATTAAAAGGAGTTACCTAATACATTTTGCATAAATTAAATTTGAGTTCGCTAATACAAATGCAAGTATGAATGAAAACAGGTGTGGCCTATTCAAGATGTACAGACTACGTAGTATTGATTTCTAGTGGATTATAGAAGTTTCGATTTATTTATTTTTCGATATAAATAAGCAAACAAAAATATCAGATAGTCAGTTTTAATTTTGCAATTAAAAGTGTTTTACAAATATTCGAAAGTATAAGGAATAATCGGTGGTACTTGAGCCTGGGTACTAATAGTGAAAGAATCTGAACTTAGTGGAATAGTAAATACAGATTTTACGATTCCGAATATTATTGATTCAAATTGTTGAAAAGCGGTGAAGTTTATCGGACATAAATTGGAGACCCTGGAATTTATTGTAAGGAAAAACGGAAGCTGCTGTAATTTGATGACAAATAAAGTTTGAGTTTCTGTTAACTAAAGATCTGTCTTTTTACTGTCATATTTGCTCAATAATCTAAAAGAACCAACGAAGAGTCGTTACAGTGGTGTCAGAAGTGGGATTATTGAAACAATGGTCAGGACAGTAAATATTAGTGATCTCAGCCAGACCCAGCTGAAGGATGAGTTGAAGAAAAGGAATGCTCCAATCCATGGAACGAAGGCAGAACGTGCATTCCGGCTGCGTAAAGTTTTAGAAGAAGCAGGCCAAAACACAGAGGTCATAGAAGTAGAGTCGGAAGAAGCTCCAGTTCAGAATGCCCCAACAATTGATCCGATGATGGTGTTGATGAGAGAAATGATGGCACAGCAACAACAACAACTTGCTGATATGATGGCCCGACAAGAGAAACAGGCAGCAGAACAAAAAGTTCTGGCCGCAGAACAAAAAGTAGAGCAACAACAACAACTTGCTAATATCATGGCCCGACAAGAGAAACTGGCAGCAGAACAAAGAGTAGATCAACAACAACAATTTGCTGATATGATTGCCAAACAAGGAAACAATCTGATGGCCCGACAAGAGAAACTGGCAGCAGACCAAAAAGTAGATCAACAACGACAACTTGCTGATCTGATGGCCCAACAAAAATTAGATCAACAACAACTACCTGAAGTAATCGAGTCACGTATAGCCAGTGCGGAGGTTAAAATCAACCACATGGAAAGGGAGCTGCGGAAAGTTACCGAAGAACATGAAGAGAAATTACGCAATCTTTCGAGTGAATTCCGTCAAGAAATAGCACAAGTAAAGTCAGGTAGCATGATCAATCCATCAACTACTTCAGCTCCAGCTAGAGTGAAAACACCCGCATTTGATGGATCTACATCGTATCAGATATTTAAGATGCAATTTGAGATAGCAACAACTGGGGTTGATCACCAGCAAAAAGCAAACGTGCTTATATTAGCATTGAAGGGACCTGCTGCTGAAATTTTGCAGACACTATCAGTGACAGAGCGTGATTACAGCAAGATAATGGAGGCCTTAGAGGTAAGATATGGGGAAAGTCATATGCAAGCTCTCCATCGCATGCAGCTCAAGACACGAAAACAAGGAGTCAGCGAAACTTTGCAAGAACTAGAGGCTGACATTGTGAGATTGGTAAATCTGTCATATCCAAACTATAACGCGGAACACCGAGACGAACTGGCAGCTGATACATTTATCAATGCTCTTCGAGATGTACAAATGAGAAAACAGCTGTATCTAAGTGGAAAGAAACTGCAGGCCCTGCAGATGGAAGCTGGAAAAAGAGCGTATGCCTCAGATAGAGTACGTCAGATGGAAGTTGCTGAAGAACCTCTAAAAGCAGCGCTTGAGGAAGTGATCATGCGTGTCAAAAGTCTGGGAGATAAGCTTGAGCAAAATCAACGAAGTAGGTCTTGCAGAGTAAGATGCTGGAACTGTGGGAAGTTGGAGCACATCCGAAGAGAATGTAAATGGGAGCCACACCCGGAAGACAGAGGCCGCGTTCCGGATTCGGGAAACTAGATTGTGCCAGTTTTGAAGGGCGAAAGCTGGCTCAATGCCAATGCCCACATTGGTGGTATCACAAGTAAAAAGAGAAAATAGTAGTCTAGTCTTAGAGGCAACCGTTGGAAGCAAATCGTGCATGTTGACTTTGGACACAGGTGCTTCGAGATCGATAGTGCGTCCAGATGTGGTTTGTGATAGTCAGATCGATACAGCAAGACGATTCACCCTAAAAACAGCTACGGGTGAAACAGTTGTAGTTCATGGAGAAAGCGACCAAGAGGTTCACCTTGGAGGAAATTCATTTAGGCACCGATTTATTGTAGCAGATATAGAAGATGACTGCATAATTGGGCTTGACTTCATGAAAGAATACAATTTTATATTAGATCTGGGAAGCCACGTACTGAGATATGGAAACACAGAAATAGTGCTAAACGCCACCAACGACAATGCTGAGGTCCGTGTTATTAGTGATGGACCAACTGAGATCCCGGCAAAATCTGAGAAAATCATATGGACCTAGCTACTAGATAAAAGTGACCAAAATTCACCTGTGATGATTGAGCCAGCTAACAACGACTTTGGGGGAAACATTATGATTGGCCGAACGCTAGTTGCAGCAAAAGAGGGAGTAGTTCCAGTGCAACTGATTAACTTCTCAAATAAACGAGTGGTCATCAATCATGGAGAAGAAATCGCCAAATGCAGCACCATAAAAGAGATAATCAGCTGTGAAGAAGAGCAAAAGGTCTTCATGCAGAGAAACAATCCCGCATTAGTAGCAATACTTCAAGATCTTAGTAAAAGAATGAATCCAGCCGAATTCAAAGAAATCAAGAGGGTATTAACGAAGATGAGCAGCGTTTTCTCTACTGGAGATGAAGATGTTGGAAGAACAAACATCGTGCGACATAGGATCAACACTGGAAACGCTCATCCTATCAGACAGCCTCCTAGAAGACTACCACTGGCTAAACACGAGGAAGTGCAAGGAATGCTGGACAAAATGAAAAGTGATGGAGTCATCAGGCCATCTAAGAGTCCATGGAGCTCACCAGTGGTGCTAGTTAAAAAAAAAGATGGATCAGCTCGTTTTTGCGTAGACTATCGAAAGCTCAATGAGGTAACCATTAAGGACAGCTATCCACTGCCACGAATTGATGACACACTGGATACACTATCAGGGGCCAAATGGTACAGCACATTAGATCTGAAGAGTGGCTACTGGCAAGTTGAAATGCATCCAGAAGATCGACGAAAGACAGCATTTTCTACTGGCAATGGGTTGTGGGAGTTCAATGTGATGCCGTTTGGTCTATGCAATGCCCCAGCAACATTTGAACGTCTAATGGAATGCGTTTTGCATGGCTTAACCTGGAAAGCCTGCCTCGTTTATCTTGATGACATCATTATAATGGGTCGCAGCTTCGAAGAGCATCTAATGAACCTCGAAGAAGTACTCCAAAGAATAAGTAATGCCAACATGAAGTTGAATCCGGAAAAGTGCAGTCTGTTCCACAAAGAAGTGAAGTACCTTGGACACATCATTACAGAACATGGAGTCAGAACCGATCCCGAGAAGATTGATGCTGTGAAAAATTTTGCCAGTACCGAAGAATGTTCATGAGCTACGCAGTTTTCTTGGCCTATGCACCTATTATCGTAGATTCGTGGAGAACTTTGCGAATATCGCCAAGAGTCTACATAAATTGACAGAGGCAAATACCAAGTTTCTGTGGACAACCGAATGTAATGAGGCATTCTGCCGTTTAAAAGAAAAACTATGTAACACCCCTATCCTAGCCTATCCAGAATCCGGAAAGATGTTCATTCTGGACACAGACGCAAGCAATGTAGGAACCGGAGCGGTTTTGTCACAGAAAGTTGGAGACGATGAGAAAGTGGTGGCGTACTTCAGTAAAGTTCTGTCAAAGCCGGAGCGGAATTACTGTGTCACGAGGAAGGAGTTGCTAGCTATCATCAAGGCTGTGAAACATTTCCACAAGTATTTGTGTGGACAACCATTCCTGATTCGCACGGACCATGCTGCTCTTAAATGGTTATTACAATTCAAATTTCCTGAAGGGCAAGCAGCAAGATGGATAGAGATCCTACAGAACTACGACTTCAAAGTTGAACACCGCAAGGGAAGAATCCATGGTAACGCCGATGCCCTGTCCAGAAGACCCTGTATAGAGGAGTGCAAGTCATGTAGCAGAACTGAGGGAAATGAGGCAATGAAAGTGAACCAAATCAAGTTCCAAACTCCTGAAGATTGGTGTACCGCGGCAATTAAAAGAGAGCAGCTAGAAGATCCAGCTATGGCTCCAATATTGAAATGGAAAACCGAGGGAAGGCGACCGGAGTGGAAAGAGGTAGCACCTTTAAGTACGGAGGTGAAGTGCTACTGGGCGCAATGGGACTCACTATTGATGGACAACGGGATACTAAAAAGAAAATGGGAGTCCGCTGATGGAAAGAAAGTGTTAGAACAACTGGTGTTGCCATCAAGTCGAGTGGAAGAGGTACTGGGAAAGCTGCATGGAAGTATTTCTGGAGGACACCTGGGAGCCAATAAAACCCTGGCTAAAGTAAGGGAGAGGTTTTATTGGGTAAGGTATCGAGCCGACGTAGAGCAATGGTGTCGGCGATGTGATACTTGTGCGGCGAGCAAAGGACCAAAGACAAGAACTCGAGGAGAGATGCAGCAGTACAATGTGGGCGCCCCAATGGAGAGAATTGCTATAGACATCGCAGGGCCATTTCCGGAAACTACAAAAGGTAACAAATACATCATGGTGGTCATTGATTACTTTACAAAATGGCCGGAAGCCTATGCAATACCGAACCAGGAAGCAGTGACAGTCGCGGAAACATTAGTCAATGAATGGGTTTGCAGATATGGAACACCGCTCGAGTTGCATACCGACCAGGGAAGGAATTTCGAATCTCAACTGATGGAAGAGCTGTGCAGAACACTCGGCATTAGAAAAACACGAACTACACCTATGAACCCGCAGTCGGATGGCATGGTAGAACGATTCAACCGAACCATGGAAGAACATTTGTCAAAGGTAGTAGAAGCCAACCAAAGAAATTGGGACAAGGATCTTCCGTTATTCTTGATGGCCTATCGTAGCGCAGTGCACGATACGACAAGTGAAACGCCAGCGAATATCATGTTCGGAAGAGAACTACATCTTCCTAGTGACATCGAGTTTGGCATCCCTGGAGGTCTGGTATCCACGAAAACAGATTATGTGGGACAACTAAGGGAGAAGATGAATAAAATCCATCAGCAGGTTCGAGACCACATTAAGATTGCCAGTGACAAAATGAAAACCAGGTACGACATAAATGCAAATAGTGGCTGTTTTCAAGAAGGAGAATTGGTATGGCTATACAACCCCAGAAGAACTAAGGGAAGATCACCCAAGCTGCAGCCAGATTGGGAAGGCCCATATAAAATAATCAAACGAATTAATGATGTTATCTACCGCATACAAAAGGGACCCCGTACCAAGATGAAAGTGATACATCTGCAAAGGTTGGCACCGTACCAAGGTAACAGCACCAATGCGATATCTGATATTGTTCGGGACGAACAAAACTAAATGGAGGGCAATGTAATAAACTTCGTCCAGAATGGGTTAATTTTATTTACTCATTCATGAATTAAAAGTTAACTCCTTTTTCAATCTTTTACTTGTATTGCAAATTGTATTGCATAAATTAATGTAAATTAAATTTGTTATACAAATGTTTACATTAATGAATTAAAAGGAGTTACCTAATACATTTTGCATAAATTAAATTTGAGTTCGCTAATACAAATGCAAGTATGAATGAAAACAGGTGTGGCCTATTCAAGATGTACAGACTACGTAGTATTGATTTCTAGTGGATTATAGAAGTTTCGATTTATTTATTTTTCGATATAAATAAGCAAACAAAAATATCAGATAGTCAGTTTTAATTTTGCAATTAAAAGTGTTTTACAAATATTCGAAAGTATAAGGAATAATCGGTGGTACTTGAGCCTGGGTACTAATAGTGAAAGAATCTGAACTTAGTGGAATAGTAAATACAGATTTTACGATTCCGAATATTATTGATTCAAATTGTTGAAAAGCGGTGAAGTTTATCGGACATAAATTGGAGACCCTGGAATTTATTGTAAGGAAAAACGGAAGCTGCTGTAATTTGATGACAAATAAAGTTTGAGATTCTGTTAACTAAAGATCTGTCTTTTTACTGTCATATTTGCTCAATAATCTAAAAGAACCAACGAAGAGTCGTTACAATATAAATAAAAAAAATTAAATTGTTTTATTAGTTTTTGCTTATTAGTCATAAAATCAACTTAAGCGACTGGCATAACTGAGCATTACCAATAAACCACATCCATCCGTCGGGCTTAATAACCTTACTTTCCGGGCGTTATAACCTCCATAACTCCCTTGGTAGATAAATGCTATTAAAAAACCAAAATTATTATGAAAAACGGAAAATTAATTACAATATGTAAAATAAGTGCAAAGAAAAATTGTTACCATTTTTCATTATAAAGTTCAATAATATTTTATTTTTCTATGATAAAGTTTTCATAATTTATGTTAAGGAAAAATAAGAAAACGTTTTTCTTTCGTTTCGTCCCAAGAGGTGTGAGAGTTGTAAAAGTTCAAAGAAAAATCGTTTGTTTTTCATGATAAATAAAATGTTTAGAATTTCGTTTTATAGGTGTGATTTTGAAATTTACATCTACAAATTAGAACAAAAACAAAAAACAACAAGGAAATCATGAAAATGTGTTGTGCGATAGCAAATTTTGTGGTTTTTCATTGAAAATGTTAAATTTTCACAGTATTTAAAGTATTTGGTGGAACTTGGTGATAATTCAGAAGTATTTTTTCTGTTAAGGTTTTGTCGGTGATAAATATTAATTTTTTACAGGAGCTGTTGAAAATTTAAATATTTGTTACATTTTTGTTTTTATTAAAGTTCTAGCCGGAGATTTAATGGAGATTAAAATAATATAAGTTATTAATAGTTTTTGTCGACAATTTACTAATATTTGTCGTTACGTTACTCTGATTTTAATTCAGCCACTTTTCGTTATTTATACATAGCAAATTCTATGTCAAATCTCTGTAGAGCATGTCTATAGTTGTGTTAAGTTAAGTTAGATAGTCTTCTCACTATCACTTCTCACAATTATAAAAAAATGGCACAATTCGTACAAAAATTTCAAACTAATACATATTTATTTAAATGGAGTTTGCTCGATTTAAAAAACACTTGTCTGTAATTTTAGTATATTTTGGGTGAACGTTTGGCAAAACAAGCATAAAGAAATAAAAGGAAGTTATGGTACTTTTTGCAATCGCCATGTTTGAAAATTTAGAATTATACAAAATCATATACAATTTAAAAAATTTTTATCAGTGTAATATTTTTATAAAACCTTACTTAGTACCTTTTCAAAAAGAAAAGATGGCGGTCTTGAGGACTGCCAACAGAAGTGAAAACTTAAAACTGTGAAATAGCTTTGTTTTTATTGTCTAAATACAACAAAATCATTACTTACTTTACCACACTTCCACACTGTTATTAACTGAGAAAAACATCAGATTCAATAAAAAAGAAAAAACCAAAATATAAATCAAGAAAACGAGAGTAAAATTATTTATAATTAATTTCAACAAAACTTAGGTTATTCGTACTATCAATTGCGTTTTCTTTATTAAAAAGTATAAAGAAACACACAAATCAAATATGACAAACACAATTTTATTTTATTTTATTTAAAAATAAAACAAAATCTTTACTTACTTCACTTACGCACCAGCACCACACTTAAACCGAAAAAAAAATCAAATTTAATAAAAAAGAAAATAACAAATGATTACAATGTATCTCCCTCTCTTTTAATATTAATTTTATATTTAATATTTATTTAGCGTGATGATGACCCGAATATATAAATTTGTCCCCATACAAAATCGCACAACGCGCCTAAAGACGTTTTCACTTTCAAAATGATACAACAATCACCAACAGAAAATAGAAAAAAATGAAATACAGCCAAAACATTTCTTTTAAAAACTTAAGAAAATATTGAGATGTCGTAAAAATCCCTTGAATGCATTCTAAATTTTACTTTGTATTGACGTCACACTGTGCTAAAAGACAAAAGCAATAACCTTAAAAACTACACTATCGATAAATTTGAACACCGTAAATTGTTCGCAGCCTTAAACTATGTTTAAATCAATCTTTTGTGATGAAGATATCAACTCAGGGAAATTCATACTCAAATAATAGTTTTTATTTTTCTTATTTTATTTTCACGAGAATGAAATTATGGAAAATAAATGTTAAAAAGAATGTGCTAGCCATGTTGACTATGTTTTTTATACTGGTTAGTAACATTAAGCTAAAATACAAAAAGTTAAATGTTTAATTAAAATTTCTTAGTTCGTAATTTGTTAGAAATCATAAATAATAACGAGTGTATGGTAATGAAAATTATAAATTAGTAATTCATGTATAGGAATAGTGATTAGTGTCTCGTAATAAAATTATAAACAATGAATAGTGTATCATCTGGTTTGTTTAATAAATTTAACCTTTAAATTACATAAAGTATTTAATTCTACAATGTGTTCGCAGTTGAGTGTATACATGTCATCGAATTAACAGTCTTCGTACTAGTTTTTGTTACAAATTGTGTTGATGTTGAATTGAATACGAGTTACGTCATCTAAGTATAAGCGCATGCAACTGAATTGTCACATAGATCATCGAATTATTATCCGTCATATTATTTCTTGTTTACACTGCTACAAATGGGTTGCTGTTGAATTAGATAATAGTTACGTCATAGAAGTATAAGTGCATGCAGCTAAATTATTACACAGATCGTTAAATTATTATCCGTCATAGTACTTATTATTTAATTTGTTACAAATTGTCTGATGTTAAGTTAATTAAACGTTACGTCATCGAAATATAATTGCATGCAGCTGATTTGTCACATAAATCATCGATCGAATTATTTATTTTGTTACAAGTTGTTTGCTGTTATATTAATTAAAAGTTACGTCATCGAGGGATAATTGTGGTTGTTTCAGAAAATCAAAATTGTGAGCAGCTAAGTTATAGCAAGTTGTATTGCAGTCCAGTGGAAAGGTGGAAAGGAAAGTTTATGTCGTCGAATTCTAGTTATGTACAATTGGCTCTCAAATATATTATCAAATTATATTTCTTCGTTTCGCCTTTAAAACTTATACTAATTTCTAATGGTGTGCAATTGGTTCTAAATAGATGTCAACAAATTACCAGTCTCCAGATTTACATATCTACAAATCATCACAGTTAAGACTCAAGGATTAATTATACATTGTATCATTAATGACACCAAGCAATTAAACCAAAACATACAGTCCACTGCCATCGCTTGTGTCATCCAAGACAGTAGCAATAACTTTAAAAAACTGCATTATCGATCAATTTAAATTTCGCAAAAAGAAATGTTTATGACTTCATGAATAAAAAAACAATAATTTTAATGGTATTTAATAAAAATTAAAAAAAAAACAATAAAAAATGGTGCCACTATAGAAATTGAACTCTCGACTTATAGAACCTCAGTCGACCGCGATATCCATATTACAATTTGAAACGTTACGACCGATTATAGGTATTATAATATATTTATTGAATATATAAATTTATCCCCATACAAAATCGCATAACGCGCCTAAAGAAGTTTTTACTTCGAAAAAAATTATTAAAATCGGTTTATTCGTTCGAGCAAAGTTTAATTCTTAACTTTTCCTTAAATTTCTTAACAAACTTCGAACTACCCTGTCTCAAAACTATCGGAAAAAACACGTCCCAATTTTTTTTATTAAACTAACGATTACCTAGTTTTAGGAAGTTTCAGGAAGATCGGAAATGGCCAAGTTTAAAATTTTTATTTTATCGGCGTCTTGAATCGATTTTTCATCTATTAGCATCTTCAGGGTTGGTTCTTTAGACGGATAAATAAATTAGTATTAAATGTTGAAAACTTTGAAATTAACGTTTTAATTCATTCAGCTGTAAAACGTTATCTTTCGAAATAAAAACTTTATTCTTGGAAAGGTTGAATTTTGATCTAATGTGATAACCTATTTTTGTTCTATTTTACGTTATAAGAAATAAAGGCTGAAATTACATAAAACAAACGGATTTCCATTCAAATTTTACAGCAACAGAATTTTTTGCTGTCAAATGCCCGGTTTAAAGAATAATATGCTGGGTATTATTTGTTTACAAATTTAATAAAATCAAAACCCAAAATCACAAGCTTATCATGCTCCCCGTTACTTGTTTTTACTTAACCAAAGTTTTTAGTAAAACATTAATCAAACCTTTTACAAAGTAAAATATGATGGATTACGGTTTGTCTTGTTAATCTATTGTATTACACGTTGATTTATTTTCTCGCTTGTCATGGCAGATTAAAGTGATACATTTGTTTATAAAATGTAATTAAATCTATTAATTAAATAACAAAACAAATAAACATATTTTGTTATCGAACACGTTTCCTATGTAACATTAGCAGATGGATATTACTATAAATTCATCAACTGATACTAATCAAATTAATTTTGGTCCAAAAAACTTTTAATTATGTATTTGCTTTTGTTTTGTTTTTGTGTTTGAACAAAATCTAACAATCTACGCTAATGCATCATTAAATAATCAACAAGAAATAACAACAAAAATATTTTCATTTATATCGTTCACGCTACCACAAAATTTTCTTTTCAATAACAAAAATATTCATCATATTTGTTGTTAATGAAAATAACAAAAGCAATGCAACAAGTATACTGTACTCGTATGTAGACGAGTACCTTCGCTTTGATCTTGGAAATTGAACTTAACAAGAAAAATGAAAATTTTTTACATAATTTTCATTAACTCGTTAAGTTGTTTGTTGAAGTATAAAAAAATGTAAAATACTGTTATTTGTTATGACCTGGTTATGTGGATCGCTGAACCATTATTTCTAAATTTTTTTTTTTTGCTTTTATAAATGTGTTTTTGATAATTTGATAATTGGCATGAGCTAGTTTTTACTTCACCACAATTTTCAATTGTGTGAAGTAATGCAATCTGTTGGAAAAAAAATTGGGGAAAACCCCCAAATTTTTTGTATCTCTTGTTTTGGACCATCTCCTATCTTAATAGCCCTCCAAAATTGGGTCTTCCGAACACCTTTAAGTTTGAATCTTAAATAACTTCTAATCCTGAATTTCAATCGTATTGGTATATAAGGTTTTAGTTTTGCTTCCCATATTTCTGCGTACCAACTTCCGGTTAAAAAGTTTGTTTTTGCGGTGTTCATCCCTATTATAACTTTCACAAAACTTTGATTAAAGGTTTTACTCAATATGATAAAACTTTCATCAGCTTTTGGGGTAGATTGGACAAAGGGTTGGAGAGTTCACCATATAACAGGTGATTTTTCCTACTACGTTTTTAATGTTTGTTGGGAGCATACAACATTCGTCCGTGAATGATATTTTGATGAAACTTTAAAAAAAGATGCAAATATGACAAGGAGTGTGGTAAAAAGCTGATTAGTTTTTTTAGCGATATTGAACAAAGTGGTAGGGGTCCTCCTAATACTTGCTTTTATAGAACTCAATAACATTTGTCCCTGATTATTGAATTCAATAAATCTTGGTACATAGGCTTTTAGTACGGGTCATAACAGTTCTTCATCCCAATTTTCGGTTTTTTACGTCCAGTTTTTTACTTCCGGTAAAATTTTTTTTTCAATTTTTTGCATTTTTTATGTGCCTTTATTTGCTACATATTGATATTAAAATCGATAGTGTTTAAAAAAAGCACTTAAATTCGAAATTGCGGAAAAGGAGACGAAAGCCATCAATTCAAGGTTAATTAATGCAGTCAATAATGATGATAATCACAATCACAAGTCACATTACAATCAAAAATCAAGTAGGGGTTTTAATAGAAGTTGAAGTCCTAACAGAAATCAAGGTCTACGTCAAAATAATTTTAAAAATGTTAGTCCGAGCAATCGAAAGCAACAGTCAAGCTTTCAAAGTAACTAGAAGATGCAGACGCAGGCATGATGAAGCAAAATGTCCAGCATGGCAATCGACGATTTTAACTGTAACAAAAGGGGTCATACATCGTTCGTGTGTCACCAGAAGTACGGTTACACTATTAAAGTCATAAACGGCGCTTAGAATAAATAGTAGAATAGTTGAATGCGAGCTGGAGGTGGAAGGTCAAATCCTGCAAATTTAGGTTGATACAGGTGCTAGCATATCATTAATATGCAAAAGGGAGTATTTTTCAAAATTTTGTAATTTAATATTGTTAAAAATAAAATCTAGTTTAAGTACTGTTACAGGTGAAAAGTTAAATGAATTAGAGAAATTGGAAGTGCGTATGAAAGGCTTAAGGCATTAAAAAGGCTTTCTATTTATCTCTTTTACTTTGGTTTTCTTATTCAATTAAATAACAAACATTATCCCATGCATTGAAAATCTGCCGTAAAAAAAACAAATGAAACAGATAGAGAAAAATTATTCAAACAAACCGTCTCACATCATCAAATCATAACAATAAGGTCCTTCAAAATTTAATTAATTATTGATATTGCGAAAAGATCTCATAGACCAGTGCAGATACCTTAAAAAGGCAAAAATGGAAAAAACAGTAATAACTTGAAAACTATTGGATAAGTAAGAAAATATTGCGCAAAAGATGAGAAAAATAAATTAAAGGTTATCCGAGTAACGAGGATGAAATAGGGTGAGCTTTTGAGGTAAATGGTTTTCCACGATTTGCAGCGAAACTGAACTTCTATCGAAAAAATTTTAAAGTAAAAGTTGTTGGTAGTAAAAAGGTGTTTGGATAAGCTATTTTTCACATAACCTAGAATGTTCCGTGAAAAATAGAAAAAACCAAAGAGAAGGTTTTTATGTTTTTAAATTTTATTTAAAAATTTGTTTTTTTCACGAAATTTGGTGGAAACTTACATTTTTACGTCCCTAATACGCTGTAATTTTTTTGAATCAAAATATTTATTTTTACGTTTGTTTTTGATTTTAAACCAATAAAGTGACCTTATTTTCACCCAATGCCTATGTGCAGTACATTTTCCAAAAAAAAAACAGTAATTTTCTAAACGAAAACAAACGTCTACTTTTTTTAGATGTAAAAAAATGGTTACGATAGAAAAAATTTTTCCATGAAATGCGAAAAACTGAATAAACTTGAGTTTCAAACGTTATTTTTCAATCATTATTTAAAATTGTACATCATTTGTTAAAATTTACTGTTAAATCCTTAAAAAATATAAGTTTCGTTTCAACAAAAATCAAAATAAGGTTTTTTTTAAGAAAACTATTGTTATGCCGCAAATTTTTTCATTTACAACTAAAATCTAATCTTGTTTAAGAATTATAAATTCAAACAAAACATTTAGCGCAATAACTGCACTAATTTTTCTTCTTTGTAGTCCAACAACCAAAATCAATTTAATGACATTATAGTTATTTTTTAATAAAGAAATTTAAGTTGGATGAAGAACTAAACATAATATTAATTCTATTTCATTTTCTTTATAAAAACAAAAACATGAGAAAGCCGAATTTAAACATATATAACACCTAGTTTTTGTTTCATATTATTTTGCACACAGCACGAAAAATTTCTGTCATGTGACGATGTGAATTCCTTTCGTTTTTGTAAAATGAATAGTGTTGTTTATATTAACTTTGATGGGTAGAACTAGAATTAACCTGATGACGTAACCACGAGAGAGGAAGATGAAAAAGTATTTTTTTTTTGTTGTTTGAAAATATAAAATCAAATTTATTGGGGATTTTTGAGATCAATTAAACGCAAGTAAGTAAAGAAGTTCTTTGAATTTTTTTAATTCAAAGGTATGGTTGGAAGTTTCTCAGAAAAAAACCCCACTTCACATTTTTCGTATTTCGGATGAATTCGAACCTTCCTCCTCAGTGCCTGGTTCAAATCCTTAGACAGACATGCTATCGATTACGCCGTTGAGGCGATGACAATTGATTAAAAAAATCCCCAACATATTTAAATTCCCTTAATGTAGTCTAATATAAATACATATAGGACTAAAAATTGACCAAGTGTCAGCCATTGATTAGAAAAAATCAATAATGACTATACAATCGTGACCCAGGATGTTAATTAGCAAAAGAAATATTCCCCATTCTATGAATTCACACAAAGTATTGTCTAGAAAATTAATACAAAAATCCCATATAATGTAAAAACATTTTCCATAATATGGAGTCTAATGACAGTGGAAAAATTCAAACTAAGTAAAATAAATAAGTGATGAAGAAGTTTCAAATTCGAAATTGTCATCGCTTCAACGCCGTAATCGATAGCGTGTCTGTCTAAGGATTCGAGCCAGACACTGAGGAGGAAGGTTCGAATTCATCCGAAACACGAAAAATGATAAATGGAGTTTTTTCTGAGAAACTTCTAACCATACATTTGAATTGAAAAAATTTCAATTACTTCTTTACTTACACTTGAGTTTAATTGATCTTAAAAATCCCCAATATATCTATCAACAATATTAATTTAAGTCTTTTTTATTATTATTATTGTTCTTTTATATATTAAACATGATTTATTAAATATTTAATTTGGATTAGAAATTTTCCTGGGCCAGGGGCCACATGTGGATTTTTTGTGTGTATAGTTAATTTTTTTTATCCCGTTCAAGCCGTTCATAACACTGTTTCCAGGACATAGGGATTTTCGAGTGAAAATGAGGTAACTTTTTAAAAATTAAAATAAATATTTTGATTCAAAAAAATTACAGCGTATTAGGGACAAAAAATAGTAAGTTTCCACCAAATTACGTGAAAAAAACAACTTTTTTGTGGGAGATAAAAATTAAAAACGAAAAATCATTTTTTTCTCGTTTTTTCCTATTTTTCACGAAAAATTCTAGGGAATGTGAAAAATGGCGTACCCAAAGCTTATAGACCTTTTTATTACCAATAACTTTTATTTTAAACTTGTTTCGATAGAAGATCTAATTTGGCTGTAAATCGTGAAAAACCATTACCACCCCTAAAATTTCATGCCATTTCACACTCGTAACTCAGATCACCTTCAATTTATTTTTCCCATCATCTGCCCAATATTTTCTTCCTTATCTAATAGTTTTCAAGCTGTTACTAATTTTTTGTTTACCAAAAGTTATTTGCACTGGTCTATCAGTTAAAACACATGAATCAGATCGCCCTATTCAGAACACCCAGCAAGAACGCACATGCACAGATTCAATATACTCTATTTCGTTATCAGTTCAATAATAGTACATTATATAACAAGGTTGAGAAGTAAGCTATTATTGACCGAGAACTTCTACTCCTGAGAAGTGTAGCACCGAGGGATATAATGTTCGAGGTCTATATTAGTCTTCTCAACCGAGGTATATATAAATTTTTTTTTAGCTACTAACACTAATTATCATATTTGCTTTGATTAGATTTTGATATTAGTCATTTACCATTCCAGTTTTTAGATATCCTAAAACATCAAGTAGCCTGGAAGTTTAGTTTCATACAAATAAAACGAAACAAAGAAATGCAATTATTATTTGTTTGTGGTTTTTTGTTCATTTCAATTAAAAATAAAAGAAAATTTGTCATTATTAACCTAGGTAATTTTTTGTTATTATTATTGACCTAGGTTGAGAAAAAATACTTCTCATTGCATTCGACTAAATAATGACGGTTTCTCAAGTTAGTAGTTAAAAAAAAAATTATTTGTTTCTCATTAAGAAAAAAATAAAATAAAACAACATTATTATACACCGCGATTATACACTAAAATATAAGATCCGTTAATTGAGTTCGAATGGAAGAATGTACATTATGAAGTAATAAACTAAAAGATGAATTTGTTTATACAGTAAAACGTTGTATACGGTCAGATATTATTTATGAAATGATCTTAAGTTGTTTGATATCAGATTTTTGTTGGTCGTTACAGATTTATAAAATTATGAATGGTGTTGAAGATTGCGCAAATAATGCTTATTAAATGTTAATGAGTCTTGCACTAGTTAATAATTAACAAACTCTTATAATATAACGTCCGATTCTGTAATACATTTATTAGAGATTAAAAACCAACAACTGGCTTTTAAACAAAATTAAATATTTAAAAAATGTTAAATTTGGTGCCCCGAAATTTCTCCTCATTAGCACTAATTAGCTGAAAATGATAATTATTTATTAAAAAAAATGCTTTTTGTGTTTGCTGGGTTAGTATAATCCACAGCGGATCAGGCTGTAATAAAGTACGCTGTAATAGGTTATTTGCATCAGGCTATTATCAGAAATCATACCTAATTTCACTATTAGGGCACCCTCTATTTATCCTGAGTCGGCCCGGACTACGAAGACCTACATCATCGCTAGTAGTAAATGCCGGATCAGAGTCGGGTTAAAACTAGGACAAACCGTAATAGGACAGTCCTATCCGGTCTCTATCAAAAATAATAAATTATTCTTCAATATCCATTTTAGAAATACAAGATATCCAGCTTAGAAATACATAGTTTGCAAAAACTCACATTTATTTTAGTTATCGCTTCTCGGCTTAAATACTACGAAAATAGCGGCTGACTACATGCAGGTAAGTATAAAGATAGCATATTTTAATAAAAGAATTTAAAAAATCGTACAGTTTGTAATGTATGTATTAGTAAATTTTTTATTTGAAATTATTAGAGTCCTGATCAGAGTAAATAAATTAGATGAATTTTTGGATGTTAAATTTAAACTTTATAAATTCACATATTAGCAGTATATGTCATGGCACAGGCAAACTTATTTCACGGTCGGTACAATTCTATCAAAAATTGGTAAGCCTTGATATTTTGCTCACATTGAGCGAAATCGGTTAGTTCTTTCGTGAATGATGTGGCATTAGATCTTCAGGGTTGAAATTATGTAATTACAGGAGTTACGATAAAATGTTGCTTTGGAACCATTGGCTTATAATAAAGGATGTATAAAAAAATTATATCTATCTTTTCAAAGTAGACTAAAAAACATGGATTTGGCAAAATTGAAAATTCAAATACCCCATTAATTCTATTATGGAGAGCAGAGCTCTTTGACAAGAGCAGATTGTTTCCTAAGATTTAATTTATCCGTTTTGTAGACCTTGACCTACTTGTGTTTTCCCTTTTTAGTTATCTTCACCTGTTTTGCTTTTAATAATCATAAATCATAATTTTTTTTCGATATGTAATTTTTTAATCCATTGTACTCATCCATCATATCCTTAAAAGTTAAATCATCATGAATTAAGGAAATTAATTTTCTGTGATACATTCAACTCGTCTACAATTTTTTGAATTTCATTTTAGTTTTTACTTTATGTTGTCAGTTTTCAACTTTCATCAACATAGTTTCTAACTACACCGTATAGAATAGTAATTAAAAGGTGTACACATATCATAAAACGTACGACCATATGTTGGTTTTTATTAAATAGAATAGAAGCTAACACAGCGAGGAACATGATACATTCAATTCAGGTATACGAAATAAACATCAAAATTAATATTAGAGAGAAAAACACAAAAAAAAAATGTTATTAGAAATTTAGTTATGTCGAAGAGTTGGGTATAACAGTTTCTATAGACAACCATCTGGAGTTCATTAATTCAACAAAATCTTTTTAGCTGTCATCTGCAAACTTGTGTATACATAAACTTGAGTTTGTATTATTAAATTTAAAATTTTTAAGTTGAAACAAGGAACCATGTTGAGGAGATGATGTTTCTTTTCTTTGGGTGTGTATTGAATTTTGTATTGTTTGACGTAATTCAAAGTTCAAAGTAATATAAACATCTTGACACAAGAATCAATAAAAATCAATTATAATAGAAGTCTAATGTCATGATATTTATTGCATGTCATGAAAAACGTTGAAATCCTTTTATACAAAACTTGTTTTTGTTCTAAAACTAATTATTATAATTTATTATGTTAGTCGTATCATCGAACCCCAACTAGAACGAATATGACACCTTTTCAGTATGATAGATGAATTATTTATGCAATAGTTGTGTTTGTTTTAGACATAAATTTGAAATTTTGTGGTCATTTATTTACCGTAAATGATTGAGAAGGATTCTCTAGTTTCGGTTGGGAAATTTAACATTTGTGTAGGCTTATTGGAGATTACGTGGTTCGTTTGTGTTAGAATTTTTTATATTTTGGGATAGTAAAATAAATATAAAGTTTGATAGATACATAAAATGATTTAGATGAAAAACTTATGCAGATAATCGTTTATGGTTAGTTATTTTTGAGTGGTGAATGTCGCCCGCAAGCACTAATAGCTATATAATAATTAGGTGGTGTGGTAGTTATCTGGAAAATATTAATATGTGATTTGGTCGTCAGAACGTGATCCGTTTTCAAAAAAAAAGTTGAGCGACATCCTGTATGCTGTATGCTGTGTTTTCAGCTCTCATTAAACAGCTGTGTTTTTTCATCCAATATCTCTGACCTATATCAAGGCTGAGTTTAAGTTGTACAATCGTTGATGTTATGAAAATATTGTAATTGAGATACGACGTGTTTTTTATTTAAATTTAAAATTGTATCGTCACATACCAAGGAGCCAATTTAAGCTCAAGAAATCCAAAAGGGATTTTTTTTTTAATTGTTGAAGTTTAAAACAACCCGGAATATTTTTAATCTCCCGATAATTAAAATATTAAATCCATCAACTTACTTAAATAATTAGTAATCCTCATCAACACCATTACAAATATTTAAACATTAATTATGCATACTGATTAGCTTTTCCACCCAAAAAATTTAATGAAAAACAAAATAAATGGTTCCTGAAAAAACAAATTTTAAGAAAACAGAGGCTATATCACACCTAAAATATAACTCAAATTAAAGCTCATAAAATTAGCATATCCGTTAATACTCAAACGAATAATAAATTATGTAAAAGTACAAACGACGAAGAAACGAAAAATTATAATGCGACGTAATAAAAATAATAATAATAAAACTAATAAGATTTTCATTTATGTGCCTTAGTCTTAAAGCACAACGAAAGAAAGAAAAAACGATTAAAAGAGCTTTTTAATGGACAATGTATATGCTTGGAATAGAAAAGCATAACCATAACCGAAATGAAATATAAATATTGTAATTTTTATGGTAAGTTTGGGACATATAAATTCCTTTTAAAGTGTAAAATAAGTTGTTGGTTTTCACTTAGAATTGTTTATTAAGTCAAGTTAATTTTTTGTGAAAATAATTGACATTTACGAATTAGCATATGGAAAATTATTAATTGTAGATAGATTTTAATTATGTTCACTCATACCTTTTTTTCAATTTCGATTTCCTATTTCTTCTAAATATTAATTTTTATGATCCATTTCGTTCTGAAATTCATATATCACCTTAGAAGATAACGACAGCTAAGATTCATGATTCATCCAAACCGCAATGTTAAAATTTTAGTTAGAATTTATTCGTATGGCTACGGCAATATTCACAATATTCACTCCTAGTATAGTGAGATGAACAATTTAATTCTTTTGATCGTACAAATCTGTGAAGGCAAATAATCTTTTTAATGGGCTTTTTGTTAATTTTTTTAGATTAGTTATAGCGATATGTTCTTATCCGTAAGTACAATCTAGTCCATTTTTAATGTAACTTGAAAGAAATAATTATAGATGATTTAAATAAATTACAAACAAAATGGTAGATCAAAGACCTTGATAGCATTATTCATTCTCATGATATTTGCAAGAGCTGATTTTCAGTTTTTTTTAAATCACCGAAAATCTAATGAATGGATATTGGTAGAAAAGGACAGGGGCCAGAATTTTAAGTTAGGCCAAGATACATCGATTGTGAGCCGTTGAAATCGGGACACCGGTTGTTGAGAAAGCGTTGAATACACTTTGTCTGACTGCAGACTGTATGCTAAAAATAGCTAGAACAACTTTACGAGGCCTTGAAACGTAAACTAAAGATATACTAAAAATCCCGATTTTGAAAATCGACCCAAAAACCATAACAATATCGGTCACTTAAAAATTTAAATTCGACTTTTGATTTTTTTATAAAAGTCTATTCTTTTATAAAAGATAATTCGACTTTTTAAGTTAATAACTAAATAAGTTTTAGGCGATAGCACGAGATAGAAAATTAGTTATCTCGCCAGCAGACTTAAAAAATAAATAAGTTCGACTAAATGAATAAGTCGGTGTTTCGGAAAGACCTTAACCGCTATAATAACTTATTATAGTAGCATACATAAATAGTATATCTACATTTGTTAATATAATTATTGCTAGGCCAGAATACATTCCACGTATTCCCATTAATGAGATATTGGTAGCTTTTGTCTTTGGCCGATGAACTAAAACATCATCACGATTCACACAAACGATGTTATCATCCATTAAAATAATGTTAATGACCAAGTCATGGTTGCTAGTACATTACCATTACTATTAACGGAAACTTTTCCCGACTAGCATTTAAGAGTATTTTTTTTAAGTTGGACAGTTTGTGTGAGGGTGTGGTAGTTCATACCTACGTTTTCTCTAAAATTTTCAGGATATATTAGTAGTTTTGTGATCAAAAAAAGAGCAGCTTACCACTTCTTAAATCGAGGTCAAATTGAATAGAGGTCAAAGTTTAAGATCACGGATAACACGTATAAATTATATGATCATTTTTCTTCGGAAAACCATGAGTGACCCATAACATTTTTTTTAATATGGATTCTACTTGATACTAGCTGGATGTTAGCATAAATAATTTGGTGGCTCCCTCATGGCTTTGAGGGCCAAGGCCATTCTAAAATGTTGTTGTCGTTGCTATTTTGTCTTGTTATCTGGCTAAATATCTGCTAAGCCCATATAGGTGACCCAAATCAATAACTATTGGATTAATTACACAACATATGAAAGTACTTAGAAAAATTTAAAACAGAACGGATTCTCTTCGGTTTAGTAGTCAAACGGTCTCAAAGTTGAGAATTTTTAAAAAAAAGTTTCAAAGGAACTTTGGTTCAAGATCAATAACTCTAGAAGCTTTAGTCAAAAAGTTTGAGACATATCTCTAATTATGCTCCATATTGTGTAGTTTAAGGTTCAGGCTTAAACCGCATGGGGTAAGTATTTGTTTAATACAAGCGTTTCTTATCGTTCAATATGCGTTTTACATAATGTACCATTATGCACATTTTACCTATTTCTCAGGCTATTTTTGATTTTTTAATAGTCATAAATCAATTTTTAACTGGGGCCATAATTGATTTAGAAAATAATTACAAAACCTCAGTTCCACAGTACAGGGAGTATATACGGAGTGACGTTTCACGTCAAACGGATCAAGATTGTGTCCAAAATTCTATCAATCGTAAAAAATTTGTTTCTGGCCCAAATTGAAACTTAGTTTATATATTTTCTTATCCTGTTTGTCATTTTTCTAAAATTCAAAATGGCGGACAAATATGGCAGCTGAAAACACGTCGTCCCTAACCTATACAAAAACTTCTAAAAAATATTTCTTAATACAATTTTTATCAACAAACAATTTTAACCACTGAAGTTCGAAAAAATTATGAAAAATTAGAATTTTAGTCGTACTAAAAATCTGGAAAATTAAATATCTCAAGAACACGAATTAAGAGTAATTTTTTTAAAAGTTGGACATTTTGATATTTGATGCCTTCGATTTTCCTAAAATTTTCAGGATATATTAGTAGGACTGTGATAAGGAAAAGTGCAGTTTACCACCTCTTAAATCTGGCTCGTTTGCCCTTGAATAGAGGTCAAAGTTTAAGATCGCGGGTAAATCGTATAAATTATATGATAATTTTACTCTATAAAATCATGAGTGACCCATGAAATTCCTTTTTAATATGGATTTTACTTGATACTAGGTAGGTGTTAGCATAAATAATTTGGTGGCTCGTTCATGGCTTTGAGGGCCAAGGTCCTTCGAAAATGTTGCTTTCGTTGCCTTGTTATGTGGCTAAATATCTGGTAAGCCCATAGGTGACCCACAGCAATAACTATTGGATTAATTACACAACATATGAAAGTACTTAGAAAAATTTAAAACAGCTTGGGATACTCTTGGCTTTAGGAGCTAAACGGTCTCAAAGTTGATAATTTTTCAAAAAACGTCAAAGTTCAAGGTCAATTACTCTAGAAGCCATCAGTCAAAAAGTTTGAGATATAGCTGTAATTATACTTCATACTGTATAGTTTAAGGTCCAGGTTTGAACTCCGTGGCAGAAGTGTTTGTTTTTTTAATGCATGCTTTTTCAAACGTCCAATATGTGTTTTACAAAATGTATCATTATGCACATTTTACATATTTTTCAGGCTATATTTGATTTTATAATTATTTAAATTCATTTTTTATTAAGGCAATAATCGATTTAGTTAATGATTTCAAAACCGTGATCGCACAGTACAGGGGGAGTATACGGAGTGGATCGGATCAAGGCTGTGCCCAAAATTCTATCAGTCGTAAAAATTGTGTTTATGGCTCAAATAACGGTCAAGTAACAGTCACACAGCTTATAGTAAAAATATAAAAAATTGCACTGCGATGTATATATTTTTATTTTTTGAACACGTATATAACTTGTTTATAAACTAAAAGCTTCACACGTCATCCACCACCTATACAAAAACTCCCAAAAAATATTTCTGTTTTAGAACGGACAACCCATTTATCGTAGACATACAAAACAACCTTATTTCGATGTAGTTTGATTTGATGAGCATCAACCTTACCAAACCTTGTACTAAAAATTTAACTGTTCGCTCGTAAACCCAAAAAATCGATTAAAAACTGTATTTTAAGAGCTCTACGATCACGAAAGTTATTGTGAAATTTGAAATTTTTTACAACTGACTCAAACAGAAAGGTTAAACTCATTTATGGCGAAAATTGAAGCTTAGTTTTTAGAATTTCTTAGGCTGTCTGGCTTTTTTAAAATTTAAAATAGCGGAAAAATATGGTGCGTGCAAGGTTGACTTACCTCAACATGAAAGTCAAAGAATATTTTTTTCGAGGTTTTACTTGTAAAATCAGATCATTTAATTAAAACCATTTTATGAAATATCTTTGCTTGGTGAATACGAATTTAACCTTACTGTTTGAGCCATATTTGTCCGTCATTTCGAATTTTAGGAAAGCCAGACAGCATAAGAAACTGGGGTGTCCGTTCTAAAAAAAGAAATACTTTTTGGGAGTTTTTGTATAGGTGGTAGATGACGTGTGAAACTTTTAGTTTATAAACAAGTTATATACGTGTGCAAAAAATAAAAATATATACATCTCAGAGCAATTTTTTACATTTTTACTATAAGTTGTGTGACCGTTAATCCAAAACACAATTTTTTTGAAAACTTTTAAGGTTAGGAACAAAAAAGAGAATTTAACTAAGAAAAAATATTATATTCATATTTAGCAAGCAAACAAACACCATAAATGGTTTTCATTAAATGATCTGATGAGTTTTACAAGTGTAACATCGGAAAAATATCCTTTCACGATGAGATGATTGATTTCAGCCGCCATATTTGTCCGCTATTTTGAATTTTAGGAAAATACCAGACTGCATAAAAAACTTTATAAACCAAGCTTCACTTTGGGCCATAAACACATTTTTTACGACTGATAGAATTTTGGGCACAGCCTTGATCCGTTTGCCTTGATCTAATCCACTCCGTCTACTCCCCCTGTACTGTGAGATTGCGATTTTGAAATTATTAACTAAATCGATTATGGCTCTACTAAAAAATGAATTTACAATCATCATAAAATCAAAAATAGCCTGAAAAATATGTGAAATGTGCATAATGATACATTTTGTAAAATGCGTATTGGACATTTGAAAAAAAGCATGTATTAAAAAAACAAACACTTCCCCCATGGAGTTTCAAACACTTCCCCGATGGAGTTTAAGCCTGGACTTTAAACTACACAGTATGAAGTATAATTACAGCTATATTTCAAACTTTTTGACTGATGGCTTCTAGAGTAATTGACCTTGAACTTTGACGTTTTTTGAAAAATTATCAACTTTGAGACCGTTTAGCTCCTAAAGCCAAGAGTATCCCAAGCTGTTTTAAATTTTTCTAAGTACTTTCATATGTTGTGTAATTAATCCAATAGTTATTGCTGTGGGTCACCTATGGGCTTACCAGATATTTTGCCACATAACAAGGCAAAAAAGCAACGAAAACAACATTTTCGAATGACCTTGACCCTCAAAACCATGAACGAGCCACCAACTTATTTATGCTAACATCCACCTAGTATCAAGTAGAATTCATATTAAAAAGAAATTTCGTGTGTCACTCATGGTTTTATGGAGTAAAATGATCATATAATTTATACGATTTACCCGCGATCTTAAACTTTGACCTCTATTCAAGGGCAAACGAGCCAGATTTAAGAGGTGGTAAATTCTACTTTTCCTTATCACAGTACTATCCTAATATATCCTGAAAATTTTAGGAAAATCAAAGGTATCAACTATCACTCGCTCATACAAAGTGTCCAACTTTAAAAAAAATTACTCTTAACGCAGCTTTGTAAATTTTGCATATTTTACAGTAAGGATAGAACTATTTACAATAGCGCCATCTTTAAGAAAGGTTTTTTTAAAATTTGAATTTTAAAATTATTTACAAAAACGTTCAATTAATTTTTTTTCTAAAGATTTTCTATCAAACAAAAAAGAGTTTGTTGAAATCTGTATAGCCGTTCTTGAGCAATTTAATTTCAAAGTTATATCAGATTGGGAAAAATTTCATTTTTCATGCATGTTGGGGTGTCCCCTATGCTAAAACTATGCATTTTAAAAAAATTGTAAAATAAATTGCATTTTTATTTTGTCCATTCTATTTATATGCCAAGTTTCAATTTCGACTTTTTCAACAGTGTAGGTCACGTTTTTCATCTATACCTCCTTAGCAAAATGTTCAAACACTGAACGTATAAATTTACCAATGTTAGTTTCCAATTTCAACTCTCGTTCTCCAATTTCAATTTTCGAATCTAACTCGAATCAGTTTTACAATTACTAGGCAGGATGATGTTCAGAATCCTTAACGACCTAGAAAAATTTAATTGGTCATAAAGGTAAGTGGGTTCTTTATAATTCACTAACTTAAAGATGTTTTAAAGTTGTTTTATACTTTTTGGTAAAATGAATAAAAAATATTGAATGATAATTTAAAATTTTTTGTTTTAAATTTTTTGTGATTATCAATTCGTAACAAGATTGTAATATTATGTATAAAATGAAAAAAGTTAGAATTTCGAAAGTTTCATAGATCATTCTATTTTTTAGGAATAATGTTTACATTAAATAGTAAAGTTGGTAAATTGTATTTATATTAAGGTTATTTATTACAAGATTAAATCTTCATTACAATTAATTGTAAGAACTGAATCTAAAAAATTATGGTGCAAATTATGAAACTTTTTGCAATCCATACAATTTTAGAGCGATCTAGTTTCGAACCAATGAGAAAATTTTTAAACTTTAAAAAAGTTTATCATTCTCATCAGGGCTAGCCGACTAGATAAACTCTACCAAAAAATGTTAACGCTAATGATTATAAACCAAAAATTGGGTTACAACTCTAGCGAAGTGTAAAAACAAAAAATTTACATAAACATACATTTAATAAATTCAGGTTTAGTCAAATAATTTCTCTGGTGATCACTGTTTTGTTATACTCTAGATTTTCTAGTATTGAATAACAAAATTGTATCTGTGAGAAGAAGATGACTAGTCTTCACTTGTGTCTATTGACACATGATCAACAATTAATTCAGTAAATTATTTGTGATATAACATCACCCCGATGGAAAATCTCCCATCAAGAATAATATAAGAACTGAATCTAAAAAATTATGGTGCAAATTATGAAACTTTTTGCAATCCATACAATTTTAGAGCGATCTAGTTTCGAACCAATGAGAAAATTTTTAAACTTTAAAAAAGTTTATCATTCTCATCAGGGCTAGCCGACTAGATAAACTCTACCAAAAAATGTTAACGCTAATGATTATAAACCAAAAATTGGGTTACAACTCTAGCGAAGTGTAAAAACAAAAAATTTACATAAACATACATTTAATAAATTCAGGTTTAGTCAATTAATTTCTCTGGTGATCACTGTTTTGTTATACTCTAGATTTTCTAGTATTGAATAACAAAATTGTATCTGTGAGAAGAAGATGACTAGTCTTCACTTGTGTCTATTGACACATGATCAACAATTAATTCAGTAAATTATTTGTGATAGTGTGATCACCAGAGAAATTAATTGACTAAACCTGAATTTATTAAATGTATGTTTATGTAAATTTTTTGTTTTTACACTTCGCTAGAGTTGTAACCCAATTTTTGGTTTATAATCATTAGCGTTAACATTTTTTGGTAGAGTTTATCTAGTCGGCTAGCCCTGATGAGAATGATAAACTTTTTTAAAGTTTAAAAATTTTCTCATTGGTTCGAAACTAGATCGCTCTAAAATTGTATGGATTGCAAAAAGTTTCATAATTTGCACCATAATTTTTTAGATTCAGTTCTTATATTATTCTTGATGGGAGATTTTCCATCGGGGTGATGTTATATCACAAATAATTTACTGAATTAACAATTAATTGGTTGAAACGGATTAGATTTAATTTTACTTAAATCAAGTTAAATTAATCAAAAAACATATTGCGGCAGGAATCAGATTTACGGCGAATCAGATTTACAGCATTTAAATTTAAATTTATCGATAATGTAGTTTTTTAAAATTATTGCTATTGTCTTTTAGCCGTTTTGTTCAAATTTATATAATTTTAATATTAATATTTTTTTCCATCATTATTTTTGCATAGTCTCATTTTCTGTAAATAAAATATGGAAAACAAAAGGTGCTATTTTCGTATTTTCTTTTTATTATTATTTCCATCTATTTGTAATTGAAATTGGCTAACGAAACAATTAGAAAAGTATATCGTATAAAATGGAGGGGGACGAAGGGGTGGAACCCACAGGATACGCCTAGTAATAAATATGTATCTTGTACATGAGCTAAACGCCACGTTTAGCGTTTTAAATACCGCTTCAGAGCAACCCGTCAAAGTTGCCAAAGTTGCCCGAGTTAGCTTCAATTGAAAGAATTTTCTCAACTTACGGTTTAATTTGGAATCAACTAAGAAACCGACTTGGCTTCGAAAAGGCGTTATCTCTAGTCAAAATGTATTGCCACTCAAGATCTGAACCACAAATCTGGTAAATTGCAAAGTTATTAATTTGAATTTATTTATTTTTTTATTATTTAGTGAATTATTTATATTGTTCTGATCAATTTTGTTTTTAATTTTTCACATCTGTTATATGTATTTGTTTCTTAGGCATGTATTATAGTTAATTATTAAGACTGTTTGACTTTTGTGTTGTTTAAAATTTCCCCTCCAATTTAATTCACCTGCAAAAGCAAAATAAAATTTTTACGTTTTAAAAATTTAGCAATTCACAATTTTTGAAAAATCATCAATTATGCATTAAAAAAAACAAACCGAAATGCATTTATTTAAGGAATGATTTTTATTTTACATAAGTTAAAATTTAACTATAATAACAGAAATCGAAAAGGGTCTAGGCATACAATTTAACAAATGAATTTTTGAAACACATCCTTTTTATGTTCTAAAATCTAAAAAATGAATTATATCAAATTATAAATTAAAAATATGTAATTTAATTTTTTATTAAAAAAAAAAACTAAACATCGGTTCTGATCTTTAAATAAAAATAATCCATGTTAACAAACCTAGAAACATTTGTGTGCTACAGGTCAGTCGATCAATTTTTAATTTTTTTCAGCTAATTGCTTTGTTGCCTCACTTAATGTCAATTAATAATACATGTTTCTGTCTGCATAAATAATAAAAACTTTTTGTTATGTAAAGCTTAGTCATAATATTATATTATGTAGGTATAATACGGTTGTTCAATTTAGAAAAGGTAGAATGAATGTCTGTAGTTGTAGAGGAAAATATTTTTGTTTGTTTAGAATTGTTCATTGAAATGATATATGAAAATGGTTTGACTGGCATTTTATATTCAGATAATATGGGGAATACTTAAATTTCTGTACGATAAAAGATAATCCCAAAGAAACAAGAGAATCTAAATATAAAAAAATTTGATCTATGTGAAATAATATAGTGCTCGTATCTTTGGGATTTTTTGTATTAAATTTCTAGACAATACTATGTGTGAATTCATAGGAGAGAATATTTCGTCAACATTCTTATCAACATCCTAAGTCACGAGTGTAGTCATTATTGATGGTTGTCAATCAATTCGAAACTAATATCTGACGAACGGTCAATTTATTTGGTTAGAAATATAGACAACAATGTGGGAATTTTAGTTTGGAGAAGTTTTTGGTGAGCTTAACTCATACTTCATATTAAGAAAATGTGGATGTGTTTGGCACGCAAACCGGAAATTTAGTGACCGCAGTTGTATTTCACTGACTGATGGTAACTTCGATTAGAAATCAGTACGACATCGTTCAGAAGAAGATTTAACATTCCTTCCTTCGTTGATCAATAGAATTTACATTTTTATGCTGGTTTCTTATTGAATATTATTTTTACTTTCTAGTCCATTATTTTTAATTCTAGAATAACCCCCCTTAAGGTGCCAATGAGGTGCATATTCTCAATGTTTGCTTTCTCCATTTGAGCTGATGCAAAACGATACCCACAGCAATTAGAATTTTTCATTTTCTGTTTCATTTTATTCTAAATATGAAATCAAAAGCTTCAAAGCTTAAGGTTTACAGGGGTACAGTGTCAAATTCTAAAAGATATTTTACAAAAGTTAAAAAAATCACCCATAGTTCTTTAATACTGTACTTCTAAAATGTGTGCCTATCGTCACCTTACTTTCTTTTAAAGTATGTAGTTAATATATGGTTCGGAATATAAGCTAATAAACTGATCAATGTTCATAGATTATACACAATTCGATATAACTTCAATTTTCTTTTAATGTTAGTCAATTCAAAATCCAAGTATATTTTTGATCATTGGTCAAAGCTGTAATAAAATTCTTTATCCAAACAGAAATAAAATAAAAACTTGTACAATTAATCAATATCTAGAAGCTCTTATAACACAGGCAGCTGCTATTCAGTGTAAAACCATTTTCCTTTTTCTACAAAAAAAAAAAAGAAATAAAATTAATGACGGTTCTGCTCCTTACTGCTACAATAAAAGTCTCCTTTTGCTTAATGGTTTGAGTATTTTTTTTTAATTTAATTTTTTTTTTGTTTTAATTTTTTATGGATTTTTTTTAGTACAATTTAATGAACTAGGAAATGGTCATTTATCATGAAATCGATTGTTGGTTTTTATTAGTTTTTGGTAATTATGTTTGGATTGTTATTTTAATACAAGGGTATTCACCCGTAGTTTATAAATTTGAGTATGAACAAAGTGTTTTATTGATATTTATTTCTATGTAATATCAAATTTTTTTATCAATAATAAATGTCGAGAAAACTATATAACATTAGCATGACCAGAAATGTAAACCACTGCCAATCCTACAGCTATACTTTTTATTTGGTCCTTTGAGCCGAAAATGTCAGTCAACTGTGATATGGATCAAATTTGGATCGCAATAGATTATTTACAAACCATATTTAAACAAAGAGTTTGTTTTGTGTGCCTTTCACATTCACTAGTTGGATAAGTAGGAAAGAAAATTTTTATAAAATCTGTCCTCTAAAAAATTCATCAAATCTCATTGGTTTATCATTTGATATTTTAAGCATTTATTTTTAAGCAGCAAGGAAAGGCATTACTATATTGCGCTCCCCGTCTTTCTAATATAGAAAATAAAGTTGTTTTTAAAAAAACGCAAAGATAACTAAATTAATCTAAAAACTTATAATTACATTTAAATTAGACTCCGAATTATCATCAATTTGCCTGATTCTATTAAATTTTAATTAAATTTTATTTCAAAGCTATTATTGTTTTTGGTTATTTTGTTGTTAACCAAAATAATTTTTATACTAGAGTTTTTATTTGAAAAGTTTTAATTAATGATTTGGGAATAAAAGAAAGCGAAAATTGTTAATTAAATTTTATGTTTTAATTATTATTTCGATTAAGATTTACTTGTTGAAAATAAAGTACTTTTTACACGAAAATAGATAATAGGGCAAACAAAAAAATTTCTCATAAATAAATAAGATTAAGTAATTGCGATTGACATCGGAACATATTTTCATAAAAGGACTGACGTATGGGTCTTTGCAACAGAATAACGTTATTAGTAGAACTTGGATAGATGGAAAAGAGTAAGAAGAGAAAAAAAGAAGCTTAAAGACAAAAAGGAAAGGTTAGTAAAGGGAACAGGAGAGGCATAACAGAGGCATAAAAAACAGAAAAACAAAGATAAATGAAGAGTGCGGAAATACAAACAATGATCTAAAATAAATAAAATAAAGGATAGTTTAAAACAAGCTTTAATACGAGTCAGACGCAAAACGATGGCTTCCTTTACAAACAATTTAAAATAAAATTCTGTATCGTCTTTAAAATTGCAATAAAATAAAAATAATTGACAACCATAATACATGTTCATTATCCGTTCTCTAATTTCAAATTCTATGATGATGTATTATCAAACAATAACTCAATTATGAATACGATAAGAGAGTTTATTGTTGATAAATATCAGTTTAACTCCCTATAGAAATTCTATTTTATTTTAAAATTTTAGATAATATTACAACATGATGGATGGATTGTACATCGATGTTTTGGTCTACTGATTTATAGTTGATTAAACCGTAATAGGTCAGAAAGAGTCATTAGTTTAGGTTTATTTAGTTAAAAACTCGTAAGGACACAAGTCTGTTATTTTTTGAATTTTTTATATTTTCAAGTATAAGACTCAGAATCCTTTTCTTTTTAAATTGTTCTACAGAGAAAAGAAATATAACAAACATATCAGTTTCATGATACGCTATTGTGTTCTTTTATTAGAAAAAAACTTTTGTTTTTTTAGGACTAAATCAATCCGTTTTTCTTTTCTTGTTCAACGAATTTTAAAAAAATTTATATTTGCTTTGTATTATGAAAAGAAAAATTGCAATATTTTAGAAATGAAAGCAAATAAATTTGTTAAGATAAAATTTAATGCTTAGCAAAGGAAACCCCATATAGCTGGCTTACAAACGTATACAAAGGTATAAGTACTACTATATTAAAATATAAAAGTATAATACTTGAAGGACAGGACACCTAGAAATACATGGTTTAATGGAAAGTGAATTAGGTGGAACGAATATCAGAAGAATAGAGATATGTGGTGTTTTTCAACAATTCTACTGTGCTGGGCGTACTGTTATTGTAAAAAAATAGAAAACAATTAGATTCGATTGTCATCTCCCTATTTTGTCAGCTTCAGTGAAAAGTGCGTGAGTCAAAATTTGGGGGAAAAGGGGTGGGGTGCCAGGGGGGACAGGGTTTGTGGCGTCACATCGAGGTCAAAGTTAAAATATGAGGGGAATTGGCAAGTCGCACTACAGATGCCCAAGAGTTGCTCCTAGAGGAGATCGAGCCCCAGTTGTTTTTCCCTCCTAATTTTTTTTCGAAAATACTTACCCCCTATCTCAAACCCTAAGGGTGGCGCCAGTACAAAATTTACTTAAAAACCACCTAAACAACAACTTTATCACTACCAGTACTACACACAATTGAAATATTTTTATTATTGCTCGGAAAGGTCCATCAAATTAATTTATTTTTATCGTGCGATAAATAAAGTAAGCCCAGCATTACTGTATTTTCATTTGGAAACTATCTTCGTGTGACCGGCGTGACTTTAGCAAATTTTAGATAACTTTTGACACATGTCAATTGTGAGAATTTGCTGTGCATTGTTGTCAAGCAAATACCCAAATCAAATCTTAGTCAATCTCAGTGGATTATTCATCAAATTAAAATGGCATCAAAATCAGACAGCCAGGTATGAAAATAATGGGAATGAAAATGCTGTCCAAAAAGCAAGTGCCAGGTATATTTTTTTGTACTTGAAGTCGTGGCATGTATGCCGACGACAGTGCTTACTTGGTGACTGACGCAGTAATGCTTTTTTATCGTTGAAATACACAACAAACTACAGGGGCAACATAAAAAAGTTGTTTCTTTATTTGATGCATAGAGAGGCTTGCACAAGATTGCGAATAGAGACGGCGCAATACACGAAAAAAGGAAAAAGCGTTTGTAGACAACCTGGATTGCCTGTTTAACATCACACACGTCAATGTATTCGCACTGATAAAAATACCGAAAGAAGCTAAATTTTTACAAATGCAAAGAATGAAGGGCCGCCCTGGTTGCATGTGTGGTGTCGACGAAGCTGCATTCAACAAACAAAAAGGCAAGTGGAACGAGAAACAGCAGAAGAACAACAAAAAATAAATAAAAATTGTAGCAGAAGCAATGCATATGAACATTTTTAACTCAAAATTGTATACGTGTATTGTGTTGTACAATTTTAGTTACTAAATTATCATCTACCGATTTAAGTGAAATAGAAAGTGTTTCAATAGAGATTGATTACCCTTCTTCCGGAATAACTCTGCGTCCGCGAGAGCTAAAAGAAACAAGAGATACAATCGAAAGCATTATTTCAGAACTGGGGTATGTTTTTGACAGATGTAAAACCAGCGACCCAGCAACAATCCGTATATTGATTTGTGCAGCATAAGCATTTGGGCTCCAAAAAAATATATCATAAACTGTGCGTTTTTTCGATAATGCCGTACACAAAATCGAGAAAAGATAGCAGAGCTTATGAAAGGAAACTCACGGGTAATTGTTGGCAATACAAGAAAGATTCGAATTAGGATTTACATTTTTATGTATGATTTACACTTTTTAAGTTGGCTAAGAGAAGTAGTAGTATGCCAAATAAGTGCAATGTCTAGCCTAGAAGTGGCTATGTTGGGACATTATAAAGACTGCATGGGACACTATAAAAGAGAAAACATGGAGCCAGGCATAAAAGACGATGAAGCCGCTGTCAAAATACCAATTCATGTTTAAATATAAATTATATCATTTTGTTTGGCTCAACTAAATGAAAAACATCCCAGAGCGAGTACCAAGACCATTACCATTTCAGCCCACCAGGAGCTATCAGTCATGCTTGATGGATGGTGAAGGGCATATCTTGCCCAAAAATATTTTTGTTTCGAAAACATTTCCATTTGATCAAAAAGGGTTTCGCGATATTTGTATCTTCATCGTGACACTTTACGTAAAAGCTTGGTTCGGCAGCACCAGAGCTATCGAGGCTCTTAATCAAGATTTCAATTTTTAAAAGTGGCTGCTAGATATGTTTCAATTGACAAGATTGTGTCACAGAAATTGGTGGCAAAATTATGTGGACATCTTTCGGATCTAAGTGGTGAAGCTGCACGACATTATTTCGTCACGTCTGAGACACCTAACCCTAAGGCGACAGCATTTTTTCGAACGCTACGAATTGCCGTCAGATTTTATTTCTGCTGAACGTAGAAATAAACACAACGCGAAGACTACCAGAAAGCGCAGGAGATCGTGCGTAAAATTAATGGAGGAATATAAGAAGGTGTTGTGCCTAGACGAAAGAGATAAGCCTTTTTGCATCACGTCGTCAGGCACAATCGCAGGAAATATCGATTGCACGATAAAAATAAATTAATTCGATGTACTTATCCGAGCAATAATAAAAACATTTCAATTTTGAGTTGTACAATTTTGAGTACAATAAATTAAATTAAATGAAACATTAAACTAAATTCAATAAAACAATTAATCAAATTAAATGAAACATTGAATTAAATTCAATGAAACATTAAAATCAATTCAATAAAACAATAAATTAAATAAATTGAAAAATTGAATTAAATCATTGAAACATTAAATTAAATTCAAATTATGAATTATTCAATGAAACATTAAATTAAATTCAATGTAACAATAAATTAAATTAAATGAAACATTGAATTAAATTAAATGAAACAAAAAATAAAATTAAATAAAAGATTGAATTAAATTCAATGAAACATTAAATTAAATTGAATAAAACAATAAATTAAATTCAATAAAACAATAAATTAAATTAAATGAAACATTGAATTAAATTCAATGAAACATTAAATTAAATTCAATAAAACAATAAATTAAATGAAACATTGAATTAAATTCAATAAAACAATAAATTAAATTCAATAAAACAATAAATTAAATTAAATGAAACATTAAATTACATTCAATGAAACATTAAATGAAATTCATTAAAGCAATAAATTAAATTAAATGAAACATTGAATTAAATTCGTTTCATTGAATTAAATTAAATTAAATTCAATCAAATAATAAAATAAATGAAATAAAACATTGAATTAAATTCAATAAAACAATTATTTAAATTAAATGAAACGTTGAATTAAATTGAAATAAATTCTATGAGATATTGAATTAAATTCAATGGAACATAAAATTAAATTAAATAAAACAATATATTAAATTAAATGAAACATTGAATTAAATTCAATAAAACAATGAATTAAATTAAAAGAAACATTGAATTCATGTCAATGAAACATTAAATTAAATTACATTCAATAAAACAATAAATTAAATTAAATGAAACATTAAATTAAATTCAATAAAAGAATAAATTAAATTAAATGAAACATTGAATTAAATTCAATAAAACAATAAATTAAATTAAATCAAAAATTGAATTAAATCAATTGAAACATTAAATTAAATTCAATAAATTAAATAAAAATATTAATTAAGGATTTCGATTTGAAAGAAATTTAGTTTCTTATATTTTTGATTTTTGGCTTATCAGTCGTATAAAATTTGATGTCTTTCATTACAGCTCGTTTCATTTTCAAAATACCAAAAAATCAAATAGGTGTAAAAATTGAATAAAATTTCTTCTATTTGTTTTAGTTTTTTATTATTTAATTTTAAAATAATTCAATTTTTTGCCTAGTTCGTATTTATTAGTTGCCGTACCTAATTAAAATCTTTACCGGAATACGCACTCATTTGCATTTTTTGCATATCAATAGAAAATAAAAAAATTGAATTACATATTAGTTATGGCTTAATAAGTGAAGCATAAATTTTTGTATACACCACATCACTGGCGTAACTGTGTGTTACATCCATAAAGCGACATTCATTCCGGACATAATTTTTCGGGCGTAATAACCTTCATAGCGCCCTTGGTCTGATTTATCTATAATAATTAATCTCTATCCAAAATGTCTTAAATGACTAATCTACTAGTCCCTTTTATTGAACTTAGATTTTGAGTAAGTGGCCACTTTGAAGTTTACGTCACGTCTACATTAAATTTTTTAAGAAACTTCTCCATCGAAATTTCGGTTTTGTACAATTTCAGCTGTCCGTTTGAGACTGATCACAGGTTTTACCAACTGGCATACTTTTTAAAAATAAATAATATTCGTTACATTACCAGCTAGCAAGTTTGAGCTGTTTTTAACAATATTTTTATTTAATTTGCATTCTAGATTTTGTATTTTTATTCAACTTTTATAAAAAATAGTAGATTTTTATACAAGTGGTGAAAACGTCTCTTTTTGCGTGACTGAACGGTTCGTGGAATAAGTTCAGGAATGCAAAAACGTTTTTACCACGCGTAGAAAACGATATTTTTTCTACGCTTGTAAATGATAATATTTACAAATTCATCTACTAAAAACTTACAAAAATACATATCTAAATTTGACTGTGTAAAAAATAAACAAGATTGTATTTATATATAGCATTTTTACCAGTGTAAAATAATGTTATTATTGTGTTCACCTACAGATGGATAATAACAGGCGAACACAATAATAGCATTATTTTACATTGTTAAAAATGCTATATATAAATACAATATTATTTATTTTTTACACAGTCAAATTTAAATATGTATTTTTGTATGTTTTTAGTAGATGAATTTGACAATATGAGTAGTGAAAATAGTTCATATATTTTCTCTAAAAACTTTTACAGATATTACAGATATTTTTTTTACCGATTGGAAGTCATCGTTTAATGTATAAATTTAAAAAATTGTAGGTTAAGTTTCAATTAAAAACAAATAAAAATAAATTTTTTAATAAAATTTATTTATTTATTTATTAAATTTTTTTTAATTTTTTTTTGGCGGAAAGAACTCAAAATATATTTTATATCTGACAGTTAATTATCGGAGGAAAAAATTATACGATATATCTGATACAAATTTTATTTTATCGCTCCGATTTCTCCGATATAGAAAAAAAAACACACTCATTATTAGTTTAATTAATTAATTACACACAATTGATATAATGATTAGTTTCGATTCGATTCGATCAAAATATTCAAAATATTCAATCCCTTCAAAATACTGCGATATTGACAGAAATAAACACAGCAACCGAAACAACAACAAAATCAGTAAATCAAATTCAATCACAAATATTCAGTCAAATATTCAATCCTTTAAATAACCACCACCTGTAGGCGACCACCAAAACTTATTTACTTTCAGTCCTAGTGACTGAAAATATTTTCAGTCACTACTTAGAAAAAGTTTCCCTTTCACATAGGTTTTACTATATATTTAAATGACAATTTCGTAGCTTGAAGTAGAAAAAAAATGTATTTAACTTTTATTTCTTGAAAATTAAAATCATTTTATCTCATGAGTCATGAAAATAAATAATTCGTTTTGAAATTTATTTTCAACAAATTTAGTTCAAACTTTTGACTTGTGAACTGTATTTTCCAGTGGAAAGAGATAAAGTTCATAAAAGGTCACTTTAGATAATAAACTGTATTATTCATCATTATTTTAAACAGATGAAAAGGGGATAAGGAAATTTTCGACAAGAATTTTATATTTATTTTGAGTCTTCAGATAAAAATTTCCAGTTTATTGAATTGAATTACATTAAAAAAAATATGTTCAATTTTGGATTTAATGCTATAATTTTTGAACGACCATAAAAATCATACCATCAAGCCTTTATTTTATTATAACTAAACCAATTTCCATTTCATTTATTAACAAGTAACATACCGCCCCGTCAATGTTTTCAATCTTAAGAAATTCGATTTGTTTAACACAACACATGTTTCATCCTCGTTTCATCAACATTCAAAAATCTAAACTTTTAAATCTTTTCATTTGGATTCATATTTCATCTTTTTTCTTCTTAATTTAATGCTTAGCTTCGCTCTTCGGATTAAGGTTAAATCCTCCACATCATTAAATTTTTAAGAATGAAGAAAAATATTCACTTGGGAAAATTAGAAAACTTAAATCATTTTATCATGAAAATTTGCATTCATGCATAAACAATTTTCTGTTTTATTCATTTATTCATTGAAAAACCGACAAGAAAAATTCAACGATTTTAGTTGATAAAACAAAAACTGAATATAACGCTATAAGGTTCAGTTTTGGTTTTTAAGACTAAAATGGGGTTTCTGACTTTTTATCATGTTTGGTTTTGCATTTTAAATCTACATAAAAAAATCAGTATTCAGGGTTTCATTATTTGAAGAATAAAAAAGTGTAACCCTATTAGTGAGACTTTAGTATTTGTCCGTTTGTTACTGTTTTTCACCAGCGATAAATTTAGTAAGGTCCAAAGTCGATAACATTTTCATGAACTAAAAAATTATTTAAACGTATTTGTTCAATCGGGGATAAATTCTCATATTTTTTTAAAACTACTGATTTAAACTTGTGATGCACCAACACTTGGCATTTAAATGAACATTTAATCTTATACACGAATATTAGAGTACTATAATACTAGGCAGAGTATTTTACAAAGGAGAATGATGCTTGTTAGTCAATAACTGACAGACAAGAATCATTCTCCAGCGCAAAGCACTCGTTCATATGTTATGTCACAATATTAGGCACACACAATTCTTACATAGTAAACTACAAGTCGCACATTCATTTAAAACATTTCAACGCGATGAGTGTCCTAATATATTTTTCTTTACATTTCATCATACAGATCAGTATGAAAGCGTCATTGGTTTTTTCAGAAGAAAAAACGAGTCAACGTATTTGTATCATTTTTATTTTTACCATATATTGATTTCCATTGCAATTGTTTCTGTAACGATATTTTTTTTAGTGTTCTTGAATCATTACAGATTTACCCTGTTTTAGGTAGATTTCATATAAAAATCTACCTCTTGTAATGTGCCTCATCTCGGAATTTCGGTAAAATTTTTGTGCCAAACGACTATATATGATAAGCGGAGACGAAAAAACCAAAAAAAAAGTTTATATATATACATATATCTATATATATATATAAACGATATGAGATATAACGAAAACGACCGGCACTCTCACGGTCGCATTTGTCGAGGTAGATCAAAAAACTTTTCTGTACATGTGTGTTCTATTAATATCTTAGACGAGTTCGTGAATCAGCAAAATCCGACACGTGGTTTCCGACACGGCCGTTTGGATACTAATATTTTTAAGAAATTAACAAATTTAGAATCTTTAGAATCTTTTTTATCAATTTATTTTAAAAATAGAATTCTACAGTTAGAGGTTCCTGAGTGAGCGGCTCCAACAAAAAAGCTTGTAAAAAAATTTCTTTTTTTAAACATTCGGCATTCTAACGGTCGCATTTGTAAAGCCAGATCAAGAATCTTTTTTTAAAAATGTGTGTTTTATTAATATCTTGGACAAGTCTGTTTTTTAGATCCGTCATAACGGCCGTTTGAATACTAATATTTTTAAAAACTTCACACTTCACACTTCATTTAGAATCTTTGAAATCTTTTTTATCAATTTCTTTCAAAAAATAGACCTCTGCAGTTGCAAGTTTCTGAGTGAGCGGCTCCAACAAAAAATCTTGTAAAACACAAAATGCGTTTGAAACAATCGGCACTCTCACGGTCGCATTTGTGGAGCCAGATCAAAAAACCTTTTTTAAAAATGTTTGTTTTATAAATATCTTGGACAAGTTCGTAAATCAGCTAAATCCAACACATGGTTAAGAAACTAGAGGCTTTATATTAGAAAAAAATTGGTATTTTAAATCCGTTATAACGGCCGTTTGGATACTAATATTTTTAAAAACTTCGACAATTTAGAATCTGTGAAAACATTTTAATCCGTTTCTTATAAACATAAACCTCTGCAGTTAGAGATTTTTGACTCGTCGGCTTCAACAAAAAAGTTTGCAACAAGCCCTAAGAAAAACAATTTGCAAAAACCTTATAACAGTCAATGGAATAAAAAGATTTGAATAAAAGAAAAAAACTTTTTATTCTTAGAAATAAGCTGTTTTGATATTTTGCAGTAGTTGCACGACATATGATATAGAGAAGGTTGGCGTTTGTTTTTCATATAGTGTCATAAATTGTCACACATATGTTCTGTGGTAGATCTGATATTTGTTTGTTGCAAAATTGGATAGATGTAGTTTTGCTTATATGTAGCTAATTTTCTTTTTAAAATTTGTTCAATATCTGTTTGTAATTAGTTTGTTTTGTTTAAACTAATCTGATACATCAGATTCTACTTGTACACAAAACTATCTGATCTCGAAATCTACCTATTTCTAGCCGCTTCGACTTTTTTTTGCATGAAATGTTTTATTTTTTCAATGTATAACTAATGATGCCCAATTGTTGTAGTTACCCTGTAATCACACGATGAAAATATTAGCAACCACTACAAACAGAAAAATTAACGGATACAAGGTGTTGCACAGAAAACAATTGAATGTGTGTATGCTTTTCATCTCTTCTGTTTAGGTAAATTATGAATATAAGGATATTTTTACGTTTATAGTCAGAATTTGATTTTTGAAAAAAATTAAATTAATTAATTGTCGGTTATTGATCAGGCAGTCAATTTTGATTTTCAATAAAAAAAATTAGAATTACTGATGTAAACTACTGGTAATTGCGTTCGGAAAATTATCAGTGTACTTAAAATGTGGTTGGACAAACTCGATGATGTCATTATATTCTAGAGAACTTCATTGGGTTAAATTCAAATCGAAATAAATAAAAAATCACTTAATTATCCTTTATCTGGGTTGTATTAATATTACACATTATTATTACGAGCATGAATAAACAACAATTAAAACAAATCCCTGAAACCATAAAAGTTGAAAATAAAATGCAAAAAAAATTTTCTGCACATGTAATGATAATCGTCTCCAAATGAGTGAAATAAAAGAAATAAAATTTTACTCTTACGAGTATGAACGATATAGAAATTTTTTTTTTTTATACTAAGTTAGACATGTTTAGTGTTAATTTAAATAAGTTATAAATAAACGTCTCTGAATATCCGAAGATATCATGCCAACTGTGGATTGTGGAAATGGATTATGATGGACTTTAAAAACTTTAAAAAGTTGGGGATTAAAATAATCAGGGAAAACCCATAAGGGCAAGGAATTCCAAAGATAAGAAACACGGTTGAAAAAATAACGTTGAAAGGCGACAGTTCTACATTTTGTTATTTGAACGGTGAATGGGTGGGCCATAGCTGATGCTCTGGTTGAACGAGAAAAAATAGCGGGTTTGGGTAGTATTGATTTGATTTTCACTGAAGAGTACTCATTCATAATGTATTTGTAAAATATCGTCAAATCAGCGACATTTCTTCTATGCTGTAACGAATCAAGCTCGTTTGTAAGATTTGAATTGCCGATCAATTTATTTGCTTTCCGTTGGACAGTGTCTAGACATTTTAAAGAGGTTGGGTATGCACCACCCCAGATGTGAGAACAGTACTCCATGCAGGGGCGAATAACTGATTTATATATTAAAAGAAGCTGTTCGCTATTGAAAAACTTACGACAACGCCCTAGATATCCTAACTTTTGAACTGCGCTCTTAGCAAGATTGAAAATGTGAGTATTCCATTTCATATCATTTTCACCCTCAACTCCCAAAAGTTTGATAGATTTCTTTTCTTCTAGATCGTTAAAATCAAATTTTAATGGAAAAGGGTTAGATGTAGATGATCTTGTAAAGTAGCAAAACTGTGTTTTACTTGCATTAAATTCTACACTGTTTGTATGACCCCATTCTAAAATTGTTTTAAGATCAGAGTTTAAGGAATCCGTCAAATTAGATCTATGGTTATTAATAACATCAGACGCCCGTTGCCTTTGTGTTTCATGGGATGCATGTAGCGTACTATCATCGACGAAACTATGAATGGAATGAACGGTGGAATCTAACAAGTCGTTGATATATATAAGAAAAAGGGTGGCAGACAAAGATGATCCTTGAGGCACTCCTGCGTTGGTAGAAAATGTTTCCGATGATATCCCATCGATATTTACTCGAAACTCCCTCCCAGTTAAAAAGTTTTGAATCCAAGAAATAAGTTGCTCTTCAACACCATAACATCTCATCTTACATATAAGATTGTCATGCCATACTTTGCCAAAGGCCTTGGATATATCCAGTGCAATGCCAAATGTTTCACCAAATAAAAATATTTTAACTTGTGAATACTATTCTGAAAGGTGAAAAGACCGCTCAAATTATTAAAGATTTTCTAGATTTTGAATTCTTTTGCAATCAACAATAGTTGTTTTTCGGATGAGGTCTCAAATCAGTTGGTTTATTATATTTATCCGTTTGTTTTTGTTCAAATCCAAACAGCTGAGTAATTGAATAAGATCAATCCATAATAATTCTTAAATAATTTCTTATCACAAAAAAAAAGGAAAACTGGCAACATAATAATTATTAAAACTAACCTAAAATTAAATAAAATTAAATACAAATTGTGGTTGATTTTTTTTTTGTTTCGTTAAATTATTTCTACAAACCTGATCATAAAACTGATAACCGAAAGAAATTCGTGACGAAAGATAATAATAGAATAATATGCAGGTTGATGTATATTGGATAGTGTGGGGTTAGAGTGCAATTGCAGGAAATACTCAAACTGTTATATCATTTGTTGTTGTAGGAGTAACATATTTATGGGTACGTTTTGTAGTTTATTGGAACAAAAGGGGTTTGCTGTTAATTTATTGATTAGAATATTAATATAAATTAATTAGATTTCTGTTTTGTATTGCTACATAATATTGTGGTTAAATGTAATTAATTGAAAAACGGAAGAATTTTGATTATAGATTAATGGAAGAGTTACGACATGACGATGGTACAGATAATTGTTGTAAAATATTGATTTTTCTTTCAAGCTTGCCTGTAATGTACGTGCTTCAGTATATTATCGTTTTTATTGTTTGGTGTATGTCAAAGTAGCTCACATAGTTTCCGATTCGGTATTCGTCAGATTTGTTGTTTTCAATATCTTAGCCTTGTTTTGTTAGCCTCAAAAAATCTCAATAAACATTCTGTGCATGGTGCACGAGTCTATCTATATTTCGTGCACTTTTTAAATTTAATCATTTTTATGTTCTTTTCTAGCGTATATTTTAAATTTATTTGAAGTTTAAAAGTATTTGAGTGCTAACGTCATACCTCTTTGTTTTAATTTAACATTTTTCAATCATGTAAACATGTATACAAAATGTGCAAAATAGAACTTTTAGGCATAAATATATAAGTATTTAATGTATGACTTTTATAACTAGGATCTTCTAATACGTTATGAATTTGGTAACGTCATTACGACAAATGAAGATTGCGGTTGTATTTTTAAGTTCTAAAACGAAAATTTATGTCTGTGATTGCATTTGTAATGAGGCATCCATTTTTTCGTAAACCAACATGAAAAATGACAAGCAAAAAATATTAAATAAATATAGTCATGTTTTGGAATCACTAAAATCAATTACTTAAAGTGCCCGTTTGTTGTTTGTGAATATTTTCATCAACCGTCCCAAAAAATTTTTTCGTACATAGTTTTTATGAAAGTAAAATAAAATTCATCAATTTATTATTACGAAAGTCATATTATCTCATAAAATGTTACATGAAACCAGCCAAGGTGGGTGGTGATAGAAAAAAATTTGCATTATCAAAAAACCAAAAAAAAGAAAAAAAAGAAAAGAAACAAACCCCACAGGTATTAATAGACATAAATAGGGGCTTAGCTTTATGATGCTTGAACTAACTTAAATAGTTCTGATGTTTTGCCTCTCCTCACAATTCATTATCTATTGTTTATATTTTTCTATATACGTCTCACTGCACCAATATTCATGTTTTTTAGCTTAAAAGAAAGAAAATTGAAGCTACTATAGGCTCCAAGAACTTATAAAAAATTGGTGTCTTTATTTGTTCAAAATTTATGGTGTTAAAAATGGAAAAATTAAAAAAAAAACTGAATTTTTCGTATTTTTCCAACTTTTGTCAACTGTAACTTCCAGAATCCTTAATGGATTTTTACAAAATATAGCTCAAATGTTTGTTGGGATATTTACTATACACTTGTTTCATTAATATTTTTAATTTATTTGTTTTGTAAAATATGAGACCCAAGAACCAAAACAACATTTTTGATCACAAAAAAATTGATTTTTCGTGAATATCTAAAAAACAAGAGCTAACCAAAAAAAATGAATATGATATTCGTGCTCAGGAGGTCCAAATCTATAAGAAAAGAATTTCGGGTAATTTTTCTTGTAAACTAGTGTTATCAGACCATGTCTCCATCGGTAGGATCTTATATTTATTTATTTTTTCGGAAATGTAGCTTAAAGCTACATCCAAACAAATGTAATTTTCTAAAAAAAGAAATTAAACATCTAGATCATATAATAATTTGCGAACGAACGAAACCTGATCCAAAAATAGCAGAAGCGGTAAAAACCTTTCCAGCACCAACAAAAATTAAACATTTCATATCATTCCTAGGATTAACTGGTTACTACAGACAGTGTATTAAAAATTATGCGCATATTGCTAAATTATTGCATATTGAAAAAGAAAAATACATAATTTACATGGAACTCAGAGAAAACGCATTCCAAAATTTAAGACAAGCCGTTATAGAACCATCTATTATAATGTATCCTGATTTTTATGTTGAGCACTTACGCAAGTGACATATCATTGGGAGCTATACTGTCACAAGAATATGAAGAACAAGATTTTCTAACAGTATACGCTAGTCGTGTAATAAATTGAACAGAGAAAAATTATGTAACAGTAAAAAAGGAACCCCTCATTATAATTTGGGGATTGAGACGTTTTCGCCCATATCTTTATGGTAATAAGTTCATTATTTTAACTGAGCATAACCCTTTAATATATTTATATTCTTGTCCTAACCCCACATCAATTCTCTTAAGATGGAGATTGGAGTTGGAAAAATACAACTTTCAAATAAAATATCGCCTAAAGAAATTTTACACTAACGTGGATGCATTATCGCGAATTGAATTACCAGAAAGTAAAGAAAATGTCATAAATGTGGTAACACTATCAATGGGAACAGACAATATGGATTATTCTAACAGTTCTACGAATAGAGTCAATATTAGCTCGAACATTACCTGCACCAATCGTGAAACAATAGAAGATACTCCTCACAGTAAAAATAAAATATCAGACACCGATAAAGGAAACCAACCAGAAATTGTAATAATATATGATGAAAATCTAACTAACGATGCAATCAAGGCCCATCTGCCCATTTATTTAGCAGGCCCTCTATGGCTGCCCATCTTTAGTTTTAACCGATCAGGGCAGAAATTTCATGTCAAAATTATATAAAGCAACATGTAATCTTCAAAAGATAAAAAAACATGAATTGCACATCATGTTATCTACAGACTAGTTGTACTCAAGGCATTAGTGGAATATTTAAGATCATTTCAAGATTACTTTCAAGATATTTAAGATCACAGAATCAGACAAAAGCAACTATGGGACCTATGGATCCCTTATGCTTCATTTAGCTACAACTCGACCACTCATTCTTCAACACAATATATGCCATACGAATCGCCACGTGAAATGATCTTGGGAAATCTCTTATTTAATATCACAAAGTATTTATAACCAAAAATAATTTAAACGTTAAATACAAAAAAAAAGAAAATAAATTAACACGAAAAAAATCCAAACCCAAAAATTATATAAAATCAAATCAAAACAAAGAAAGGCTTACAATAGTATTATATATGATGAGTTCACTGTAAACTGTTGGTCCTCTGATATCCTAATCTTTGATAATTGCATTCCCCTTTGTAATTTCTCTCCTATTGTAATTAACAGTTGGTATCACATCCTCATTAAACGGTCCAACTGTCATAACGTCAACCAGTGCCAATTCCATTTCTTCTCTTTGAACCCAACAATTAATCCAATCCAAAAATTTTACCATAGCTAACATTTTGGATACAACTGTTTGTACATTTTGATTACATCCCAATCAAACCAAGATATAACAAAAACAGCAAATAAACATACAAATATCAAAAAACATGTTGTATTAATTTACATTAAATGACGCAACAACACAATTAACGAAAAAATTGGTTAATTGAACAGTAGCACACAAAAATGTCTCTACGTTTGTTGCAATTCAAAGAAATTCAAAAATTCAAAATAAACCTGTCGTTACGTATGGTTAAATATATAGGCAACTTTGAAATGCTCTGAAAATAAAATGCTTTATCGCTCACAAAAATCTCCGTAAATTAAATAATCGATTATATTGAAACACGTGTATATGTGTTGCTACTGTTAGCAAATGCTTATAATTTTCTTAAACTTCTAATTTTAGATAAGCACCTTTACAATCTAAGACGCCAAACGGAGTACAATCCATCAGCTTTACAAATAGATCGTCCATTCTAGGTGTAGGATAATGGTTACACTTTAAATATCTATTTATTGTTCCAGAAAAATCTACTCATATTCTCAATCTTCCATTTCCTTTCTATACAATAACTATTAATGATGCCCACGCTTGTTATGAACACTAATTGTGTGATGTCCAACATGTAGCGTTTGGAAAATTCTACAATCTAATACAGAACAATTTGAATTCTGAGTATAGATATTGGCAAAGGAAGTTAGATCTTTGTAGCTATGTACTAACAGTAAAGACTGACACCGGCGCAAAACACCTTTCCATTTTCCATCCTTGATTCTACAACGTTACATGTTTCTCACTAACACAATTTTTCATTTGTATAATAACAATACAAAGAACCTTTTGATCGCCCCATGAAACATATGTTTTCATAAATTTATTATTGTTATGTATTCACATCATCTCTACATGATATTGTTACGATTACAGAAAAATCTAGACGATTACAAAAAAATCTAGACGATTACAGTCACTTCCAGGAAAATCAAATCAACAAAATACTACAACAAATTAATGAAATGAATAGTGTTGTTGTTGTATTTCGTAAAACTTGGGTCGACAACATAAAATAAATGATTTTATGAATCAAATCAACGTAACGTAAAGTAGTCGAATATTCTAGTGTTTTCTCAAGGTTTCTAAAAAGTAACCTCGAATTATCTAGAAGTATTGCAGGAGGTATATAAGCAAATTACTTCTTGTAGAATAAGTTAGTTTTATTTTAAATCTGCGATAGTGAAGTTAAAATTATAAAAGTGATTTTTAAATTAGTTTTGTGAATAAAGTTATAAGTGTTATTGAGTAGAAATATTTTGTGTATTATTTTGGAAGTGGTGTACTGGAAATTTCTACAATAAACCGTTGGAGTTTCTGAAGCTGTTAAAAGAATATTCTAGTTAGGAATATTGTTGCTGTACTGTTTTCCTGTTGTTGTGAAACAATTAAGGTGTTGAATACTTAATAAAACCTGGTGTTTTTGCTTACTAATCAGTGATCGAACTCTGAAGAGATTTGGGAATTACGTTTATCTAATTGTGAGTTAGGCCAATTCGAAGTAAGGTTGGAAAAACGTAACAATATGTATAGTTTTTTTATTATTATTGTTTCTTTTGTTTTAATATAAAAATGAAACAAAGGAGATGATATGTATGACCTCTTTTCGTTCTATATGAAAACCTGAAAACTCTATTCACTTTAAAATTCTTTCAATGTATGATTTTATATTTGCAACAGGTTGAATGAGGTTATGACTGTATCTACTTAGAGGGTGATTCCTAATTTTTATTTTTTCTTTCAATTATTAATTAACCGATTGTTTCTATATTTGTATTAATAATAACGAAAGCTGCAAAACGAAATGATGCTGTGCAATCAACTTCCTTCTCACTCGTTTAGACTAACTTTAAATAATATATATAGCTGAATTTTGCCAAATATTACTCAGTTCGTGATCTAATATTTTTGAGTTTAATTCAATTAAGCTCAGTCGGAATTTATAAATAAAAAGAAATATAGATTAAAATTATATTCAGTTCGCTTTTTATATTTTATATAAATTAAAATTATATTCTGTTCAATGGTGTTGTAGTATTGTTTTGTAAAAAAAAAAGAAAATAATTTATTAATAAAGAAAAAAATAGTTTTATAAAAAATACCTGGAAAAATATCTATATTGTTATATAAAAAAGAAATTGTATTAAAAGTGTTTTATAATTAAATTGTGTGATCGTTTGTTTTCGCATCCCGTTTATATATTGTTATTGGGAAAGAAGGAAATGTACCGGATTACGAAATAACAGGTGCATGTGATCGTAATAGTCTCAAATTAAATAATTTGCCTCGGTTCGATATTAGCTTCAGTGTTGATTTAAGTAAAAAGAATCGACAGAAAAATTGCTGAATCATATATATCAGTCGATAGTTGAGGCTATGAATTTTACATCTGCCTCGACATATTCTGAATTTATCACAGATTTAGCCAAATCAAAGTTATTCTGAATCGAATAAGATTTTTGGATGAACTTAATTTGGCGTCTTGCTGTATAAACGATAATAGAGTAACACAAATTTTGGAATCATTAGCAAATTATACCGACATTGACGTAATTATGGAACAAGTTTATTAAAATGGCAGTTAATTATTCAAGCGATATACAAGGACGAAAGTCGCTTCACCGTCCATCACCAGTACAACAGTTAACAGTAATATAAGCTAGGTCTTTATTTTTTTCTTTCTATTATTCCTATTAACTTTTATGACATTTTTTGCATTGTTTTGTTGAATTGTTTTACGACCATCATGGTCTTGTAGGTTTTTTTTTGTGTAGGTACGGTATGTTTCTATTTATTTTTATGTAAAGTCCAATGGCTTTACTCTGAGTATCACTGGACTAACAATTCCAACTTCAGGAGTAGCAGGTCCATCTACTAAAACAATATTTACTTTGAAATTTCTAATCGGTTTCTTAATATCCTGTGATGATAATACATTCGAAAAATTGTTCCGTAAACCATTCATAAAATAAACCACGATTAATTCTGTTAACTTCATGTTTAAATTCCGGATTTATATTTTTCAACTCAATTTGCGTCATATCCATTTTTATTGACTTTTATGTTGTTTTTAAAAACGATAAATTTGATTTATTTAAAAGTTTTGACTTATTTATTCCAACGACAAACTTGAAGCTTCCTCTAGAAAAAGTTAAAATCACATGTTCTGATAAACGGCGCAGCTCAGCAATGGATTCTGGCCAATAAAAGCCATTATTAGTTGATTTACAAATTGCAAAATTAAAGATATCTATATAAAAAATAAAAAAATTTGTTTTTGAATTTTAATAAGTGAACTATAGCAAAAAATCGCTGGAAAGAAAATGACGCGCACTAAAACACTCAACCTTTGTATGATCAACCTTTGGCTAGCTCTAAGCCGATTAAATCGTTGTATAATTCAATGTCGAGTATACTAAAATAGCAATTCATGATATGTAAATGAATTGGCAGTAAGACCCACCCTCTTACTGAGTTCTAGCCGACCGTAGATATCCGTCGCCAGAGTCAATAAAAATACCATTATGTTTTATATCCGCCGGTGACTTTTACATGATCTGTATGAAGAAGCATGTAAGGCCAGAAAAATATTATAAAACACTTAATTTATAATAAAACCAAATCAAGTTAAACTCCTAACTTATCCTCCACTATATATTTACTTTAATCAAAATATAAAATTTCACTTTTTCTTGTAAACATTTTTTTAAGCAAAAATAAATAAACAAAAATCAATTACATTTATAAAATTTTAATTATTTTAATTAATTCCAAACTGTGTTTACTTATTTTAATTGTAAATCAAATCGAAATGAAACAGGTGACAGCCTGTTATATTGTAGCAAAAACAATCATCTTGATTTTTGGTTGATGAAGAAGATAAGATTCTTTACTTATTATTTGTTTTTTTTCGGTTATTTTATGTATTTTATTTTTGCCCAAAAATATAAATAAATAACTTAAAATATGTTCCATGATGATGATGGTTTGGTTTAGCTTGGTTATACGAAATACTTAACGTAACATAAAAGAAAAAATTTGTTAAGAAAAGAAACATAAAAGATTTTATTAAGACAGGTGGTGTTCGTTTTAGATTTTTGTTGTTGGGGATTTTAAGATTTTTATTGCATTTTATGTTTAAATATTTAAATACAATCAGTGAGTGACCGTGGGTTTTTTTTTCGCTGTGTTGAGGACAGGTGGTTTTGATTTGTTTGCTTGTTTTTGGTGAACAAAGAAAATGTATATACACATGAAGAAGAAGAAAAACTTGAAATTTGATGAGAATATGTTGAAGATATTGGGTTTCTGGGCATATATTTTTGTTATGCATGTGAAAAGGATTGGTGTTGTGATAGTAAGATAAATGTTTAAATACGAATATTTTTAAAAATATTATATAAACTTGTTTTAAATGGATGAAATTGGACCAAACCGTTTTCTTTATGCTAATAAAGACAGTTGGGGTTTTTATTTTGAAAGAACTAATATGAATACATGAAGTTAAAAAATTTAAAATAACAAATAGTGAGCTCAATAGGTAATTTATGGTTTCAAGAAAGTTTTTGGTGGTGCTGAGATTAACTTTCTATAACTGCTGAGCAGTGAAATTTTTTTGGAAAAACAAATGGAAAAGACATTACATTGCTAATCAGCCGAATCGACGATGACTAAACATTTATTTTGTTGAGTCATGCATTTCTTGTTTGTCGACACGGTGCGGTGAAGATGTGGTGAGAAAGGCTCCTGATACTTGATTTTTATAGATTGAATTTTATCGATACAAAAGCATTGAGAAATTCTCCTAAGCAAGCAATGTAAATTGATTATGGTTTGAGTGAACGAGAACCAAGAGGAATCTTTTCTAATATGTTGAGGCATTATTACAGGCAGTTTCTTAAAACTACCAGAACTAGAACGTAAACGAATTTAGAGCATAAAACCCAAACCGTTATTACTTGTTTCATTAAATCTTTTAAGTCATACTGACGGTCGGGTTTAAATTAAATTCTGTGTCAAAAAAACTATAGCACATTATTTTAAATTTTTATTATCGACTCAACGGTTGATATTTGAAGCATTCAAAATGACAAGGATGAGCCAGTTGCAAAATATAACCATTGTTTAATTTTGGTTAAAACTAAACATTTTCAAATAAAGATGCCAGGTTTGATTCACGAAGAAAACCACCTTTCATCAACATTTTTCAGAAAGTCTTTATCCGGGTTTATTCAAAAACCTTAGATTAACTTTTAGATTAGCTCTCAGAATAATTAATTTATAACATCGTAAGGTCGCCATGTGATTCGTTTTTTTTTTGATAATTTAAAAAATATTTAATTTAGATATTTTTTATAAATATCAAATTGAGATCTTTATAAAAAATATCTAATTTAAATATTTTTTAAAATATCGAGAAAAAACGAATTACATGGCGACCTTACGATGCTATAAATTAATTATTCTGAGAGCTAATCTAAAAGTTAGTTTAAGATTTTTGAATAAACCTAGATAAAGACTCTCTGAAAAATGTTGATAAAAGGTGGCTTTCTTCGTGAATCAAACCTGGCATCTTTATGTTACAAGCCTAGTATTTTAATAACTGAGCTAGAATACCAACAATAAATGCAAGTCTTTATCTGAAGACGATAGTAGAAATCAGAAATATCTGAAACAGATGTTTCTAAACTAATTCAAAAGCAATTAAATTAGAATTTAAATTATCATTTAAACCGCTCTTCACTATATAACTTCAATTACAAACACAACAAACTAAACCATCAAAAACTTGTCATCCAAACTTTCATTTTCAACAACAAAAATATAATGAAATTTAATTCATATTTCTTTCAACAATAAATAAAATTGTCTTTCTAAGTACAAAAAACCTTAATTTTCAATTTTAAATTAATTTTTTTTGATCCATCAACACAATAAGCAAATTTTGAAAAAATGTAATTCACATTGAGTCATTGAAGCTTTTGACGTTGAACAAAATAAAAATTAAAAGTTTAAGTTACTGAAGTCCTCTTAAACATGAATAGAAACTTGAGGAAGCAAAAATGTTTGTAATTATTTGTTGAACTTTTTTTTTCATTTCATTGTTCCGGGAAAAATACTTCGTTCTACACGAAATGGGAAGAGAATTGTATGTTAGAAAAAATGAAAAACAAATATTACAGGAAAGAAGTGGGAAGTACTCGATATTTTAATTTTCTTATCAAAATGCTTTTAACAGAACTTTTGTCAATATAAGCTGGTATACGATTAAACAGAAACAAATATACAATAGCTTAAACCAAGCTTTAAAATTATTTCGAAAATATATTAAAACAAATCAAAATCGATTTGATCCCTTGAACCGTTTTTTTGTAATAAAAATGTTGTATATAACATCGATAGTGAAAATGTCGATTCATGATAAATAATAAATAAGGATACAAAGTATCAGGAAGTTTAGGAAAAATATACGGGAAATGCGTTTATCTCTTGAACTGGAAATGATTTTTTTTTCGTACGAAGTTAAATTAGGGATGATACAAAAAATTGACGTCAATCGCACTACAAAAATATATTTCAAGGAAATTCGAAAATTGAGATAAATCGGATATCTATCAATGTCGGGTTATATTGGGGTTAAATTGGTCAATTTTTTAAGTTGTTGTAACAACAGAAAAGGGTTTTGATCAAGCATTCTTATTTCTTACAATTTCAATTTAAATTATTCAAATTTCGATTGATAAGAAAGGAAAATATCTGTAACTGACTCCTAATCTGCAAATCTGTCACTAAATTTGGACTGGCTTGTGACGATACATCGATTGTTGTACAGATCCAAATGGGTAAGATAAAGGTAGCCTAAAGATTTTTCAATTTTAGCTTAGTCTATGTCTAAACTATAATAAGGGTTAATGTAATACAGATGATGTTTGTCCCGCACTATATTTTTGATTTATTTCTAAAAAACTGTAACAACAACAACTAACAAAATATGTAGTTTTACAGATGATAGTCTCTGGTAAAATAGCGATGGTTTGATTTTCCCTTGGAAGAATTTCAGTTGGATCTGATAATGGTCAAGTTACTAACCCGCAGATTTTAAATTGCTGAAGTTGTGGGTACATATTTTCATTTTGCAGTGAGATACCTTAGACTTAGTGAGTGCGAAAGCTGAAGGACTGTTGGAAGCTGTTTTCTGCTTCCCAAATTCCATTTTAATTTATTTATCTGTCTTCAATTCTAGATCCAACTTACCATATTCCTTAACCATTATTCATATTCCAAAAAATTAGAAAAAAACATTAACGCTTGACACTATAAATTGTTACGAATCGGTACATTCTCTGGATGACAAACATATTTTAAAGCATATATACTATACATCCTTTAACTGAAAGGAATAAAGTTTATTCATTTTCATGCTATTTATTTTGCTGCAGAGCGATAACCTCTATCAAAAAACTTTCTACCTCTGTTGCCAGACTATGAGATCATGTTGATTGATCATGTTAAGATTGCACATAAGATTGCGATTTAACAACCAAAAAAGTGTTATAATTTGTGAAGAAATCTTCCACATTTATCATTGGTGACTTCCACGACGGTTGTTACCGTTTACGAAACACGCTTTGGTTTTTGGAAAGTCTGGTACATTTTAGTACCAGACTTAAAGATACGTACTTAAGCAGATTTAACAAACCAAGCCCAGTCCTCAGCTAGTGCTCAAAGACGCACAAACAGCTTTGAAACAATTTATACTATCGTCGTTTGTTTTGATCATCAGAAAAACAGAAAATATAAATCAAAGAAAATATAAATACATTAAGTTTTTGGGGTGCAAGTTAGCCCCGCCATTTCAGAAAAACAAAAAACAAATCTTGTGCGGAATTGTGCTAGAGTTTTGCAGTTTTGTGCTGTTTCCCATATCTCGTTGGTGTCAACGGCAAAAACATTTTCACACAAATTAAGTTTTTAGGGGTGAAAGTCAACCCCGCCATTCTTGGTACTCGTGGAAAATTTTTACAGTCAGATTATGTTTTTGGGGTAGAAGTTGGCCCCTTCATTTTGGAAAAACGAAAAACAAAACCTGTGCGGTATTGTGCTTAAGTTGTGCTATTTTGTACTGCTTTTTGTGTTTTGTTTCTCCCCAATATAAAAAAAATTTGTTTTTTTCAAAATGGCGGTGCTAACTTCCACCCCAAAAACTTAATATGTCTGTCAAATTTGTTCCATTGCGGCGAGCGAGATATGCAAAGCCGCACAAAATAGCGCAACTTTAGCAAAATACAGCACAAGTTTTGATTTTTTGTTTTTCCAAAATGACGGGGCAAACTTTTACGCTAAAAACTTAATTTAACTGCAAAATTTTTTTCCATGATTTAGTAACAGGATTTGGAAAGCATCACAAAATAGCAAAACTCTGGCAAAAACCAGCACAAGTTTTGTTTTTCCGTTTTTAACAAAATAGCAGGGCTAACTTCCACCCCCAAAAACTTAATTTGTGTGAAAATTTGTTTGCCGTTGGGTAAGAGATAAGCAAAACAGCACAACTCATAGCACAATTGAGCACAAGTTTTGTTTTTCGGTTTTCCAAAATTGCTGGGCTAGTTTCCACCTAAAAAAACTCAATTTGTGTGAAACAAATTTTTCCGTTGGGGCCAACCAGATATGGAAAACAGCAAAACTTAATATGTGTGCCAAATTTTTCCATTGGGGCGAAAGGGATACGAAAAACAGTACAACTTTAGCACAATTCAGCATAAGTTTTGGTTTTTCGATTTTCCAAAATGGCTGGACCAACTTCACGGACATGTTTACTTTTCTTTTTTTTTTTATATATTGTGGTTTACCGCCAACCAAAATTTCTGACGACATAACTGTGAATACGGCTCAAAGATTGACGACGGCTCGTCTGAAGCCCTTCGAAAGATAAAGCAACAGGCAAGGAATAATTTCGCCGGAAACATATTAGATGGTCGGTCACAAATTGGCAAGGTTTGGTCACAACGTCTTGCCAGCTTTTCGAATACAAGCAGCGAACAACAAACGACACCAACCATGGAAGACCGACTCGCACGTATCGTAGCACAATTAAAAAGATTGACGCAGAGAGGGCTAAGCGCATCAAGAAAACGGTTCAAACCTACGACCTCAGGTTTTCGTCCCAGATGACCATCTCCGTTCCGACAACGATCACGATCTCGTGGCAGTTTAATAGTCCATAAGATAAGAGGACCATGTTACTATCACCGAGTTTTCGGAGCAGCGCAAGAAAATGCCGACACCCATGCACATTTGAGTAATCATCATCCAAAACTGCCATGGATGTAGACCAACTAGATAGCTTTAAAAAACTGTAATCGAGAATAAATACTCCAGCCGTCTGTTCATATACGACAAAATGAGCCGACAAACCTTCCTGATAGATACGGGAGCAGACCTTTCTGTGCTCCATCAAACTTAATTTCTTAACTTTCCATCGCCCTAAATCAACCGATCTAGCTCAGTTAGCTGCCAACGGAACAATAATAAATACCTACGGAGCAAAGCTTCTACAGTTAGACATCGGACTCAAACGAACGAAGTAATTATTATGAAACTTATGGAAAAGGTTTCAATTAGCTTGAGAACACATTGATCAAAGTGGCGGGAGGTCTACCATGCAACTGCTGACTTTTCACACTTTATTTTAAAGCTTGTTGAGAGCGTACAGACTTCATTCAATAATCAATTTTAATGACACTTTGCCCAACTTCCGGTTTGTAGCTTCCGGTAAATTTTTTTTTTACTTTTCTCTTACAACATATTTTATGTTTGTTGGAATACTACTGCTTTCTTTAATATTTTTATAATTAGAACTACGCGAGATCTATAACATTGGTTAGCCTTTACTTAAAGTATTTGATGGATATTAGCTCACTATATATCCAGAACACTATGTTTCCAGAGCTGTGGTTAAGTCAGCCTATGCATCAACGTCGCAATATTTTTACTTAACCGCACAATTTTAAATTGTGTGAAGTAATGCTATCATTTCAAATTAGGACAAAATGGTGAGGGTCTCCCGAACACCTCTAAGTTTAAATCTTTAATAACTTCTAATCCCCGCTTATGATCTTATGGAAACTTAGTATATAAGGTTTTAGTACTGTTTCCAATATTTCTGCATACCTACTTACGGTTTGTCACTTCCGGTTAAAAAGTTTTTTTTTTCAGGTGTTTAGCCCTACTGTAGCCTACAATTACACATCGATTTTCGAGAAAGGTTTTATCAGCTTTTGGAGTACATTGGATAAAGGGTTGGGGGATCCACCATACAACAAATTTATTTTCTCACTATGTTTTGAATGTTTGTTGGGAGCATACACCATTCGTTCGTGAATGAATTTTGATGACACTTTGGAAAAAGATACAAATATGTATGGCAAGGAGTTGATTGGTTTTTGAGCGATATTGATCAAAGTGGTGGGGGGTGCCCGAGCACCTAGTTTTTTGAAAGCTTAATAACATCTGTACCTGATATTGGAATTGGATGAAACTTGGTACATAAACATTTCGTACGGTTTACAACAGTTGTGCATCCCAACCCAACTTCCAGTTTTTCAGTTCCTGTAAAAATTTTTTTTTTGTAATTCTTTGAAGTTTTTTCAGTGTCTTTATGCACACTACAGTCTACAATAATGAAGTGATTATGGTGAAATTTATGAAAAAGGTTTCAATTAGTGTGAGAAGCCCCTTTTCTTGCCCCTTTTTGCCTGTTCTTTGTATTAAACAACCACCTATGTTTTCTGTTTTGATGGACTTGAATCGTCACGTATATAGACGTTGATAAATCAAGATACCACAAATTAAAAGAAAGATTTAAACTACATACTTTATTTGTCGTTGTGGTAACATTTTGGGAGTGTACTAAAGCCCGCTTATGTTTTAACTCAGCAATCGAAGGACTTAATCTAATTAGGTTGGCTATTCGCTCTTTCGATTTGAATGTATTGAGATGTGGAGCTACTACTGGTAAAAAAACTCAGATCAGATTTGTTTAAATTTTCAATATCGAAATTGAAATTCATTAACTCAAAGTGATGAGATATAATTATGGTTTTGGAGAAGGAGGTCTGAGCAGTGATAGAGCCTTTAGAAGTTCCTTTTTCACAATCTGGACTTAAAGTTAAAATTCCTGAGTGTGATATCTCATGATACTTGATTAAACCTTGGCAGATAATTTGTAGGCGTTCTGGAAATGAAGCTACGAAAAGCCGTGCATTAGATGTTACTAAATCCAAATATACTGTGGAGTTTAATGCCATCGATCTAGGTATACATATTTCTGGAAGCTTGGTTGCAGCAAAAAAATAATTCGTATTCACATGAATGCCTCGAGTATATATTAGTTCCAAAATATGCTGATTGCGACATATATACGGTTGTTGATTCAATTTAGTGCATGGATGCAGATCTTTTATATTTAATTGTAAGAAAAAATATTTATCCTCACTGATTAGAAGAAGTTCTTTGGAACAAATTAAACTGGAACATATGTAATAAGGATGTGGACTTTCATATCAGTATAATTTAATTCTAAGTGAGACATGAAATAATTAAAAGAAAACGAAAAATAAGAATCATGCACATGACTATAAATGATTGGGGTAGATTTAATTTAGAGAACATAAATTTAGGTTTCCCTAGTTTCCCAAGGATGAAATTTTGTTTGTTTATGGAAGTTGGCATAATTTGTATATGGAACGTTTAATTTCACCCACATTTGCTCTAACTGTAGCAACTCGTACTAGACCATCAAATCCAGGATGAGTTGCAGTATTTTTACCGAGTTCCCAGTGCTGAGGAGGAGAGTTTTTATTTTTGTTTACCACTAAATTTCCAACTTCTAGGTTTCGTTTTTTAGTTGGCCTTTGTCGAAATCGATGTAAATATTCCGACTTCCATCTTTGCCAGAAGTCAGCTTTAAGTTGATCGGGCAATTCCAACCGTTTATATTACTTACATTTTTTATTTCCTTGGATGGCAGAAAATGCCCATGAACTTTCACTTTTCGTAAATGGGTTATAACGGTTTTTACACCCGCCTCCCAAGTTCTACCAAAATGTGGTTATCTAGGTGGAACAAGATTCCAATTTGCCTGCCTGGAGGCATAAGTATTTGCAGCTTTACTGGTTACAGTATTAATTCAGTATTAATTAAGGATTTGATATTCTTTTTTTAGAACCGCATTGGCCCAGGAAGTTGGTTCCGTTATCGGAATAAATATTTTTACACAAACCACGACGAAAGAAATTTTTTTTAAAAAAGCCTGGGTTGTTGAAGCATCTCCTGTCTCAAAGTGAATGGCTTTACTAGAAAAACATACAAAAACAGCGATATATTCCTTTGTAGTTCTGATACATTGACCTTTATTTAATTTAAGAATGAGTTGAACAGCAAAGTCCACTCCGACGTTTTGGAATGGTATCGAAATTGCAATCCTTCCGATCGGCAACGCTTCCATTCATTTATTCATTGTCTTTTGCTTCTGTAAGAAACATTCTTCACAACGTCCAATATACGTTTTTATTACCATTGTTAGTTTAGGAATCTAAAATTGTTTCCGATTCAATGTCACCATCATCGAATACCTCCTTGAAGTGTGAGACGATGCATATTTTTAATAAGTTTATACAAATATTTTTTGGATTGAGCTATAATTCTGAGTGTATCTTCGCTTTCAATAGTGCTCAATGCAGTTTACTGATTATGAGTTCTTGTTGGCAGAAGTTTGTTAGGCTTAAGTCGTCTACAACAGAACAAAAACACCCAAGCGCGATGAAGGCAAGCAAAATTGGCTAAGATAAGTTTGAATTGAGTTTAATTATTGATTGGTTTCTTGAATGGTGATTGGATTGGGCACCATGGATTATGAGATAGTATTTCTGATAATAAAATTCCACGAGATGCAATATCAGTGGGATTGTCATCTAATAGTATATGGTTACATTGAGCCTCGTTGCAGTTCTCAAGAATTCGGGCTACTCAATTAGCAACAAAGGTTTTCCAACAACTTGGACAGCTTTTAAGCCATGCAAGGACGATGGTTGAATCATACCATGCAAAAACACTTGAAATAGATAAGCCTAAATTGGCGAGGGCATTTTTTAATAGTTTGGATAGGAGGAATGCGCCGCACAATTCAAGGTGAGGTATTGTTAGACATGAACTATTCTTTGGACCCACATTGGTTTTGCCGGAACCATCCGTCGCTCTCAAATAGAGGGCAGCTGCGTAAGCGTTTTCCGATGCATCACAAAACCCATGGAGTTCACGTTGATGGTTCGGATGGGTATGAATGTATCTCGGAAGTTTCAATTTTTTAATATTCGGAAAATCTTTAACAAATTTAGTTTTAACTATATTGGGGAGCGAAAATCGGAAATTCTACGTCCACGCTAACAGAACAAGGCTGGTGTAATTGAGAGGAGCAGAGAAAATACTGCTTATACTCAATGATTCTGCACCATAGCGAATCATTGGCGCCATAAAACCAATGCAACTCAAGCATCTGTTCTCTACGTCAGGTTCGGCTACAAGTATAGCTGACGATCGATCCAACAAAGGTGCTGATATGGACACCAATCGGCGATCATATGCTCGTCATCTTTGAGTACAAGTGCAAATTAGTATCTACATTTAATAGACAAGCAAAAAAAACCGTGCGCGAGAATGTCGATGCATTTAAACATCTGGAAACGATGAATAGATATCAGGCAATAGTAACGCAAAACATAGAAGAGCATGATATATCTTTTGAGATGCCATTGAACATACAAGAGGAATTGCAAACGCTTTAATCAACCATTATAGCCGCAGCACAAACTACAAGCGGAAAACGACCACCGAAATCACACAACGAATGGCTTAACGAAGAGTGCCGCTAAGCCGTTGAAAATAAACAAGGACTGTACAAAGGTGGTTAGCAAGGAACACCTAAAGCTCCCAAGCTGATTATCTATGCGCCAGGATAGCCACAGCAAAACCTCTACGTAAAAAGAACGCGAACATGTGAAGAGCTGAATCGAATACATCAAGATGCGGCCAACGAAAATTCGCAAGAGCACTTTGCCAATGCACGGAATTGGACAAAAGACTTCCACTCAAGATCTTCAGCCATCAAAAATGGAAATAATGAACTTACAACAAGTGAACGAGATTTGCTGGCAGTGTGGCGATCCCACTTTCAAGACCTACTGAATAGGACGAATGAAGTTCATCCTATTCGAGCAATTACTCCATCAACTGAGGAAATTTTGGTCCCTTACCAAGCAATAGAAGAAGTGGAAAATGCCATTACAAGTCTGAAAAATGGCAAAGCACCAGGTATCGATGAAATTCCCGCAGAACTATTGAAAAATGGAGGAGCAGCTCTGGTCTCACGTATATACAATCTGATTATTGCAATCTTGGACCAAGCAGAACTACCTGCTGTATGGAAAACAGCTCTCATTGTTCCGCTACATAAGAAAGGTGACCGTCTAAAGTGTGCGAATTATCGTGAATTACTGTTGAACACTGCATATAAAAAATTGGCTAATGTCGTACTTGCACGACTCATCCCGTTCGCCGAATCTATCATCGGTGACTATCGGTGTGGTTTTCGTCCCAACCGTTCAACCACAAATCAATGTTTTACATTAAGGATGGTTCCGGCAAAATGATGGAAGTACAACATCAGCATTCCACCAGCTCTTCGTTGATTTCAGGCAAACATATGATAGCATCATCTGTAACAACCTTTGGTCCGCACTCATATGCCTTGGTATCCCAGAGAAACTTGTTTCTCTGTGCAATCTTATAACATCGGGATTCGGCATCAAATTGTAGAATAGTAATCCAAGGGTCAGTTTCTGATCCATTCGATATAACATGAGGTGTTCGATAAGGTGATGCACTCACGCCCGTATTGTTTAATTTAGCGCTTGAGTACACGATAAGAAAAAGCCAAATTGATACACAAAATTCCATATTTAACAAATCTAGTCTAGTTCTTGGCTATACGCAGATGATATTGTCGGACGTAGAACAAGCGATATTAAGAATAGTCCCTCTCAGCTTGTAAAAAAATGCTAAACGACTTGGACTATGCATCAACACCGGCAAAGTTAAAGTTTTAACAACATCTAGAAACATAGCTCCCGACAATATGAATACTGGCGACTATGAAGTAGAACGCGTAGAAAACTTCAAATACCTCGTGTGTGTAATAACATCGTCAAAAGACATGCAGGCAGATATCAAAGCCCGTGTCTCTGCCGCATACAGAGTTTTCTACGCATACTCAAAACTTTTGCGATCAAAACATCTTTCGCAGTTGTGTAAACTCTCACTTTACAAAGCATTAATCCGACTTGTGCTTAAGTGAAAGCTGGCTTAAGTGAAGTGAAAGCTCCTTAATCGGAAGCTTTTTTATGCTAAACATATTTTAAAGGAAGATAAAACAACAAAGGTAAGACGAGATTGTTCTGCTTTACTCCAAAGTCGAATTTACAAAGTGATAACTACACACCATGAATTGTAATCAAAATCAGAACACCCTGCATGAAATAATCGGAGAATTCATATATGAGGATGGCAATCTCTTGACATTTTCCCAACCTCATCCTTATCGAACAATGATCGTTAGTACCTCTGTTTTACGGTAAACCAAATTGGTTAAGAAAAGGAATTGGCCTTGGCTAGCAGAATGTCTGACAAGATCTGACATTCTGCGCAGAGGCGCCCGAGGTTTGTGTAATTGGCATATAGGACGCGATTACTCTATTTATGGGTTGGTATCAGAACAGCTGTGTACAAGCCTCTCTTAGCTGGGGTATTCTGTCCTTGTAGGTATTTTAGGAATCATTCGTTTTACTGGATAGAATTCCTAACGTCCTAATATCTAGTAGTCCTTGGACCCACGCCGATTTACCATACCACATATTTTATACTTCGTGAGTCGTCTGTCCTTGACGAGTCCGAAAGCTTTTGTTTTGACATTTTTATCGATTCGGGCGCTTTTCGTTCGGAAGGCCCCGAAAAATACCGATTACCGGGATTTTGTAAATTTGTTACCACAATCTTTTTTTTACTATGGAAAGTGGAAATTTGTTTTAGAACACGAGGGAGCCTTGTCCGACAAAAATTTGTCTGCTATTGTCGAGTCAAATGTCAAATGTCGGATTCGACAATAGTATACACATTTTTGTCGGACAAGGTAGCCCTTGTGTTCTAAAAAACAATTTCCATCCCCCATAGTTAAAAAAAATTTAAAAATTGTGGTAGCAAATTTACAAAATCCGGGGCAATAGGCATTTTTCGGAGCTTTCCGATCGAAAAAGCGACCGAATTAAGGAAAATGGCAGAACAAAAGTTTTCGGACTCGTCAAAGACAGGTATATAATATTTGGTAATCATTAAATGAAATCGGCGAGGGCCAAGGGACTATAGCTTATGACAACGCTATTTAGAAATACAAATACTTAATTTCTATTTCATAAAGATCTTCATTTGTATAAATTAAGATTATATGATTGTAGATGTTCTGTTCAGTTTCAGCAAAAAAGTGATCAATGCCAATTCGCGTAAAAAGATAGATGCTGGCATGTGGTATATTTGGTTCCAAATATTGCCATTTGATGAGACATGTAGAATTATAGTATGGAATACATGGAAATACTAAACTAGGAATATTAAAAGTGTTTGAAAATGAAAAATCCATAATTTTTTCAGCTATTAAAATCACTAAGAAACAGTCTATATTCAACGGTTTGGGATATTTTCAACCTTTTGTATAGTCCCTGGGCCCGATTTAATGTGATGATTACCACGTATTTTATACTTCGTGAGGCGCCTGTCCTTGACGAGTCCGAAAACTTTTGTTAAACGCTTTTTCTCGATTCAGCCGCTTTTTCGTTCGGCAAGCGCCTAAAAATGCCGATTGCCCGGGATCTTGTAATTTTTTTTTTAACTATGGGGGTTGAAAAAATTGTTTTAGAACACGAGGGTAACCTTGTCCGACAAAAAATTGTCTGCTATTGTCTAGTCCGTCAACCCAAACATACCAAAATGTCAGTTGGCGGACTGGACAATAGCAGACACATTTTGATCGGAAAAGCTTACCATCGTGTTCTAAAACAAATTTTCACTCTCCATAGTAAAAAAAAAAATTGTGGTAACAAATTTACCAAATCCCGGGCAATCGGTATTTTTCGGGGCTTGCCGAACGAAAGAGTGCCCGAATCGTTTAAAAAAAATGTGGTGACAAATTTGCAAGATCGCCGGCAATCGTCAATTTTCGGAGCTTTCCGAACGAAGCGGCTGTTTTGAGGAAAATGACAGAACAAAAGTTTTCGGACTCGTCAAGGACAGGCACCTCACCAAGTATAAAATAAGTGGTAGTCATCATATGAAATCGGCGTGAGCCCAGGGACTACCTAGTAGTTATATGTAACAGATGGCCTCCTCATCTGTGGTAAATTGGTTTAAAGTGATAATGAATGTTAATGACAGACAATGTACATGCACTATACATCCATTAACTGAAAGGAATAAATTTTATTCATTTTCAAGCTATTTATTTTGCTGCAGAGCGGTAACATCTACCAAAAAGCTTTCAACATCTGTAAGCAGACTATGAGATCATGTTGATTGATCATGTTAAGAGTGCACACGAGACCACATTTCATAGTGATATTATCAGTTAATTACCATTGAGCTAAAACATCTAGGGGAACAGCTATTACATTGGAATGATCTTTAACAAGAACAACGATGGCGGCTTGCTCTAGCACCTACGCACCCTAATCTTTAGTATTAAATTAAATAATATTAATTCTAGAACAACTTCAGGAAAGAACAACTTCAAATGTAAAAATCATTAGAATTTTGAACATATTTATTTATCACTTTGAAAATGACTGTAAAACTCATTAAAGATTGTTCTATCATCATTCTCGTCTTTTTTTCTTTCAATTTTAATAACTAAAATAAATAATAAAACAGAAAATATTCCCTTACACTGCTTTTACCAAAATCATAAAACATTAAGTCATATGGATTCATCTTATTTCACTTTTTAAATACTCAGATCGTTAACCTCTGATGAACAAACAAAAGTTAAAGCTCATTAAAAGTATGACAACATTTCATAATTATACCTTTCGCATAAATACCAAACACAAAACTTTATTTTAAACTTACCTCACCAGTTATCACATTGTCTCTCAAATTTTCTAAACCAACCGGCATTTCATCATTACGTAAAAATATTTCATAATCCGGTCGGAACTCAAACAGAAAAAAAAAACTCATAACAATCCACGAGAAAAATATCAACATAATCATCCATAAAAGAAGAATTCCGACCATTCACAAATCCCCAACAAAAAAAATGAAAATTTCCACCACTGTAAAATAAATAAAATCCTCCCAACACATATCCAAAAGAATTTTAAATTTGTTTTCCTTTTTTTTGTGTGGTGTTGTTTTGTTTTCCTCCACACCAACAGAGGTTTTCAATGTTTTTCAAAATACATAGAATTTTTATTGATTTTTTTCTTCTTTATTACGTAATTGGAAAAATAAAAACTAAATTTTTAAACATAAAAGAATTTTTTTTTTATTATTATTGAAAAATGTGGTTTTCCATTTTAATTGATTTTTTTTATGGGTGTTTGTTGTTGTTTTTCAGTAAAACAAAAAAAAAGATGGAAAAACAACAAAACCAACAAACAAAAATTATGGTAAATTTAATTATGGTTATAGTAAAGTTTAAAGGATTGTACTCACTTTTATGATAATCTTCCATCTTAATAATTTTTCTCACTCATCTGAATACACTTTAAGTAACTCAATTTTTATATAAGGGTTAGGGTAGTTTTTCCAATAAGATTTATAGTTTTTCTTTTATTCTTTTTATTACGTTTTAATTTTTCTCATAAATTTTTATTCCGATTCATTCACTCAACTATTATTTTTTTTATTTAAATATATTTAAAATAGAATATATCACAAAAAACTATATCAAACTTTAAATCAAGTTTTAATTTTATTAAATTTTATTTCTTGTAAGTCAAGACAAATCAAAATAACTTCTTCACTCACTAAAAAAATGTTAAAAAATAAACTTTTCAACAGAAAAGGAAATCTGAAACTTAAACCAAACAAATGAAGAACAAAAGAGATCGCGATGTATAGAAAATATATCCTTTTCAAAAATTATAACAGAATGAAACGTTGAGTAAGATAAATTGTCATGTTGCCTTCGTTTCTCAAACAGGATAATATTTTTATTTTGATTTGATTTGAGTAGAAAGTGTTATAAAATTTTATTTTTAACTATTAGTTTTGCTAGTCGATACTAGTTGATTTTATGTATGTATAACGATTTTGTTTTGTCTCGGTTTATTATTTGAAGGTATAATATAAATAGTTTTTAAAGGTTATTGTTAAATGGATTATAAATTAACAAATCATTTTGTTTTGAAGCATTATAAAGACTTGTATCGATTATTTGATTAAATTATTTTGTTTTGGAATTTATTTATTTTCGGAATTGAGTTTATATTTTGATGGTTTTATGGGAAATTAATGTAAATGGAAGTTAGTGAATGAAAAAAAGGATTTTTGATTAAAATATTATTTTGCGGGAAAGATATCGCAAATGGCGTCGGTTAACTGAGATATTTGAATTATTTAGAAACACGACTTTAGGTATGAAAGCAAAAATATCATTTAATATTGATCCTACGGAAATTAATTATATTATATATTTGAAGGGACCTACTTGAAACTATAAATTAACATTTTTTCCCGAAAAAGTTCTTCCCACTTGAAGTGTTCTTTGCTGTCGTAATATATGTTTAGATTTACTGGGCTCGTTTTGGTATAAAAAATGAAATCAATTATTTGGCCTTTTATAAACTCGATTCTTTCAAGTATAAAACATGGAGGGGCTGAAATCTCAAGCTCTGAGATATCAGGACTTCGGTCTGGGTTTTTGATATAGGTTTCGACTAAAAACTTTTATGAGGACATGTTTTTTAGTTTTGGGCATTGATGTATATTAAACATAACTTTTTGTTAAAGTACATGTATTTTTAATCTCTGTTTAGATATATATTAAAAAACTAACACGAGACATCAATACGTTGTCGGAAAATTATAACAGATCATAAATTACTATAATTTAGTGAAAAGATTATACAATCAGTAAACTACTCAAAAACCTCTCCATTGTGCGTTTCGAGAAAATATTTCAAAATCACAAATTCATATTTGTTTTAAAATTCCAAAAAAATTGTAAAAACTAAATAAAATCAAAAACTCAAACTTTTTTCAAACAAAATTCTAAAAATATTTCAAAAGTTATTACAAAATCAAAAATTTCCATGTTCAATTATATTTACGTAAACGCTAAATTTTTTTTGCCAAAAAATTATCTAAAAAAATAAATGAAATCATTTTTTGACACACTTTACAATATTTTTTTGACAAACTTATAATGCAATAAGACTCTCAAAAATAATAATTTCATGTTCATTTCATACAAATAACTAATTTTATTTTTTTCTAAAAAAATAAATAAAAAACATTCTTTTGACACACTTGACATTATTTTTTTGACAAACTTATAAGTCTCAATAATAATAATAAAATCTCATGTCGTACAAATAATTAATTTTATTTTTCCTTAAACTTGGGTAAAAAAATAAATAAAAATCTTTTTTTTGACACACTTGACAACATTTTTTTGACAAACTTAACGCCATAATTCTCAATAATAATAATAAAATTTCATGTCATACAGATAATTAATTTTGTTTTTTTCCAAAAAACTTGTGAAAAAAATTAATAAAAATCTTTTTCTTGGCACACTTGACAACATTTTTTTGACAAATTTAAAAATTTCCATGCCCAATTTCATTTTCAATTACATTTACGTCATAAAAACAGTAAATTTTTTTTTCCAAAATATAAAAAAATAAATGAAACGATTTTTAGACACACTTGACATTATTTTTTTGACAAACTTATAATGCCATAATTCTCTATAATAATAATAAAATTTCATGTCATACAAATAATTAGTTTTATGTTTTTCCAAAAAATTAGGTAAAAAATAAATAAAAATCTTTCTTTTGACACACTTGACAACATTTGCCATAATTCTCAATAATGATAATAAAATTTCATGTCATATAAATAATTAAGTTAATTTTTTTCCAAAAAATTGGGTAAACAAATAAATAAAAATCTTTATTTGACACACTTGACAACATTTTTTTGACAAACTTATAATGCAATAATCTAGTTTTTGACCCCCCATACCAATCCCTAACATCAAGATTTCTCCAAATTCAATGTTCCTACTCGCAATGTTCCTACTCGTAAATGGATAAGAGTGGTCTTCAAAATTTTTCCATGGTTTCCCTTTCGACCGTCATTGTTTTTACACTGACAATGTAAATGTTTCTGCTCAAAACTTTACAGAAACCATCCAATTTGCTATCAATAAATTTGTCCCTTTCTCCATACTAAAACCCAAACAAAAATACTTGTATTCGAAAGCTGCCAAAACGGCACTTAGAAACAAACGTAGATCATTTAATATTTGGATTCATAACAAAACTCCCACTAATCGATCCCAATATCTAAAGGCCAACAAAATATCTAATCATATTATCTCGAACGAAAAGTCAGAAATTGACAGAGCGAAAGCCTCAAAACTTACGTCTATGTCTGTTTCTGACAAGAGTTTCTACAGTGCCATCAATTCTTTAAATTCTGGTACAAAATTTTCTATTCCCCCTATTATTGATGGTGATTTAATCGTCAATGATCCCGCAAGAAAAGCTAACTTGTTCGCTGAACGCTTTGCTCTGAACTCCACTGTTTTGGAAACTCCTAAAGAAATACCCCACATCCAGTCTTCAGGAGTTAATATGAATGAACTTCACTTCAAACCCAAAATAGTCGCTAAACTTTTAAAGGGGTTAAACATCAACAAAGCATCAGGAATGGACAATATTCCACCCATTATTTTAAAAACCTTTTCCAAAGAACTTGCACCAACTTTAACTAAAATATTCTACCAATCCTACAAATCTGGTATATTTCCCTCGTGCTGGAAGTTGGCAAATGTCCAGCCCGTCCCCAAAAAGGGACCAAAATCCGATATCTCAAATTATAGGGCAATAGCTTTACTATCGGTCCTATCCAAAGTCTATGAGCATTATATTAATACACATATTTCAAAATTTCTGGAAGAAAATCATTTGGTATCCGACAGCCAATACGGTTTTCGAAACAAAAGATCAACTACCGATCTATTAAACTATGTAGCGCATTGTTGGAACAGCATACTTGATAAAGGTGGTGAAACATACGTTATCGCTTTAGACATCTCCAAGGCATTCGATCGAGTCTGGCATGCAAACTTAATCAACAAGATCGTTGCGTACGGTTTTCATCCCAATGTTGTGAAGCTGATTCAAAATTTTCTGTCCAACCGATACATTTCGGTAACCTTAGACGGATTGTCTTCTGAGTCTAAACTAATTAACGCTGGTGTACCCCAAGGCTCAGTATTGTACCCAACCCTATTTTTGATTTATATCAACGAATTGTTGAAAATCACCAGTAATCCAATAAATAGTTTTGCAGATGATAGTACTCTGCACAAGTCGTTCGAGCCCCTTCCTTCAAAAGGTAAAATGCACGAACGAATTAATCCTGCCCGGAGAGACGCTGCCATAAACTTGAACAAAGACCTGAATAAAGTCGCCGACTGGGGTGACCAAAACCTTGTCAATTTCAACTCCACCAAAACACAGCTGTTGATTGTTTCCAGATTAAAGACCGAATTCCCCAAAGATATTTTATTTAGTATGTGTGATGAACCAATAGGTGAATGTAAAAGCATTCGTTTATTGGGTGTCACAGTTTCAAATGACCTACTCTGGAACGATCATGTAATGGCGATGGCAAAAAGCGCGTCTAAAAAACTCGGCCTCCTAAATAGATGCAAAAAATTTTTTACTCCATACCAATTGCTCCATGTTTATAAGTCCTATATTCGTCCCTGTATGGAGTACTGCTGTCAAGTTTGGGGTGCTGCCTCTATTTCCATCTTGGCCCTCTTGGACTCTGTTCAAAAGCGAGCTATACGAATTGTGGGTGATCGAACTTTGACATCAAAACTTGATTCCCTACAACATCGTCGCACTGTTGCTGATCTCGTTGTTTTTTACAAATATCGTCATCAGCAGTGCTCAGATGAAATCAGCGGCATCATGCCTCAAACTTATTCTTACCCCCGTTCCACTCGGCAATCGGCTGCCGCAACCAGTGAAACGGTAAAGATCCCGCGCTGTCATACTGGCAGATCGTAGAGAGACTTCTTTGTCCCAACTGCGTACAAATGGAATAGTTTTCCGGAACACTTAGTCTCAGGTGGCTTCAACCCACAGATGTTTAAAAAAAGCGTTAATCTACACCTTAGAACGCCAGTTGTTGTGGGACCCAGGTCTAGACCTAGGTCTTAAAAGGTATTTATGTGTTGTTGTGACACATATTCTAAACCCTATTACACAACACATTTTATTAAAAAAAAAAAAAAAAATCACTTAAAATAAACGTTTTGTCAAAAATGTGAAAATTTACTATTTCTGACACACATAATGATTTTTTGACATACTTCCGGTACAGTTATCGAACACAGCATCCTTTCGGACCTGTCCCTTGAGTATACCTATTTTTAGAAAAAAAAAATTGTTAAGTCCTTTCAGTGGTTTTCTAGATTTCGTAGGTAATGACGGCCGGCAGACAGACATACATTTTTTTTTAAAATCAGTAGGTCCAAAAACGTCGAGAAATGCCAAAAAAGTAGGGGTAAGCATTTCACTTTTGGCTCATGAATGTAATACTTAGGTCTTTCAGACCGAAGTAAAATGCACTTCATTTTTAGCGAATAATTATATAAAATTTATTATACTTTATATCAGTAATTAATTCACAAATTTTTGTGTCAAAACACCCCCGTCACAAATTATTAAAAAATTTTGATTTTAATATTTTAAATTTTCGACTTTACGATATACACGTATACGGCACAAATTTAGTAATAAATAGAACATAAACTTTTTAAAAAATTAGCTAAACTATATTTACTATCACAGAATTATTGTATACGCGGTTTTTTATCCCGTCCTGTGGCGTTTTTAATATAGTTTAATCAACCGTATAGTTTAATCAATTAATACATGTTTCGGTAATATGATTACCATCATCAGTTATATATCCTAAAATTAAACTAACTTAAATCAACAAATTAAAAATCAAATAAGGCTAAAAATGCTACATCTAAAACTGCATCAGGTGTTGGTATTATTGTTATAATATAGTTGTATTGGTGATTTCAGTAAGTTGTTGCAAGTAGAGTTTCGAAAAGAGAGTTCTGTTTAAATATTAATTTGTCATTGAGAATTTGATGACTATTGTTTGTAAAAGCTTTATAAATTTCAAATTGTTCCAGTGTATTTAAGTGTCTACCTTTATTACAATGGTGTAATGATGTCACTTCGTCGTTAAAGCTTGTGTGGTTATGGCCGGAGCTTATTAGATGTTGGGCATAATTGGAAGTGCTGTTTGTTGTGTGATTCCTTCCTGGTAGATGTTCTTTATACCGTTTTAAAAGAGACCTTCCCGTTTGGCCGATGTAAAAATTATGGCATGTTTGACACTCGATTTTACACACGGCTGTGGATTTTGTTAAATCGGTTTTTGTTCTTTCTCTTAATTGGGTTTTCACATTGTGTCACATTGCGTCTCGTTGTGCCGTATACGTGTGTAAAGTCGAAAATTTAAAATACTAAATTCAAAATTTTTTAATAATTTGTAAAATGCACATATACATTAGAAAACTTTTGTATTACTTTCTTCTCTATTTCTCCAACACATATTAAATTAAAAAGAAAGAAAAACAAAGTATTTTGACGGTTATTTTACTGTTTTTATAAACAGTTCTTCATCTTATACATAAATATGAATACTTTGTATCTCTTTTTCTCCTATATAAATAGAATTGAAAAGGATAGATAACAAAGTATTTTGGGGGGTATTTTTTCTCTCTTTTTGTCCAATATAGACGATGTTAAGAAGAAAAAATAAGAAAATATTTTGACGGTTATTTAATCGTCATTTTAATTATTTGCTTTTGTTTTTTGTAAATAAATTAATACATACATATGAAAACGTTTAATGATTTTTTCTCTCTTTTTATCCTATAAAAACGAAATTAAGAAAAATAAATAACAAATTTTTCTGTTTTTTATAAAATAAATTATCTAATGCACACATACTTTAGAACACTTTTGTATTATTTTGTTCTCTTTTTCTCCAATACAGGTTAAATTGAGAAGAAAGAAAAACAAAGTATTTTGACGGTTATTTTACGGTTTTTGGCGATTATTTTTTCTCTCTTTTCGGCCAATATAGACCAATTTTGGCCAATAAGAAGAAAAACTATCTTATGTTTTTTGTAAATATATTATGTAAATTAATGGAGGAAAATTGTGAAAAAACCGCCAAAATACATATAACAGTTTTAAGGTTATTTATATTCTGTATTTCTATATCTATATCTCTGAGAAATTGTGTGTCTTTGATAAATTATGCCTTTTAATTTATTTACCATTATTTGGGTGGGTGATAAATGAACATGGGATCTTGATGAAACTGAAAATATGATACAATCAGCAGTAGTGAAAATATGATACAATCAGCAAACTACTCAAAAACCTTCCATAATTCCAAAAATATTGTAAAAATTAAATAAAATCAAACTTTTTTCAAAATTCTAAAAATATTCCAAAAATTATTACAAAATCAAAAATTGAAACTTTTTTCAAAATTCCAAAAATTATAATAAAATCAAAAATTTAAAATTTTTCAAAATTCTAAAAATATTCCAAAAATTCTTACAAAATCAAAAATTAAAATTTTCCCAAAATTCTGAAAATATTGCAAAAATTATTAAAAAATTAAAAATACAAACTTTTTTCATAACTCAAAAATATTTCAAAAACATAACAAATTAAAAAATTTCCATGTCCAATTTCATTTTCAATTACATTTACGTCATAAAAAGAGCTACATTCTTAAAATAAATGAAATCATTTTATGACAAAAATTCTAAAAATATTTCAAAAGTTATTACAAAATCAAAGATTAAACTTTTTTCAAAAATTCTAAAAATATTGCATAAATTATAACAAAATCAAAAATTGTAACTTTTTCCAAAATTATAAAAATAATAATAAAATCAAAAATTTAAAATTTTTCAAAATTCTAAAAATATTCCAAAAATTCTTACAAAATTCATAAATTCAACCTTTTTCCAAAATTCTCAAATAATTGCAAAAATTATAACAATATCAAAAATTGAAACTTTTTCCAAAACTATAATAAAATCAAAAATTTGAAATTATTCAAAATTCTTAAAATATTCCAAAAATTCTTATAAAATCAAAAATTAAAACTTTTTCAAAATTCCAAAAATATTTAAAAAACTATAACAAATTCAAAAATTTCCATGTTCAATTATATTTACGTAAACAAACAGCTAAATTTTTTTTTGCCAAAAAATTGTCTAAAAAAATAAATGAAATCATTTTTTGACACACTTGACAATATTTTTTTGACAATCTTATAATGCAATAAAACTCTCAAAAATAATAATTTCATGTTCATTATACATATCATTTCATACAAATAACTAATTTTATTTTTTTCTAAAAAAATAAATAAAAAACATTCTTTTGACACACTTGACATTATTTTTTTGACAAACTTATAAGTCTCTATAATAATAATAAAATTTCGTGTCATACAAATAATTAGTTTTATGTTTTTCCAAAAAATTAGGTAAAAAAATAAATAAAAATCTTTCTTTTGACACACTTGACAACATTTTTTTGACAAACTTATAATGCAATAATCTAGTTGTTGATCTCACATACCAATCCCTAACATCAATATTTCTCTAAATTAAATGTTCCTACTCGTAATCACTTAAAATGAACGTTTTTTAAGCCAAAAATGTGAAAATTTGCTATTTTTGACACACATAATGATTTTTTGACACACTTCTGGTACAGTTATCGAACACAGCATCCTTTCGGACCTGTCCCTTGAGAATACCTAGTTTTAGAAAAAAAATGTTTGAAGTCCCTTCAGCGGTTTTCTAGATTTCGTAGGTAATGTCGGCCGGCAGACAGACATACATCTTTTTTTAGAATCAGTAGGTCCTAAAACGTCCAGAAATGCCAAAAAAAGTGGGGGTAAGAATTTCACTTTTGGCTCATAAATGTAATACTTAGGTCTTTCAGACCGAAGTAAAATGCACTTCATTTTTAGCGAAAATTATATAAAATTTATTGTGGTTTATATTAGTAATTAATTCACAAATTTTTGTGTCAAAACACCCACGTCACAAATAATAAACAAATTATTAAAAAAATTTGATTTTAATATTTTAAATTTTCGATTTTACAAACACACGTATACGGCACAAATTTAATAATAAATAGAACATTTTACTTTTTAAAAGATTAGCTAAACTATATTTACTATCACAGAATTATTGTATACGTGGTTTTTTATCCCGTCCTGTGGCGTTTTTAAAAAATAGTTTAATCAATTAATACATGTTTCGGTAATATGATTACCATCATCAGTTATATATGCTAAAATTAAACTTAGTTGAATCAACAAATTAAAAATCAAATAAGGCTAAAAAGGCTACATATAAAACTGCATCAGGTGTTGGTATAATATAGTTGTATTGGTGATTTCAGTAAGTTGTTGCAAGGAGAGTTTCGAAAAGAGAGTTCTGTTTAAATATTAACTAGTCATTGAGAATTTGATGACTATTGTTTGTAAAAGCTTTTTAAATTTCAAATTGTTCCAGTGTATCCAAGTGTCTACCTTTAGTACAATGGTGTAATGATGTCACTTCGTCGTTAAAGCTTGTGTGGTTATGGCCAGAGCTTATTAGATGTTGGGCATAATTGGAAGTGCTGTTTGTTGTGTGATTCCTTCCTGGTAGATGTTCTTTATACCGTTTTAAAAGAGACCTTCCCGTTTGGCCGATGTAAAAATTATGGCATGTTTGACACTCGATTTTATACTCGGCTGTGGATTTTGTTAAATCGGTTTTTGTTCTTTCTCTTAATTGAGTTTTCACATTGTGTCACATTGCGTCTCGTTGTGCCGTATACGTGTGTTTGTAAAGTCGAAAATTTAAAATACTAAAATCAAAATTTTTTAATAATTTGTAAAATGCACATATACATTAGAAAACTTTTGTATTACTTTCTTCTCTATTTCTCCAACACATATTAAATTAAAAAGAAAGAAAAACAAAGTATTTTGACGGTTATTTTACTGTTTTTATAAACAATTCTTCATCTTATACATAAATATGAATACTTTGTATCTCTTTTTCTCCTATATAAATAGAATTGAAAAGGATAGATAACAAAGTATTTTGGCGGGTATTTTTTCTCTCTTTTTGTCCAATATAGACGACGTTAAGAAGAAAAAATAAGAAAATATTTTGACGGTTATTTAATCGTCATTTTAATTATTTGCTTTTGTTTTTTGTAAATAAATTAATACATACATATGAAAACGTTTAATGATTTTTTCTCTCTTTTTATCCTATAAAAACGAAATTAAGAAAAATAAATAACAAATTTTTCTGTTTTTTATAAAATAAATTATCTAATGCACACATACATTAGAAAACTTTTGTATTATTTTGTTCTCTTTTTCTCCAATACAGGTTAAATTAAGAAGAAAGAAAAACAAAGTATTTTGACAGTTATTTTACGGTTTTTGGCGATTATTTTTTCTCTCTTTATGGCCAATATAGACTAATTTTGGCCAATAAGAAGAAAAATCATCTTATGTTTTTTGTAAATATATTATGTAAATATATGGAGGAAAATAGTGAAAAAACCGCCAAAATACATATAACAGTTTTAAGGATATTTATATTCTGTATTTCTCCAATTTTTTCCAATATACCATTTAATGTATCTTTGATAAATTGTGTGTCTTTGATAAATTATGCCTTTTAATTTATTTACTATTATTTGGGTGATTGATAAATGAACATGGGATCTTGATGAAACTGAAAATATGATACAATCAGCAGTAGTGAAAACATGATACAATCAGCAAACTACTCAATAACCTTCCATAATTCCGAAAATATTGTAAAAATTAAATAAAATCAAACTTTTTTCATAATTCTAAAAATATTCCAAAAATTATTACAAAATCAAAAATTGAAACTTTTTTCAAAATTTCAAAAATTATATTAAAATCAAAAATTTAAAATTTTTCAAAATTCTAAAGATATTCCAAAAATTCTTACAAAATCGAAAATTAAAATTTTGCCAAAATTCTAAAAATATTGCAAAAATTATTAAAAAAGACACACTTGACATTATTTTTTTGACAAACTTATAATGCCATAATTCTCTATAATAATAATAAAATTTCATGTCATACAAATTATTAATTTAATTTTTTTCTAAAAAATTAGGTAAAAAAATAAATAAAAATCTTTCTTTTGACACACTTGACAACATTTTTTTGAAAAACTTATAATGCAATAATCTAGTTTTTGATCTCACATACCAATCCCTAACATCAAGATTTCTCCACATTTTTTGTTCCTTTCCTACTCATAATCACTTAAAATGATCGTTTTTTAAGCAAAAAATATGCATATTTCCTTGTTTTGACATACTTCCGGTACTGTTATCGCACACATCGTCCTTTCGGCTCAAATCTCTATAGCCGTTTTCTAGATTTCGTCGGTTGTGACGGCTGGAAGACCGGCAGACAGACATACATTTTTTTCTTACTTTTTTAGAATCAATAGGTCCTATAACGTCGATAAATGCCAAAAAAGTGGGGGTAAGAATTTCATTTTGAGCTCATGAATGTAATACTTAGGTCTTTCAGACCGAAGCAACCAATATTTGTGTATCGTCATCTGAATGTCGTTATTTATTAAAGTGATTTTTAGTTCGCTTACATGGTGAGTTACTTATGATGACGGTAATGTGAGGTATATAGGCCAAACTGATCGTAAATAACAACTGATCATTGTTGCTCAAATTCAAACTATAGAAATCTCGTATCGATTTCTCGTATCGATTTCTCGCATCAAAAGTTAATTGTAGCTTATTTATGCTTATAAATAATTATTTTAATATGAGTGATATTGGGTTCAAGGTTTCCAGTTATATGTAAGACTTTAAGGTGAAATCACCTGCTAAATCTGCAAGGTCATTTTTCCGTATAAAATTTAAGAACTTCTCTATAGTTTGGATACAATTGAGCTTAGAATATGTTGACCTACTCTATGATCTAATAAGCTTTTGGGTTAGGTCACTAGATTTAAAATGCGTCAATAACAATATAGTTATCAAATGGGTTTTGGTGTTTTTTGAACGGACGTGTAGGTTTGGAGCTGGAGGCTTAGTTGGAGGTGATTCTATAAAAGAATAATTTCATTAAAAGTTTGGATGAAGAAGTACCGCGTTGCTCCACCTAGTCTTGCATATAGCTAGAAAACATCAAAATGGTTTTACATTAAAAGTTTAAACTATCTAATTTATGGTTTGCTAATTAGTAATGGCTATGTTCACCTAATGTATGAACATAAATTTTTTTAACACGTTTACAGTATATTATATCCAACAGATTTACAGATCACTACATTACATTCGAATAACGTATTTAAAATTGAATTGTTTGAAATTGACCCAGTAGTTTTCGATTTTTCGTCCACCAGATAGACATACAATTTTTTGTTTGATTGCTTAAATTCCCTTGACCCAAACAAAAAAATCCTATAATGAATTGGGTAAGATTTTGAAAATTTTGTCATGACTCGTATGAAGCCGAATAAAAACTAACTAAACTAAATTGCTAAACTTTTGTCTTTATTCATTGTTACACTCGGTAGGGCTTCTGACACCTAGCTGCTATTGGGGGGCGGCAGCATCAGAAAATTAAAAAAAAACGGAGAGCCTCTAGGGGTGTCAGAGCGAGTTCGCTCTCACGTCACTAATAATACTAACAAAAACACGAATATAAATTTTTGTTAAGTGTTGTGATTCTAAGTTCTCAAAGTCCAGACAAAGAAAGATGCCCGCTGCATTGGGAATGACTGTCATCACACGGCATCACATATGAAGAGTCTAATTGTTTTTGAAGATGTCAAGGCAGAGAAATTAGAGTGCTTAGGAAAATGTTTGCACTCAGGATCACATTTTTTGACATCATTCTTGAAGTAATGATGGTAGCAGCAAATACCATCAAACATTTGAACGCACGACCTGGACTGTGGTCGCATGGGAGAGTGGCGAGATCAATGAAAATTTCGATTGCGAATATCATTTTAATTTTCGGATCTACTTCGATAAGGTCTCGATAGATTTTGTTGTTGGATGGCATTGAGCATTGAGACTTGATTATTCAATGCAATTTTTTTTACTTGAATTGGGAGAAGAAGAGGAGATGGTAGGGTTAGAAACCTCATGAATTTGAGATCTATTTAGGTAGGCAAGGACAATATCTCGGCTGTTTCTGTAAATTAGTATCCATTACAGCTGGGAGTTTTTGCTCCAAAAGAATTTTTAGAGTAGTCTCTTGAAATGAATTTTGGGATTTAACAGTCACATCCCGTAAAAGTTGTGAGGGCCTTTTATCCTCATAGATCATATCGCTCAATACATTGCGTATACAGGAGATCTTCTTTAGCTTTAACGAGATATCACTGACCAATGTCGCCCGTGCGGGAGTAATCCTACTAAGCACATGACCGTATTGCTCTTTTAAGGTGATGAGCCATAAGTTCAGTTTCTCGGACTAGAAAGGATGAGTTTTTGGTGCTACATGATTAATTTGTGGCGTTGTCGCCGAAGGAGTTGTAGCCAGAGATGGAAAAAAAGACGGAGCAAGCGTTTGAGATGATGGAGGATTTGAAGGAGCTGTTGTACCTCCAAGATTAATTTGGGTTAGAGCAGCTTTGATCTGCTCTGCGCCTAGTGCCTGAAGCTGCTCTTTAGTAACCGTGAAGGTTTTGGGATTTTCATTTTAAGTAGCTTCTAAATTTTCTATTGGTGCTGCATAAACCACCGAGAGTGTGCCACCGAGTCGAATTAGGGAAGTTTGGATGGCAACTAAGTAAAAAAATGTTGCAGCGCACAAAACGGCAGTAGCGTGCTGTGTCATAGTGTTATAGTGTTATAGTTGAAGATGTATCAACTAGCAAATCCCCAAAATTTCCGTAAAAGTATACATATTTTGTTATTAAATTGTTTGAACAAGAAAAATGTTTAAAATAACAAACAATAATTACTTAAAAAGTTAGTAAAATTAAATTAAATAAATAGCAAAATTAATAAATTTGTAGCTTGACGACGTTAACTCCAAATCCAAAAAGAAATTGTGTTGAGTTCTTGTCGGTGGTCACCAGTTTTGTTAGCTTTGGTTTTGGAGTGTGGTATAATTGAGTGTACAAAGAAGGAATACAGTTACCAAATATAGAATTTGTTAGGTTTGTAGAATTGTGATTTGTAGTTATATTATAGAGCAGTGATAATATTTGGTTGGTGGTTACTGAAAAGAATTCAGATACTTCACCACTGGTTTATCGAAGAAGCAAAGAGTTAACACCATATGCCGTGATCAGATACGTGGTGGTGAACTTATGGTTTTGAGCTATCTCTTTCCTGTCGCCAGATCGTTCAGTCCGGTCCACGTAATATATGAGATTGGGTTATTGAAATAGTTGAGATAGCGACGGCCTTTCTTAATTCCTCCACCCAGCTAGCACTGTCGAGTTGGATACCCCGGAGTAGGCATTCAACCGCCAAGTCACTGTCTGCCAACCCGTAGAAGGTGTGATCAAAATGTAGAACAGACATTTTCTTTTGCTGTCTTTATTCGAATAATAACAAAAACATAATAAAAAAGGAGAAACACGAGAGAATTTCTTGTATCTGCTAATAAAAAAAACGAATTCCTAAGATTCTAAACAAACACCACTTCGATGGTAGATGCGAATTTATTTAAACAAAACAAAACCAATACCGAAAACAAATCGTGACCACAAACGAATGAGTAAATGGAAACCTAAACGAAAAAAACATATCCTTAATTCTAAAAATAATTATTATTAATTTAACTTCAAATTATTTAATATTTAATTGATGTAATAAATTTAGACCTAGAGTGAATGTAGGTCTAAAATCCTAAAATCTGCTCTCTGGAGCCTTCCAAAATATGAAAGAGACTCAGCAGCTGGTCTAGATTTCAGCTTATTTTGCATCTACAAACCAGAAACTGAGTCCTCCCTTTCCTAAGAAAAAAATATTAAACAATGAAAAAAAGTTAAATCTAAGATCGTTGCTGGAAGCAGGTTACGCGTTCCAGCCTCCATATCCTCTTTACAAACCAACTTTTGTAACGCGATGATGGCTTGTAAAAAAACAATTAAACTGTGAAGGGGGGTTGGTGTTGAGGGTTGAGATTAGGCCACCACTTCACTCTAATGGAAGATTACTTAGCGCTGGAGAACGGCATTTGACTGTCACTAGATTTGACTACCCACTGCTATCCTCCTTCACCAAACACACCCTCGAGTGAAGTTATAGTCAATAAAAATGTAAATATGAATTAATAAGTAAAAATAAGACAACGACCACTCCCTGACTCCATTCGCGTAAAACCCCAACGTGTTTGGGCATGGCTAACCTTTCAGCACTTTTCCTTTAATCTTTCTTCTTCCTCCTCACTTGCATTCTTCTGCGTTCCCTGGTCATCTTAGGTTCAGGTTCAGGAATCCCCTGTTCTAAGGAAGATGGTTCCTGAATCTGATCCCTGATGACCAGAATAAGCGAAGGTGAAAGCGAATCTGCCAGACGTTGGCTTAACTCCTGTTCGATTGACAGATTTGGCGCCTGCCACACTGATGGAACGTGTGGTTGTCTCAGTGCTGCAGCCGATCGATTGGTCTCCCGCATTGGGCTGGTCAACGCTCTACGCTCCTTATCTGTAATGAAAGGCTCCAAAGGCTGACCGGGCAGCCACCCCCCCAAACCGTCATTGCGGTATTAAGCACCGATGTTTTTTTACGGGTTGCACAAACATTTAAAAAAAATTCAATCCAAAAAAAACTAACATCAAAATATAAAAAATAATATCAAAAATGTTCAGAACAAACAATATGTGTCTTATATATAATGGTTTGCCGGTTTATATAACCGTTTTTGTTTCAGCGCGAATTAATAATAACTAGGAGGGCCCGGCGTGCTTCGCTACGCTTATAAATAAAGTTTTTGCGTAGACATTTTGTTGACGTAGAAGCAATGATTTCAAAAAGTGGTAATAAGAAATGCTAGCATATAATTTTTAATTTTTCTTTTTAAATATATGAATGAAAAACAATCAAAACTCTAGCTGATCAGTTCGGATATATGAAAAATTAGCGATCAAATAAGTTAGTGATCAAATAAGCTTACTTGAAAACTTATTTGATCGCTAATTTGTCATATATCCGAACTGATCAGCTAGAGTTCTGATTATTTTTCATTCATATATTTAAAAAGAAAAATTAAAAATTATATGCTAGCATTTCTTATTACCACTTTTTGAAATCATTGCTTCTACGTCAACAAAATGTCTACGCAAAAACTTTATTTATAAGCGTAGCGAAGCACGCCGGGCCCTCCTAGTTTCAATTATTCAGTTATTTTTCTTTTTACTTGCAAAAATATACTTAAGTCGGATGAAATTTGTGGCACCTATTCACAAAACATTGACACCAATACCAAAACTACGTGAAAAAGCCTCAAAAATTCAACCGCGCATAACTCCGATTCAGAGTACACAAAAAATAAAAGCAGAAACAACTTTTTTCCTTTCGTCAATACCAACAAAATATCAAAATTTCAGATTTTTTAAAAATCAAAAATTTAAAAATCAACAAAAAAATGTACGTTTTCAAAATAATAGCCCTCCTATAATAAAAAAACAAAGAAAAATATTACGTCTATCGACCCCTAAATCAATTCATAAACTAAATTCTCTAAACTTCAAAGGAAATGTATAAACTAACTAAGAGAAAATAAATATAAAAAAAGAAAAAAATGTTTTAAGTTTTAAACCATTACCAAAACTACGTGAAAATGCCTCAAAAATTCAACCGCGCATAACTCCGATGGAGAGTACACAAAAAATAAAAGCAGAAACAACTTTTTTCCTTTCGTCAATACCAACAAAATATCAAAATTTCAGATTTTTTAAAAATCAAAAATTTAAAAATCAACAAAAAATGTACGTTTTCAAAATAATAGCCCTCCTGTAATAAAAAAACAAAGAAAAATATTACGTCTATCGACCCCTAAATCAATTCATAAACTAAATTCTCTAAGCTCCAAAGGAAATGTATAAACTAACTAAGAGAAAATAAATATAAAAAAAGAAAAAAAGTTTTAAGTTTTAAACCATTACCAAAACTACGTGAAAAAGCCTCAAAAATTCAACCGCGCATAACGCCGATTCAGAATACCAAAGAAAAATATTACGCAAATATCTTTATATCAATAAACAAAATAATCGAAATAATATCGAAAACCGTCCTTGTTCAAAGACAAAAGACGACTGAAATGAATGATTTAAAAATGAAAATAAATTTTTTCGATAGCTAATATATAAAAAAGAAAATATCATTCATAAAATATCATCATAAATATCATTCATAAAATATCATTCATAAAATCAACATTATTACGCATAAATCTGTTTTATTCCGACGACTCGAAAACCATCCTTTGTTCAAAGACAAAAGACGACTGATCACTGAAATGAATGAGAAAAAAAAGTTTCGTTTTTGTTGTTCGTTGTTCGCTAATATATAAAAAAGAAAATATAAAAAAATAAAATAAATTTTAAATTTCGTTTTTATATGTATGTAAACTTATAATGCATATGTATAGAAAAAGTTTTCCGTATATAATAACTTTTTTATTTATGATCCGATTTGTTTGAATCCGGATCCGACTATAGGTTACACTAATATCAGTTAGCTGTGAAAATTTCAAATGAATCCATCTGCGAATAAAAAAGCCTAATGCTCCACAAAGTTTTAATCTAGCGTATTAATATATAAGAAGATAACCGAAATCGGTTAATACCGAGATGTTAACAATATTCAAAAAAAATTATCAAATGGCCTCTAGCACAGACAAATCTCTATTTGAATTGAAGTATTTTAATACTTCATATTTGAGGAAGAAAAATTACCAACCAAAAGTAAATAGAAATTATATAAACATCTATATATGAATAAAATAATAGAAAATAGAAAAATAAATAATAAAAAAAAACTTCCCAACGCAAACACTGTGTCGGCCCAATACTAGCACAATGCGTTCACGGGCGTCATGGCATGTTGTCAGTATGACGTCCAGCTGCATCCGCATATAGCTATGATAGTTCCATCATAGCGTGACGGCAGGTGTGGTGGTAAAATGTAGTTTAACGGAGTTTAATGTAGAAAAAGTAGTTCAACATTTTCTTATATGACTGGTTTCATTTAACTTTTTATAAGATATAATATGCCTTTCGTAATAATAAATTGATAAATTTTATTTTGTTTTCATCTAAAATTATTTGCGAAAGAAATTATTTTGTGAAAGTAATGAAAAAATACACAAAAAACAAACGGGCTCTTTAAATAATCAGTTTTAGTGATTCAAAAAAATTATTATACTTATTTAATATTTATTGTTTGTCATTTCTTATGTCGGTTTACTGATATTTAAATTTATTTTTATATATTGTAATAAACTTCGTCCAGAATGGGTTAATTTAATTTGCTCATTCATAAAGATGAATTAAAAGTTAACTCCTTTTAACTAATACAAATTAGCATAAATGAATGTAAATTAAATTTGTTATACAAATGTTTACATTAATGAATTAAAAAGGGGTGTGGCCTATTGTTTCTAGAAACAACTACAGTGAGTACCAGAAGATTCTGCTTATACGTTTTTGAATATAAATAAGCGAACAAAATATCAGATAGTCAGTTTTAATTTGGCAATTAAAAGTGTTTATAAATATTCGCAAGTATAAGGAATAATCGGTGGTACTTGAGCCTGGGTACTAATAGTAAAAGAATTTGAACTTAGTGGAATAGTAAATACAGATTTTACGATTCCGAATATTATTGATTCAAATTGTGGAAAAGCGGTGAAGTTTATCGTACATAAATTGGAGACCCTGGAATTTATTGTAATTAAAATCGGAAGTTGCTGTAACTGGTTGATAAATAAAGTTTGAGATTTCTGTTAACTAAAGATCTGTCTTTTTACTGCTGTATTTGCTCAATAATGGAAAAGAACCAACGAAGAGTCGTTACAGTGGTGTCAGAAGTGGGATTATTGAAACAATGGTCAAGACAGTAAATATTAGTGATCTCAGCCAGACTCAGCTGAAGGATGAGTTGAAGAAAAGGTATGCTCCAATCCATGGAACGAAGGCAGAACTTGCATTTCGGCTGCGTAAAGTTTTAGAAGAAGCAGGCCAAAACACAGAGGTCATAGAAGTAGAGCCGGAGAAAGCTCCGGTTCAGAATGCCCCAGCACTTGATCCGATGATGGTGTTGATGAAAGAAATGATGGCACAGCAGCAACAACAATTTGCTGATATGATGGCCAAACAAGGAAACAACCAACAACAACAACTTGCTGATCTGATGGCCCGACAAGAGAAACAGGCAGCAGAACAAAAGTAGAGCAACAACAACAACTTGCTCATATGATTGCCAAACAAGGAAACAACCAACAACAACAATTTGCTGATATGATCGCCAAACAAGGAAACAATCTGATGGCCCGACAAGAGAAACTGGCAGCTGATATGATGGCAAAGCAAGAAAGTCTACGTGAAGTAATCGAGTCACGTGTATCCAGTGCGGAGGTTTAAATCAACCACATGGAAAGGGAGCTGCGGAAAGTTACCAAAGAACATGAAGAGAAATTACGCAATCTTTCGAGTGAATTCCGCCAAGAAATAGCACAATTGAAGTCAGGTAACATGATCATTCCATCAACTACTTCAGCTCCAGCTAGAGTGAAAATACCCGCATTTGATGGATCTACATCGTATCAGATATTTAAGATGCAATTTGAGATAGCAACAACTGGGGTTGATCACCAGCAAAAAGCAAATGCGTTTATATTGGCATTGAAGGGACCTGCTGCTGAAATTTTGCAGACATTATCAGCGACAGAGCGTGATTAAAGCAAGCTAATGGAGGCCTTAGAAGTAAGATATGGGGAAAGTCATATGCAAGCTCTCCATCACATGCATCTCAAGACACGAAAACAGGGAGTCAGCGAAACTTTGCAAGAATTAGAGGCTGACATTGTGAGACTGGTTAATCTGTCATATCCGAACTATAACGCTGAACATCGAGATGAGCTGGCAGCTGATACATTTATCAATGCTCTTCGAGATATACAAATGAGAAATCAGTTGTATCTAAGCGGGAAGAAATTACCTGCGGAAGTCTTAGCATTGGCCCTACAAATGGAAGCCGGAAAAAGAGCATATGACTCAGATAGAGTACGTAAGATGGGAGTTGCTGAAGAGCCACTAAAAGCAGCGCTTGAGGAAGTGATCATGCGTGTCAAAAGTTTGAAAGACAAGCCTGAACGAAATCAACGAAGAAGATCTAACAGAGCAAGATGCTGGAATTGTGGGCAGTTAGGGCACATCAGACGGGAATGCAAAGCACTAGCAGTAGCAAAAGAAGGAGTAGTTCCAGTCCAGATGATGAACCTCTCCAACAAGCGAGTGGATGTCAAAAAGGAAAGGGATTTCCGCGTTGTTCACCGTAAGGGAAGGATACATTGTAACGCTGATAATCTTTCAAGAAGACCCTGTATAGAGGAGTGCAAGTCCTGTAGCAGAACTGAGGGAAATGAGGCAATGAAAGTGAGCCAAATCAAGTTCCAAACTCCTGACGATTGGTGTACCGAGGCATTTAAAAGAGAGCAGCTAAAGGATCCAGCTATTGCATCAATATTGAAATGGAAAACCGAGGGAAGGCGACCGGAGTGGAAAGAGGTAGCACCTTTAAGTACGGAGGTGAAATGCTACTGGGCGCAATGGGACTCACTATTGATGGACAACGGGATACTAAAAAGAAAATGGGGGTCCGCTGATGGAAAGAAAGTGTTGGAACAACAGGTGTTGCCATCAAGTCGAGTAGAAGAGGTACTGAGAAAGCTGCATGGAAGTATTTCTGGAGGACACCTGGGAGTCAATAAAACCCTAGCCAAAGTAAGGGAGAGGTTTTATTAGGTAAGGTATCGAACCGACGTAGAGCAATGGTGTCGGCGATGCGATACTTGTGCAGCGAGCAAAGGACCAAAAACTAGAACTCGAGGAGAGATACAACAGTACAATGTGGGCGCCCCAATGGAGAAAATTGCTATGGACATCGCGGGACCATTTCCGGAAACGACAAAAGGTAACAAATACATCATGGTGGTCATTGATTACTTTACAAAATGGTCGGAAGCGTATGCGATACCGAACCAGGAGGCAGTTACGGTCGCTGAAACGTTAGTCAACGAATAGATTTGCAGATATGGAACACCGCTCGAGTTGCATACGGACCAGGGAAGGAATTTCGAATCTCAACTGATGGAAGATCTGTGCAGAACACTCGACATTAGAAAAACACGAACTACACCTATGAACCCACAATCGGATGGCATGGTAGAACGATTCAACCGAACCATGGAAGAACATTTGTCAAAGGTAGTAGAAGCCAACCAAAGAAGTTGGGATAAGGATCTTCCGTTATTCTTGATGGCCTATCGTAACGCAGTGCACGATACGACATGTGAAACGCCAGCGAATATCATGTTCGGGAGAGAACTACATCTTCCTAGTGACATTGAGTTCGGCATCCCTGGAGGTCTGGTATCTACAAAAACAGATTATGTGGGACAACTAAGGGAGAAGATGAATAAAATCCATCAACAGGTTCGAGACCACATTAAGATTGCCAGTGACAAAATGAAAACCAGGTACGACATAAATGCAAATAGTGGCGGTTTTCAAGAAGGAGAATTGGTATGGCTATACAACCCCAGGAGAACTAAAGGAAGATCACCCAAGCTGCAGCCAGATTGGGAAGGTCCATATAAAATAATCAAACGAATTAATGATGTTATCTACCGCATCCAAAAGGGACCCCGTACCAAGATGAAAGTGATACATCTGCAAAGGTTGGCACCGTACCAAGGTAACAGTACCAATGCGATAGCTGATATTGTTCGGGACGAACAAAACTAAATGGAGGCCAATGTAATAAACTTCGTCCAGAATGGGTTAATTTAATTTGCTCATTCATAAAGATGAATTAAAAGTTAACTCCTTTTAACTAATACAAATTAGCATAAATGAATATAAATTAAATTTGTTATACAAATGTTTACATTAATGAATTAAAAAGGGGTGTGGCCTATTGTTTCTAGAAACAACTACAGTGAGTACCAGAAGATTCTGCTTATTTGTTTTTGAATATAAATAAGCGAACAAAATATCAGATAGTCAGTTTTAATTTGGCAATTAAAAGTGTTTTACAAATATTCGAAAGTATAAGGAATAATCGGTGGTACTTGAGCCTGGGTACTAATAGTAAAAGAATTTGAACTTAGTGGAATAGTAAATACAGATTTTACGATTCCGAATATTATTGATTCAAATTGTGGAAAAGCGGTGAAGTTTATCGTACATAAATTGGAGACCCTGGAATTTATTGTAATTAAAATCGGAAGTTGCTGTAACTGGTTGATAAATAAAGTTTGAGATTTCTGTTAACTAAAGATCTGTCTTTTTACTGTCGAATTTGCTCAATAATGGAAAAGAACCAACGAAGAGTCGTTACAATAATATTAAGAAAAATAAAGCCAAATATTTAAATATTTTGAATTCTGATTTTTTTTCATTTAAGTTGTAAAAAAAATGGCGAAAAAATGGACACCTCATTAACAAATGCAATCGCACACATACATTTTCATTTTACAGTTTCGAAATACGTCCGCAATCCTCATTTGTCGCAATGACGTTACCAAAAATCCCCATAAACACTGTGGCGGCACAATGTAAGCACAATGTGATAACGTGCGTCATGGCATGTTCCCACTTGGAGGTCCAAGTGCATCTACATGTGGTTATCGTAGTGCCATCATTTTGTAACGAAACGGAGTGGCGGGAAAATGTACGCACAACGAGCGAATATTGAAGGCATAGAGTGCTAGCACACCATGGTGATTTAATAACGCACGCGGTGTTTGTTGGGTTAATAAGTTGATTGCTGATCTTCTTTCTTATAGCAATGTCCTATTTTTTAAGTTAATATCTATTTGTACTTCAACTCGCCAAATGTTTTACCGTTTGTGTTTTCCTGCGAGGTTCAAACGTTTCACAATCTCTGTGAACACCCGTTATATTATGTTGCATATATATATATATATATATATATATATATATATATATATATATATATATATATATATATATATATATATATATATATATATATATATATATATATATATATATATATATATATATATATATATATATATATATATATATATATATATATATATATATATATATATATATATATATATATATGATTTACTTTTCGAAAGATTGACCCAAAAATGGTAATAGGCAGGACAAATATTACTAACTTGCTCGTTTCTTTAAATACTTTCTTTTTTTCACGAGTTACCAAAACATTTCCAATTCATTTTATATTTCATGAACGCTACAACGATTTCATTTGAAAACGATTTCCACCCATCTCAGTCGTCTCGGCTAGTTTTCTCAGTCTGTCCCAAATAAATCAACACATATAAAAAAAAATCTGCCATGCGTACACAAAAAAATGAAACCAACATAGAAAAATTATTAAAAAACAGTCTCATACTATCAAATACAAACATAGGATAGGATCCTCGAAAGTTTACCAATTATTAATATTGCGAAAATATTTCATTTAAAACAAAGCAAAATTAATCAACTTATTGATGATCTCAATACCAACGCGCCTACGCAGATTTAATTTACTTTATTTCGAGTTTTGTTTTAAAAAAAAGATATGTTGGTTTTACATAGGTAAGAGGAAATAAAAAAAAGGAATTTGTTATACATCGAAACATATTAATAGATCTAGTGTTTTAAAATGAAATAAAGAAAAGATGTTAACATGATAGTCTAAAATATGGAGTTACAGTGGAATGTCATAAACAGACAAATATTGTTTATGAAATGAGTCTTAAATTGTTTGACAGTAATGAATGATTGTATAATTATTGTAAGAGCTGCTTGTGGTAGGTTTTAAAGTAAAATGTCTAATGAATAGATTTTTTTTGTTTTTATGTTCGTACTTTATCACTTTCTTTGGAGGCGTCTTATATAGTAATGAATTTTATAATAGTACTCTGTCTAATAAGATAAAAAGATAAAAATGCCTTAATATATACGCGGAATTTTCACAATGCACAAAATATAAATTCTGTTTGGCACTATTAAATATTAGTCCGTGCTAAATTTTAAAACTATAAAAAATATTAATACTATCAAAAATATTTAAAAAATATTAAACAAATAGGATTTGTTAAAAAGTTATAGGTACCAAATGATATATTGACATGTATCTTTTATACTTTATAGTACATGTGTTCGGACGTGAAAAATTATAAAAACACGATATTTTACGTCAAATTTTGGCTGCTAACTTCACTTGGTTGAATATTACGTCAAACCGGACCGAACAACCATAAGAAAGAAAATTATTTTGGATTTATATACGTCAAACTGTATACGTCATTTTTATTACAATTAGTTTTATCAGAAAACATAAAGTTATCACGCAAGATACAAAATAATTTGATCAAGAATATAGTTAAAAACAAAAATGTAAGCGTAAACAAAATAAAACAAAAAGTGTTAATAAACAAAATAAACTATTTTTATTGACAGTTAAAATAAAAAAATTACATTTGAACTTGACTTGACATTTAAAATTAAAACTAAAATAATTTTTTCATGATAAATAAATGTGTTAATTTCTATACAATTGAAAGAAAAATCATGATTTTGTTTATTATATTCGTTCGACCGAACATTAGGAATATTGATCCGATGATTCAAATATTGACAGTCAATATAAGATATGGACAAGTCACGAGAAGTCTATGCTGTAGGTAGATAATCTAAGCCATTTTTGTGCTACGAGAGTCGTTGATTGGTTTGATTGTCTTTTATTAGGTAAAATAGGAACTATTAAGAGTAAGTAGTTGGAGAAATTTCTCACAATACATTTGATAGTATTCAACTATGTAATAAAATAATAAATAACATACGAAGCAATAGAAGTTTGGGGGACGTAAGGTTTTGAAACTTTTAAACGGATTTTTATTCTAAAATATAACAAGAATAATAATAATTAGACAATTTTTAAGTGGGCTTTCATAAAAAAATATGAAGGCAAAATAAAAATGAATGGTCACGTACCCTACCGCGGGGATACGTACCCTTACGAGGATTAATATTGTCATAACTAAAATAAATATAATATACCAATTTTTAAACAACATATTTTGTTACGTCAAAGTGCTATATAAAGGAAATTATTATCCCTCTCATTTATTTAAAGATGGCAAAAATTAAAAATTCATAATTTACTTCATCCCCACTTTCCTTTTATCCATCTATATAGAAAGTAAAATAATCTTTTACATAAACTTTAATTATTATTATATCATCAATTCCTCTTTTTCGCCTACATCCATTTTCTTTTATCTATCCTATTTTTATTCAAAAAAAAAAAACGTTGATTGTAATCAAAGAGCCTATAGACTCAGATTCTATTTTCCATCTCCATAAGGAATAATAAATTTATATGTTTGGATTACGAATGATTACGCCAGATACAAAAATTAATCCAATCCGTATATTTTTATTATCAATATAAATTAATATAGAGTGATAGAGAAAGTAATTCGAAGAGAGAGGGAGAGAGATAGATAAGAAGTTTTGATCTACCTTTGGAAATTAATATAAAACGAAAAAAGATTTAATTTGTTTGACAAGGATATAATTAGGCTGGAAAGTTTTAATTGTGTTTAGTTTTGTTTATTTAGGTTAAAAAGCAAAAAAATGATAATTAATTTTACACAGCGGGTAGATGTCAAACTTTTTACATTTTATTTCAATTGATTAATCTACATTGACTTGAATATATAACAGATTATAACTTAGGTCTTAGGTGTAAGATTAATCAAGCCTCAAGGAGAATAGGCTACATTAGGTAAGGTTTGATTAGTCTTCTTGCATAAATTGAGGTATAGATTTGATTTCAGGAGTTAAAAAGACTGGCTAATAGACTATAAACTATTTGAAAACCTTGTTTTGGTTATTTGCTCTTCTTTTCTCCTAACAGATGTCCATAGTTTAGTATTGACATAAATACACTAAAACTCGTATCTATTATGCCGATCAATAATTAATTAATTATGATTTAATTATAAATTTCAAAGAGAGTTGAAGGACACCCTAATTGCATTTAAATTTTAAAATAATTAATAAATAAATATTTCTATTTCATTTATTTCCATCATAAAAATAAAAATAATTGAAGTTGTTTACAGTTTACACGATACAGGTAAAAGGTGAAGAGGTGATATGAGTAGAGGAACTGTTTACAGTGAATGAGTAGAGCAATTGTTTTTTCTATGTTTTTCAAACAATAATATTTTTCTTTGTACTATACAATAATTGTAACTTATTTTCAATAATAATAAAAAAAAAGGAAAACTAAAAGGAAACTCAGTTCGTGGAATTTTTTATTTTTTATTGTTTTTCTTTTATTTTTCTGTTACATTGATTTTATTGTTATTATTATTTTCTATTTTCATTTCAACTGTAAGAAGTTGAAAAGACTGACATTTTGTTTTGTGTTCTTTCTTCAATTCTATTGTGACTTCATGAGCTTTTTTTGTTGTATTTTTGAAAGACAATTTTTACTTGTACGGATTAATTTGATATACTTTCGGTTATAGTATTTTATTGGCTTAATTCAATTACAAGAAGGAAAAACAAAATAGAATAAAGAATAGACGATAAGATAAATCAGTTAAAAAGATTAATCTATGAAAAGCTTAGGTTGTCTTAGATATATTTAGAGTTTAATGGATAATTTTAGGAATTAAAAAAATTTTAAGAGTTTTTGATGTCGAAAAGATCAACTGAGTTATTTGAAATTCATATTATTACTGGAAGGAAATGGAGAAAAAAGTTCTGAAGAGATGGGAAATAATACATAAATTGTAGAAATTATGTCACTTATAGGGTTGACCCAATTTTAAAAAAATGTTTCTGATATCGTGTTTTCAACGTTTTTTTGTAATGACCTACTGCATCATCCTTTATAATGGATTAAATTAAACGATATGTCTGCCCATTGTTCGTTTAGACATAAAGGTCTATTTAAGGATATCATTCTATTTTACGCTTTAATACTGCTATTATCATTGGTAATAGCAGTAAGATATTACTAGCCAAGGTAATATCTTGTGAATGTCCTCCACTGCAGTGGATATTTGATGATATGCGCGCACTAATTCTATCTTCAAAAATACAGCGCATCAGTGGAGCTCATAACAAATTCTGGATGGGATATGGGCTATTTATTCTATCTATGTATTATGTATAACATTCAAAAGCGTAACGAGCAGATGTTAAGGGCTAAGATTAGCACAAGTAATCCTGACGCCCTGAGGATGGTGCCTTTAGTTGGTTCCGACCAGTTTCAGTTTGTGGATTCGGTATATTTTATCCTCAGTTCACTACAAATACTGTACTGCACGCGATAAGTTTTATAATGGGGCTGAAGCAAGGGTCCAAAGAAAAGGAACTCTGACGACCCCAACAATCCAGAGAACCAAGGCCATTACCACCACCACATCATTATCAATTAGGATTATACAATTTAAATTGTATAAATAAAATTTCAATTGACATATCAATTTCTACTTTTTTTCAAATCAATTTCTACTTTTTAGTTTGGGCACCGATGTATATCAAACATAACACTCTTTGTTGAAGTGCACGCATTTTTTCATCTCTGTTTAGAAATTTATTACAAAACAAACACGAAACATTAATACGTTGCCGGAAAATTATAACAGATCATAAATAGACATAATTTAGTGAAAAGATGATACAATCAGCAAAGAACTCAAAAACCTTTCCATTTAGATTTTCGAGAAAATATTTCAAAATCAAAAATCATATTTCTTTCAAAATTATTCTAAAAATATTCTGAATATTATAACCAAATCAAAAATTTCCATCTCCAATTAAATTTCATGTCATACATTTTTCCAAAAAATTGGGTAAAAAATTGAAAATCATTCCTTAACACACTTAACAACATTTTTTTGACAAATTTAAAACGCAATAATCTAGTTTTTAATCTCACACACCACTCCCGACCTTCATGATTTCTCTAAATTCAATGTTACTACTCGTAATCACTTAAAATGAACATTTTTTAAGCAAAAAATATGCGAATTCCCTTGTTTTGACACACTTGACGATTTTTTGACACACACTTCCGGTTCAGTCGTCCGAAACAGTCGAACTCATCATCCTTTCGGCTCTTTCCATTGAGTATACCTATTTTTAGAAACAAAAATTTTTGAAATCCTTCCAGCGGTTTTCTAGATTTCGTGAGTTTGTGACGGCCGACCGGCCGGCAGACAAACAAACATTTTGTTTTTGCTTTTTTAGAATTTGTAGGTCCTAAACCGTTGAGAAACGTCAAAAAAGTGGAGGTAAGAATTTCACTGTTGGCTCGAGAATGTAGTACTTAGGTATTTCAGAACTAAGTAAATAAACATTTATTTATGTAAAACTCATTTAATGATAATTTAACTTTTAGATTTTTTTTATTCAGATTATTCATTAAGTTTTTAAGAAACCAAAGGACAGACAAAGTTAGTTCATCGACAGACTTCACTAATCGGTTTCAACAAATGATGAGCTTCCACCCATTAAAAACTTTAAAAACATGGTCTGCTTGCTGTCATAGCAACTTTTTCTGTTGTTCCGAAAAAATTAAATGGAAGCAAAAATGACAATTGACGATGTAAGATTATTAGAAGCCTCACAAAGAACTAATATACGTAGTTTCATTAAATTTGGATCTCAAAACTTGACGCTATTCAGCTGTTAAGAATTATTCGAGAGTACTACCACTTAGTTTAATTTTTGCTCGAAACTTATTTATACTGTTGACAAGTGAACTGAGATTATGTTATGTGAAAATCATTTCATAGATGTATAGAGTTTACTATGGATACACTTTAGTGGTACACCCATCAGCCCACGTATCCACAGATATAAATTCATAACAATTTTGATAGCAATAAAACATCGATTTTCAATTAAAATAACTCAAACTATATAAACCCGTGTAAACCTGTGAAAGGAAACTACCGAAAGCCAAGAGAAACACTATATCGTACATTGTTGAATATTACAAAAATAAAATACATGATGTCCTTTTTATCCACACAATTTGCGCCACAATTGCCCAGCGTGAGATATGGGCCGAAGATACCTGCGTACCAAATTTGGGGTCAATAGGTCAAGTAGTTACTAAGATATCGTGTCTACATACAGACACACTCACACACGAACAGGAATGCATCTTATTTTGTATTTTGTCTATAGTATAGTTTTGAATTAATAGTTTTATTGTGTTAAAAATAAAAATATTCACCCCGATTACCGAAGACAAGTCATGTCACTTTAAGTGACTAAAGTCACATCGCATCAATTTTCGTATCGTTGAAATCGTTTTTTACGCCTCAAGTCATTTTATACGACAGATGTCATATTAAATGACATTTTATTCCCCTCAATTTTTCATATGACAATAATTTTTTGAAAAGTATTTAATTGTTTTTGTGAATTTAAAGAATAAAATATGGAGGGGCTGAAATCTCACAGCTCTGAGGTATCAAAACTTCGGTCTGGGCTAAGGATTTTGATATAGTTTTCGGCAAAAAACTTTTATGAGGACATGGTTTTTAGTTTTGGGCAGCAATGTACATCAAACATTACAAGTACAAGTATTTTTTATCTCTGTTTAGAAATTTATTACAAAACTAACACGAAACATCAATACGTTGCCGGAAAATTATAATAAAAATTCCAAAAATATTGTTAAATTAAATAAAATCAAACTTTTTCAAAATTCCAAAAAAATTCCAAAGATTAGGATAAAATCAAATATTTAAATTTTTTCTAAATTCCAATAATATTTCAAAAATTTTTAAAAATTCAAACTTTTTCCAAAATTCTAAAAATATTGCAAAAATTATTACAAAATCAAAAATACAACCTTTTTCAAAATTCCAAAAATATTTCAAAACCTAAAAAAATAAATGAAATCATTTTTTGACACACATGACATTATTTTTTGACAAACTTATAATGCCATAATTCTCTATAATAATAATAAAATATCATGTCATACAAACTATTAATTTTATTTTTTTCTAAAAAAATTGGGAAAAAATAAATAAAAACCTTTCTTTTGACACACTTGACAACATTTTTTGACAAACTTATAATGCCATAATTCTCAATAATAATAATAAAATTTCATTTCAAACAAACAATTTTATTTTTTTCCAAAAAATTGGGTAAAAAATAAATAAAAATCTTTTGACACACTTGACAACATTTTTTTGACAAATTTATAATGCCATAATTCTCAGTAATAATAATAAAATTTCATTTCAAACAAACAATTAATTTTATTTTATTTCCAAAATATTAGGTAGAAAAATAAATAAAAATCTTTCTTTTGACACACTTGACAACATTTTTTTGACAAACTTATAATGCAATAATCTAGTTTTTGATCTCACATACCAATCCCGACCATCAAGATTCCTCCAAATTTAATGTTCCTACTCGTAATCACTTAAAATGAACGTTTTTTAACCCAAAAATATGAAAATTTGCTTTATTTGACACACATAATGATTTTTTTTGACACACTTCCGGTACAGTTATCGAACACAGCGTCCTTTCGGACCAGTTCCTTGTGAATACCTATTTTTAGAAAAAAAAAATTTTTGAAATCCCTCCAGCCGTTTTCCCTGCAGCGTAGGTAATGACGGACGGCCGGCCGACAGACAGACCTACATTTTTTTTTTGCTTTTTTAGAATCAGTAGGTCCAAAAACGTCGAGAAATGCCAAAAAAAGTTGGGGTAAGAATTTCACTTTTGGCTCATGAATGTAATACCTAGTTCTTTCAGACCGAAGTAATATGAAAATTTGCTATTTTTGACACACATAATGATTTTTTGACACACTTCCGTGACAGTTATCAAACACACCGTCCTTTAGGACCTGTCCCTTGTGAATACCTATTTTTAGAAAAAAAAATTTTTGAAATCCCTCCAGCCGTTTTCCCTGCAGCGTAGGTAATGACGGACAGACGGCCGGCCGACAGACAGACATACATTTTTTTTTTGCTTTTTTAGAATCAGTCTAAAACGTCGAGAAATGCCAAAAAAGTGGGGGTAAGAATTTCACTTTGAGCTCATGAATGTAATACTTAGGTCTTTCAGACCGAAGTAATATCTTTCTTTTGACACACTTGACAACATTTTTTTGACAAACTTATAATGCAATAAGCTAGTTTTTGATCTCACATACCAGTCCCTACCTTCAAAATTTCTCCAAATTTAATGATACTACTCGTAATCACTTAAAATGAACGTTTTTTAAGCCAAAAATATGAAAATTTGCTATTTTTGACACATAAAATGATTTTTTTGACACACTTCCGGTACAGTTATCGAACACAGCGTCCTTTCGGACCTGTCCCTTGTGAATACCTATTTTTAAAAAAAAATTTTTGAAATCCCTCCAGCCGTTTTCCCTTCAGCGTAGGTAATGACAGACAGACGGCCGTACGGCCGGCCGACAGACAGACATACATTTGCTTTTTTAGAATCAGTAGGTCCTAAAACGTCGAGAAATGCCAAAAAAAAGTTGGGGTAAGAATTCACTTCGAGCTCACGCATGTAATACTTAGGTCTTTCAGACCGAAGTAAATGTAAAATGTAAGTTTTTTTTAGTTTTGGAGTTTTTTTGTTTCAGAATTTTTAGTTTTAGCCGTGCCGTTTTTATCGACTTCAATTAGCTCTATTAAGACAGCGGACTAAAAATGTGGGCTACAACCGGGGCCTAGTCAGGTATTTGTAGCCAATCTGTTACGTTGTTAAAAAATTTGTAGCCCCTGCCAATTGTTAGAAATTCAAGAAACCGTTATCTTAAATTTAAGCTAGCGGTTTCCACAATATCTTACGTTCTATCACCCAATTTTAATTCTGAATACATCAACATTTGTAACCGATTAGACTACAATTTGTTACGTGATCGCAAAATTTGTAGCCACCTCCAATTTTGAAAAATTCAAGAAACCGTTATCTTAAATTTAAGCTAGCGGTTTTCAAAATATCTCACGTTCTATTCATCTAACTGTAATTCTGAATAAATCAAAATTTGAAACCAATGTGGAACCAATTTGTTACGTCATCAAAAAATTTGTAGTCCTCCAATTTTAAAATTCAAGAAACCGTTATGTTATATTTAAGCTATAGGTTTTCCAAATATCTCAAATTTTGAAGTATTCAGAATTAAAATTGGGGAATAGAACGTGAGATATTGTGAAAATGCTAGCTTAAATTTAAGATAACGGTTTCTTAAATTTTTCAAAATTGGAGGGGGCTACAAATTTTTTGATGACGTAACAAATTGAAGCCTTATCGGCTACAAATTTTGATGTAGTAAGAATTAAAATTAAATGAATAGAACGTGAGATATTGTGAAAACCGCTAGCCTAAATTTAAGACAGCGGTTTCTTGAATTTTTCAAAGTTGGAGGGGGCAAACAAATTTGTTGATGACGTAACAAGTTGTACCCTAATCGGCTACAAATGTTGATGTATTAAGAATTAAAATTGGATGAATAGAACGTAAGATAGCAGGGGCAGGAGCTACAAGAAGTTTGAGGACGTAGCAAATTGGTTCCATATTGGCTACAAATTTTGATGTATTCAGAATTAAAATTGGATGAATATATCGTGAGATATTTTGAAAACCGCTAGCTTAAATTTAAGATAACGGTTTCTTGAATTTCTCAAGATTGGTAGGGGCTACAAATTTTTTGATGACGTTACAAATTGGAGCCTAATTGGCTACAAATTTTGATGTATTATAAGAATTAAAATTGGATGAATAGAACGTGAGATATTGTGAAAACCACTAGCTTAAATTTAAGATAACGGTTCTTGAATTTCTCAAGATTGGCAGGGGCTACAAATTTTTTGATCACGTAACAAATTGGCTATATATGCCTGACTAGGTCCCGGTTGTAGCCTACATTTTTAGTCCGCTATCTTAATAGAGCTACTTCAATTATTCCAATTTTTAAGCGACGTGACATGACTAAAAAAGTGGTTTGCATGCCTTGATCTACATTTTCCTCTAGCTTGATTATCGATCCATGGTGGCTTTTCTTTCTATAATTGCTTCTTTATTTTTCTTTTTTTCTTTGCTCGTACCTCTCATGCTCTCTAGTGCTATGAGTTTTTGAATTTCTTTTCGTGTTCGTCCCTTTCCCTTTTCCCAACTCCCTCCCATCGCTCTTGTGGTTCCAGATTTCTCTTCCTTCGTTTTTTCCATATGGCAGGTAGTCAAGTGGCTCACACATAGGGTCCTGGAAGTAGTATTTCTAATCTTTTAGGTGGTCGCAAGGATCTGCTTAACATTGGCCATTTTAATACACAGAGCTTAAACCCTAGACTCAACTCTTCATGCTTAAAGAAATCAGATTCCTTCTTAAAAACAACTGTCTGGATCTGGTAGGTGTCTCGGAAACATGGTTTAAGCAGTACACCACCAACACTGCTATCGCTATAGATAGTTTTTGCGTGCATCGATTAGACAGGCCTAGAAGGAGGGGTAGAAGTGTAGTCCTTTATGTAGTCCTTTATGTCAGCAAGCTCAAATCAAAAGTTATACATACATTATCTGAGTCCTATGGCGAATTTTTATTTGTTCAAGAGATAGTTGGAGCGTTGTCCGTGATTGCCATCGTATCTAACTGCCCTCTGGTGGTATTGATGCAGTGGAAGAAGTTATTGCTGAGATCACTATCAGGTACCCGTTTGTTGTGGTGATGGGTGATTTCAATGTACATCTCCTGTCGTCCCATTTACAGGCCACTTGTAATGGCCTTGCTGACAGGCTTGGACTATCCATAATTTCTAATAATTGTCCTACGCATCATGCGTCTTCATATCTGTCTTATCGCAGGCTTCAAATAGTTCCAATGTTTTCTCGCGCTCATGTTTTGATTTTTTTATGGTGAGTGATGACTCTCTTGTCAAGGTTCACAATCAATTCTGGATTTCTGTCATCTCATATCATGCGTTCATAATTATGTCGCTAAGGATCACCAAAGCTCCTCAAACTTCTTATAGATGTGTCCCTGATTTTGGCATGGTTGATGTGGTAAATTTATTGTTATATCTGAACACTGTTAATTTCCTTCCATTCTACTCGTTTACTGATGTTGATGCTAAGCTCAATTTTCTGAACGAGGTTATTCTCCTACTCATGGATAAGTGTCTACCGTACAAAAAGGTTCGTAGCCATAAAGTTACTACTATACATATACTACTATACATAACTCCTGAAACTTTGCATACCAGGTCAATGTGAGACTTGGCTTACCGCGAATTCCTCAGAGACGGTACTGGTGAAAAATGGGATTTCTTTCGTTAATCCAAACTATTCAAAGGATTTTTGGAGGAATATCAAGAATACTGGTGTTCTTGACGACCAAATGGAAGCTCCTTCCCTTAGTAAATCTAAGTCTCAATCGCATCAACAGAACCTTCGTTAAACATAAACCTCCTCCACACGACCGGTCAGATACTGACCGGTCAGATACTTGTGTTTAGGAGGAAAATTATGACCTTAAGTTCATTTCTGAGTGGGCACTTGAAAATCGTTTGGTACTTAATCCAGCTAAATCACAGGCAGAACTCTTTAATTTCAACTCTGTAATCTCTCAAAATCCGATGCATATAAAACTGGATGTTATTTCCTTTTCTAACCAAGCTAAAAATCTTGGGATTATTTTTGATGACAAGTGAAGTTGAAAGCCGCAAGTGAATGTTTTAGTGGGAAAAATCTTTGGCATCATCCGCAGATCTCATTGTTTAAATAGCTTTCTACCTTTACATAACCGGAAGCACATTGTTTGTTGTTTAGGGTTGTACCGGCGAAACCATTACCATCCTCAAGAGAACATGTAACTATGCAGTCAAATTTGTTTACAATTTAAGATCTCGTGACCACGTCTCGCCTTTCGTCCGTCAACTCCTTGGGGCTTCTTTTCATGTCAAAGTACGTATTCGTTGCCATCTCTACCGAGTTATAAAGTTTTAGTTTCCTGCTTATCTTCTCAGATGGTTCTCGGTTGGAAATTCTAGAAGACAATTAAATCTTGTATCCCCCCAGGTCAACTGTGTTTCTTGGGAGAAATCATATGTGGTGAGAGTTATCAAGCTTTTCAATAATTTACCGATGTCTCTAAATAAGTTTAATTTATCTGAAACTGTCTTCAGGAGGGAACTAATTGACCATTTTATCTCTGAAAGAGGTTGCTTATCTTTTTTTCTGCTGAAGGTGCCCCAAATATTTGCTGATTACAGTAATCAATGTGCTACCTTTATTCTCCAAGTGATCGCAAAAGCATCCTTTCTCTTGCTTTCCTTTTCTTTATTCCTCTATTATTTTTTAGGTAGATTTCATATAAAAATCTACCTATTGCAATGGGCTTCATCTCGGAATTTCGGAAAAATTTTGATGCCAAACGACTATATGTGATAAGCGGAGATGGAAAAACAAAAAAAAAAAAAAATTATATATATATATATATATATAACGATATGAGGTATAACGGAATTTAGCGGCACTCTCACGGTCGCATTTTTCGACCTACACCAAAATAATTTTCTGTGTATGTTTCGGCAAATAATGTCTTGGACAAGTTCGTGAACTGGCCATATCCGGGTACCGGTTAAGCGGCTAGAGCCTAAAAAGTCGAATAATCTAGGGCGCTATAACTTCCGTTTTAATAATAATATTTTAATAAAATTTAAAAATATTGAATATTTGAACCTTTTTCTATCATTTTTATCCAGATGACAACTTTGGCGTTTCAGGTTCCTCAAAAATCAGCTGTTTTAAAAATTTACTAAACTTTGCTGCCCTTGATCTAGCTGAAATGGCCAAGCTCATATTTGAAAACTTTTTTTCACGTACTTCAAATATAAATCTTTTAAGAATTTAAAAAAAAAATGATCCAAGTCCAGAGGTTGAGCCGCTAAGTTTGTTGAAACCAATACAAACGCAAACGGCTATGCTTTCATCATTTTTGAGTTTATGTTGTTTAAACTCCTGTTTTCTCTTAGATACATTTTTCATTTATAACGTCAGAGATTTTCAACATTCTAACAAAATAGGTTTCAATTTTATAAGCATTATACTACACCTATTGTGTGAAAAATCTAAAGCCAGTGAATACCACTAAGAAAATTATAAAAACCGAAAAAAATTGAAAAATAAATAAATAAAAACACAAAACAAATCATATCTAAATTCATGCATACAATGGGCGCTTAAAAAATTAAGTATATGAAACGTATTTTTACCAATCAATTAGACTAAATAATTACAGATAAGTGTTAAACTTATAAACATTAAACAAAATAACCGTAATCCCAAACAACCTTAAAATAAATTTATTGTAGATAGATAAAACTACATACATCACCCCTAAAATCAAATTAAAGTTTTTTTTCTTTGTCTATTTAAAAAAAAAACAAAAATTGTGGGAAAATGAAAAGAAGGAGTTAAGTATTGGTTTTTGTTTATAGTTTATTTTGTTTATTTCGAATTGTTTAAAAAAAACAATATTTGAATATTATGAGATTGATAATGTTTTTCTAATATTTTTTTAGCTAGATTTTTTTATAGGTAGATTTCATAGAAAAATTACATTTTCTATTTACCAAAATGAATTGCATTTTGGGTTAAACTAAATTTCCAAGCGGTTTTTAGAAGATTGCATATATTTAATGAGGTATTTACTTTTATGTAAGAAAATGTTAGTAAAATACGTGAAATAGAGAGATAATAGATCTGCAAATGGAAATGATAATTAAAACAATGTGTGTATGGAAATTGTTCTTAACTTGTTGAAAATATTGGTTGGAAAAAATGTTTTGCGTTGTTGTAGTTGTATGCACCTATATATGTGATGTATGCGTATGGATAGTTGTAATCATATTAGAAGCAAAAAATGGTTTAAAAAACCGTTGAAATTATGCAATGGTAATTATCACCTTATAATCGTTTCTAAATTAGTTTAAACTAGACTGTTAGAAGTGTTAGTTGCAACAAAAATTATAAGTCAACAAAATAAGAATAATTATTTTAATTATTTGATATATAATTATTTAATGCTAAAGTCGTGTTTCAAATGTTTTCGGTGAAAATTTCCAACTTCCTACGAAAAACAACAAAAAAAAAAATCTTGTACTCTACCTCAGTGGCGGTAATTAAATTTTTTTAGGTAGATTTCGCATAATTTTAGTTAATTTTATATCTATTTTAATTAATTTTACATTCATTTCCATTAATTCACAATATGTTTTTTAAAATGAATTGTTAGTTTTATTTGTATCTAATGCTAGTTTTTTTTAAAGTAATCTGATAAATCCGATTCTAATTGCACACATAACTGTCTGATCCCGAAATCTACCTATTTCTAGCGGATATACCTGCCGCTCGGACTTTTTTTATTTTTTCCCTTTCCCCCCTTACGCCCTCCCTCTCTTTACTTTTTTCTTTCTTCCTTCCTTTTCATTACTCTGTTACTCGATCTTCATGTTTTTAGTATAAACCTTTATATTTTTTCCCCTGTATTCCTGATGCTCTTATATCTATTTCTCATTGGGAACAGCTATGTTCCGCTATTTGTTAACTGTTAAGTTATTCACAAGTGAAGCTTGCTGTAGTTCCGTGATTTATCATTACCCAATGTTATATCACCAAAAATGTTGCTGCTGTACAATGCTGTGGGACATATGCCTTAGTGTAGGTAGATAAATTCGCAAAATCTATTTTGGTGGTCTAGTCTGCGGTCTAGTGTCTAAAGCTAAAACTCTACCTTGTTTGTTTAGGACAGAAACGATTTTTGTTTTTTGATTTGATAAAACCAAAATATATGGATCGGCTGAAATCTCAAGCTTTAAGATATCAAGACTTCAATCTGGGTTAAGGATTTTGATATAGTTTTCGGCAAAAATCCTTTATGAGGACATTGTCTTAAGTTTTGGGCAGCGATGTATGTCAAACATAAAAATCTTTGTTAAAGTACATGTATTTTTGTATCTCTGTTTAGAAATTTATTGCAAAACTAACACGAAACATCATCACGTTGTCGGAAAATTATAACAAATAATAAAAAAGTCCAATCGGCACGTATATCCGCTAAAAATAGGTAGATTTCGGAGTCAGACAGTTTTGTGTACAAATAGAATTAGATGTGTCAGATTAGTTTACAAAAATAGTTTAAGTAGAAACAGAATAATTCAAAAAAATTATCAAACCGAATTAAATACATTAACCGAAACAACTTTATCAATGCAATTTCGGAACAGTTTTAATTAATTTGGTTAAAACTATTTTTAATAACATATTAAATCCATCAAAGAGCAAATTAATGTTCTCACTACGTCACACCTACAATACCACCACACATAATTTATAATCAAAAATTATCAAACAACTTTTACACCTAAAAAAATACAAATGTCTATCAAGTTAGGAAAACTTTTGTAAACATGTAATCACTATATATTTATTAAAACTAAAAAATTTCCAATTTTTCCAAATTTTCAAAGAAAATATTCCTTAATTTAAAAGAATAATGATTCAACTTTGTTTTTATTTTTATTTAAATTTTTGCAAAAAAAAGAAAAACTTAAAAATAATAAAAATAAACACTAAAAAAGAAAATTTATTTCTTATGCGATTTGTTGTTGTAATTGTATGGCGTGAGAGTTTAGTGCATTATGTTAGTATAACGCTAATTCCATTCGAACATCTTGGGTTAGAGAGTTGAAAGTCTCTGAGGTTATAAATGAAAAGTGTATCTAAATGAAAGTAGGAGTTTAAATAACAAAAACTCAAAAATGATAAAAGCATGGCCGTTTGCGTTTGTATTCGTTTCAACAGCCCCAGGGCCGCAATCTCCGGACTTGGATAATTTTTTTTTAAATTTGGGAAAGATTTATGTTGTATCTACGTGTGCAAAAGTTTTCAAATGTGAGGTTAATCATTTTTATCTAGATCAAGGACAACAAAATTTAGTAAATTTTTAAAACAGCTGATTTTTCAGGAACCTTAAACGCCAAGGCTGTCATCTGAAAAAAAAAATGGTAAAAACAGGTTCAAATATTCAATATTTATAAATTTTATTTAAACATTATGATTCAAACGGCCGTTATAACGCTTTAGATTATTCGAGTTTTTAGGCTCTAGCCGATAAATGGTACCCCTATATGACCAAGAGATTATTTGCCGCAACATATACAGAAAATTTTGTTGGTGTAGGTCAACAATTGCGACCATAAGAGTGCCGCTAAATACCGTTATACCTCATATCGTCGTTTGGCACCAAAATATTTCAGAAATTCCGAGATGACGCACATACCTATTAACATAATTTACTGAAAAGATGACGAAAAGATGAAAAGACAATCAGCATACTACTCAAAAACCTCTCCATTTAGATTTTCGAGAAAATATTACAAATATCAAATATTCATATTTCTTTCAAAATTCAAAAAATATTGTCAAAATTATAAAAATATATATAAACTTTTTTTCAAAATCCTAAAAATATTCCAAAAATTATTGCAGATAATCAAAAGTTGAAACTTTTTCCAAAATTCTAAAACAATTACAAAAATTGAAAATTCAAAAACCGTTTTCCGAAATTCTAATAATATCGCGAAATTCTAATAATATTCTAATAATAATTATAACAAAATCAAAAATCCCAACTTTTCTAGATTCCAAAAATTATAATAAAATTAAATATTTAAACTGTTTCAAAAATCTAACAAAAACAAAAATCCAAATTTTTTTCTAAATTCCAAAAATTATAATAAAATTAAAAATTTAAACTTTTTCAAAACTCTAAAATTATTCCGAAAATTCTTACAATATCAAAAATTGGTACTTTTTCCTAAATTCTAAAATTATTGCAAAATTTCTTATTCACTTACTCAAAAATTCAAACTTTTTTCGAAATTCTAAAATATTGCAAAAATTATAACAAAATCATAAATACAAAGTTTTTTCAAAATTCTTAAAAATATTTCTAAAATTTGGAATCCAAAAAACTTTTTCTAAAATTCTTAAAATATCGCAAAAATTATAACAAAATCAGGAATACAAACTTTTTCCAAAATTCTAAAAATATTTCAAAAATTATTACAACTTGAAACTTTTTCCAAAATTCTAAAAAAATTACAAAAATTGGAAATTCAAAAAACTTTTATCAAAATTCTAATAATATCGCAAAATTTATAACAAAATCAGAAATCCAAACTTTTTTCTAGATTCCAAAAATTATAATAAAATAAAAAATTTAAACTGTTTCAAAAGTCTAAAAATATTCCGAAAATTTTTACAAAATCAAAAATTGATACTTCTTTTAAAATTCTAAAACTATTGCAAAATTTCTTAATTTACAAACTCAAAAATACAAACTTTTCCCAAAATTCTAAAATATTGCAAAAATTATAACTAAATCAAAAATACAAACTTTTTTCAAAATGCTAAAAATATTTCAAAAATTTGAAATGCAAAAAACTTTTTCCAAAATTCTTAAAATATCGCAAAAACTATAACAAAGTCAATAATACAAACTTTTTCTAAAATTCCAAAAATATTCCAAAAATTATTACAAGTTGAAACTTTTTCCAAAATTCTAAAACAATTACAAAAATTGGAAATTCAAAAACATTTTTCCAAAATTCTAATAATATCGCAAAAATTATAACAAAATCAAATATCCAAACTTTTTTCTAAAATCCAAAAATTATAATAAAATTAAAAATTTAAACTTTTTCAAAACTCTAAAAATATTCCAAAAATTGTTACAAAATCAAATAATGAAACTTTTTCCAAAATTCTAAAAATATCGCAAAAAATAATACCAAAATCAAAAATACAAACTTTTTTCAAAATTCCAAAAATTATTATAAAATCAAAAATTTAAGCTTTTTCAAAACTCTCAAAATGTTCCAAAAATTATTTCAAAACCAAAAGTTGAAACTATTTCCAAAATTCTACAAAAATTTGAAATTCAAAAAACTTTTTCCAAAATTCTAAAAATATCGCCAAAGTTATAACAAAATCAAAAATACAAACCTTTTTCAAAATTCTAAAAATATTTTAGAACTCTCAAAGATTCCAAACTCTACAAAGATTCCAAAAATTATTACAAAATCAAAGATTGACTTTTTTCAAAATTCCAAAAATGTTCCAAAAATTATAACAAAATTAATTTCCAAGTCCAATTTCAATTTCGATTACATTTCATGTCATACAAATAATTAATTTTAGTTTTTACCAAAAAACTGGAAAAAAATGAAAATCATTCTTTTGACACACTTGAAAATATTTTTTTGACAAATTTATTATGCAATAACATATCAATCCCGACCATCAAGATTTCTCCAAATTCAATGTTCCTACTCGTAATCCTTTAAAATGAACGTTTTTTAAGCAAAAGATATACAACATATTTGACACTTCCGGGACAGTTATCGAACACACCGTCCTTTCGGCTCTTGCCAGTATACCTATTTTTAGAAACAAAATTTTTTGAAATCTCAAACCCTTCCAGCGTTTTTCTAGATTTCGTCGGTTGTGACGGCGACCGGCCTGCCGGCAGACACACTTTTGTTATGCTCTTTTAGAATCAGTTGGTCCTAAAACGTTGAGAAATGCCAAAGTGGGGGTAGGAATTTCACTTTTTTCTCAAGAATGTAATACTTAGGTCTTTCAGACCGAAGTAATTTCAGACCGAAGTAATAATGTGATGTAATCTTTTTCCTACCACGTACTGGTTATACTAAATCCCCTCCAAATTTATATTTTTGCCTACATGATTTTTCTACAGAAATTAATTAATAAAATTTCATTCAAAATTATTTCCGATTGGTTATTGAAGTTCACTGAATGAATTTATTTATACAATTTACTTGCAAATGTTTGAATTAATCATGTGGGTTGTGTTTTGGGAATTATTCAAATATAAAATATATCTCATAATTATAGAAAAAAACCTTTATTTTATAGAAATGAAACGAACCAATAAACAAACAAATATATAATTACAAAAAAAAAAATTTAAAACTAATTTTATTTAGTTCCATCCGAACGGTTTGTTATGTCCGACAAATATTCCTTGTGATCCCCATGGATTAACAGCTGGCATACTATTCCATGGAAAAGAAGATGCTAATAAAAATCTTGGATCATTATGCAAAACATTTCCTCCATTGGTGATCGGTCCGACAATAGCATCTTTCGTTGCTGATACATGATGAATTAAAGCTGCATTATCATTTCTTTGTATATTCGATAATTTTTTAGCAATATTTTCTGTACGTTGTATTTCGGAAGCAGCAGCATGTGCAGCATTTTGTATTGCTATAGCAGCGTTTGTTTCTTTTTGTGCAGCTAAACGTTGTTGCTGCGCAACCGCTTGTTTAGCTGCTGCTAGCCTTTGTTGGGCTAAAACAACGGCTTGTGCAGCAGCACCAGCTTCTGATCGTTGTACCGCTGCAAATACATCATTTTTTTGTTTTGCTATATTTGCGTATGTTTCTTTTTCATTTGCGATTTTTTGTTGATTTAATAAATTTTCTTTTTCCGATTGAACTTGTTGTTGAGCGATTATAACATTAGCAGACGCTTGTTTTGCAGCTGCAATAGCTGAAGTTATTTCCGCTGGTGATGGTGGGAAAGGTTTGCTGGGAAAATTATGATGTAGTTAAAATGTTGCCGGGAAACAAATGTTTGTAAACAATTAATAATAAAACTCACCTAAACCATGGTCCTGACCCATAATCACCACTTACATCAAATGGTGATAATTCAAAACCATAACTTCTTTTAACATTAGATTTTTGATTTAAATCACTTGTTGCTGCAACACAAACAATGAAAAATCCAAAAATTAAAGCTTTTGTGAATGAGTGAAACATTTTCGTGATTTATTTGAAGTTTTATTTGTTGTTCAAATGTAATTTGATTGAAATCTTTAATTTGAAACGGTCAACAGAAGACTGATAATAAATTCAAGATACAGAAAGGTATTTATAGTGATTTGAAAGAATCAATTTTATCTATCAAATAAAAGGTAATTTATTTTGTTAATTTTGAAAGTAAAACGAAGATAATTTTCTTTTGCTTTTCTTTATGAAGCTTGTGGACAAAATTTTTTAAGTCGACAAATATAAGAATTTTTTGATTGGTTTTTTGTTAACTTTTAGGTTACACAAGGGAAAATTATAGAAGAAAGTTTGCTACATTGTATTCATACAATTCAAACAGTTTCTAGATTTAATCGTTTTATACACACAGGAATCGATTTTTAAGATCAATGTTTAGGTTCCGAATAGCTTAAGTATGAACCCCGTGTAATCTAGTGCTGATATTGCTATATGAGTTAACGCGAGATATTACATACCACTGCGAATAACAGTGAAATACTAATAACCAGGGTGATATCTTAGGGATGCTGGCGGATGGACTGTATTCAGTAAACAGTACCTTGTTAAACGGTCAATCATAGTTATGACATTTTCCTTGATGATGCCATAACTAGTTTGATGATACCACGCTATTACTTACTTAAAGAAACGAGTCTCAATATAATTCTATATCATGAGCTTTTATCATTGAGGAAGGCAGTGGCGCACATAATCAGGGAAAATACCACTAACTGAGTTATTGGTAGCCCAATGTAAGTTTTGTTACTGTAACTTTTTAAAAAATTGCTTTTCACCTCTTATTTTATTTCTATTTCCTTTATCCTATCTTGAAATATCGGCCTACGCCATTTGTTATATGTGATAAGATTTAATCCACTCTTAAAAAAAATTATAAAACCAAATTTTATTTCGTCTATCAAGACCTTATAGAACGCATGTTTGGAACTAGGCTAGGTCCCAGCTTGAGAACCCAGGTCTTAAAAAGTTCTGTTTTATTTTGACACATATTGTAATTCCAACTACATAATGTATTTTATTTCAAAAAAATTAAATGTATCCAGCATTCCAAAACACTTGAGGTTGCCGGGACAACTATGTCGAGTAGAATTGTACCTCAATATTTCCTGCTTATGTATGAGTATGAGGCGACTAAAAGGAATTCAAATTCAGAATGAAGACCTTAGGTGAGCCTGAGACACGGTTAAGATATGTTTAGGACTATCCCAAAAGTTAGTATTGCTCCGTAGGTTGCCACGTCTGGAGGCCACCGGTGGTACTAAAAGGAAAGCCGAATCTTGAAATATTAAGAGCCAAGTCGTGTCAAAATGAATGGGTGGCGTAAAATAATGGGTCAACATAGCTTTATGGAAGTCGTAGTAAATGATAACACTACCCTGCTGACCATGACGAGGTGGGTGAGCTCAGGACGCGCATTGCATAGAGAACAAGAACTCCTGCACGAGTCAGAGATTGGTCTATTCCGGAGACAATCAAAGTGAGACTATCAAGGCGGATTGAAATAATTTGTATTGGATCGTTGAATATTGATTCAATGAATCAGAATAGTCACTCAATAGAAATGAATTACAAATAGGATGCACAAAGGAAAAAAAGGAGGATTTTATCTAGATCTTGAAACACAGTTAAAATAAATACCGCCAGTCGAACTGATATTCGTGGGAGCAGATATAATGGATACGTAGGAACAGCACATAATAGTAACAAATGATGGCACGGTGGTTATTGATACGTTCCACGTAATGAGCAAGGAACTGACATAGTAAACTTGGATAAGGCACATGACTTAGCAATATTGAATACTTTCTTTAAGAAGCAAGAAAAGTTCCTGATCACGTACAGCAGTCGTGGCAGACAAAGCCAAATCGATTATCATCTGCTCTAAGCCAATGAAGAATTATGTAAAAGAGTGTAAAGAGATTTCAGGAGAAGATGTCACCGACCAACACAGACTGCTGATATCTGAAATCCATATACGCAAATAAAGCCACAAATCATTCCACCAAAGGTAGAGAAGATCAAATGGTTCAAACCGGGAACGACATATGGTGAAGATTTTGTCCAACTTATGAAAGAATGGATCAAAGATGTGCTGAAAGCTGAAGAAGAATTAGATGCAAATAAAATATGGCAGCATTCCAAGATGTTTTGTAAAGCCTGGTCTTTTATATTATTAAAAATAGAAACATGCAGTATCTATTTATCTAAGGGAATTAATTATTTTAAACAATAAATGAATGTACGGATAATGCGCGGACTCTACTAAGAAAAAATCTCTTATATAACACGAATATTTTAGTTTTAATTTACAAGACCATGATGGTCTAAAACAATTCAAAATAAAATTGAAGAATTTAAAAATTAGAATATGAAAATAAACTTAACTTAATTTGTTGAGAGTTGACTTCATGTTTTGATGCCCCGGTAATAAGCCAAAAAGGATCTTCTTATTTTTCTATTAATGTATAAACATTATCAGCGATTTCTTGCAGTGCTTAAATTTTTATATAAAAAAAAACACTAGTATCTGTTACGTTAATCGATCATCCGGAATCGTGATGATTTTGTTTTTTTTTTCATCCAAAATGTGCTTTTTCTTATTATTTATCAACGAGCACGGTTGACAAAAAAAAACAATTAAATATGTAATGACGTAGTTAAGTACCAAAAATTAATTTTTTTTTCTTTTCTTTTATTATTATTTTTTTTTTTTATTCATTCATTTTTTATTATGTAGGCATTCGTTTGGTTAGAATAAAGGACACGAAACCTTATTATAATTATTTCCATTTATAAACCTTTTTCTTTTCTTTTAAATTTCTATAAAATCACATTTATTACCAATAATTATAATAAATATAAATATTATTCAACAACAAACACAAATATTTAAATTAAAATGAACAAAACTATCAATACACATATATAAATATATATATATATATATATATATATATATATATATATATATATATATATATATATATATATATATATATATAAAAAAATATATATATATATATATATATATATATATATATATATATATATATATATATATATATATATATATATATATATATATATACTAATATATATATATATATATATATATATATATATATATATATATATATATATATATATATATATATATATATATATATATATATATATATATATATATATATATATATATATATATATATATATATATATATATATATATATATATATATATATATATATATATATATATATATATATATATATATATAGATATATATATATATATATATATATATATATATATATATATATATATATATATATATATATATATATATTATTTCAAGTAATTATCAATTGTTTGTTTATCGATTTTTTTTGTTACATTTCAATAATAATTTGACGACAAAAAGCTTATCTTTATTAACAAATTAATTACAACCGTATCGAGTAAAAGTTCACAGCTGACCGCCTATGAACTTATTTTAAATTTTAAATTACAACTCAACTCAAATTGAAAAATGTTTGTTATTTATATATTTTAATTACTCTAAACAAGAGAGAAGAAGAGTTAATTGCATATACTCTTAGCTCGTCGTGCATATATTTGTAAACAATACATTTATAACGAAACCAGTTAACAGATTGTTTCATTTTTTCCGAAACATTGTTTCTTGTATTCTGTTAATTGTAAAACAGAAACACAAAATAGGGATATATAAAAAACACTAATTAAAAACAGAAGATTAAAAAAACTTTAAAAATAAACATAATTTTATACAGGTTTTGGGCTCTAGGTACTTTACCTGTACCTCGATATGGTCAATTGTCAAACATATTCAAGAAACTGTTTGCCGCAACACACCTAGAAAATACTTTTAGCCTAAGTGAAAAAATGCGACCGTAAGAGTGCCGCTAAATGCCGTTGTACTTCACACAGTTTATTGCAGATAGCTAAAGAATCTTTTATTGCAGATGTCTGGCTTATTAAAAAATGATAGAAATATGTTCAAATAATTAATATTTACAAATTTTTTTACATATTTTGCCCCAAACGGCCGTTATAACGCTTTGTTTTTGACAGTTTTAAGGCGCTAGACTCTTAACCTGTACCCGGATATGGCCAGTTGTCGAATTTATCCAAGAGATTATTTGCCGCAACATGCTCGAAAAAAATTTTTGGTCTAGGGTAAAAAAATGCGACGCAAGAAAGAACGACAAACGAGTCATTCAATGGTCCGAAGACGCCATTCAAGCCTTCGATCTGTGCAAGCGGCAACTTGCCGAGGCAACTACTCTTGCCCATCCCTCGCACACTGCCCAACTTGCGGTAATGGTCAATGCTTCTGATAAGGCACTTGGCGCTGTAGTTCAACAAAATATTAACAACTGTTGTTCTTCTCTCAGTTTCTTGTCTGTGCGACTTAATGAGTCGCAACAGAAATATAGTCCTTATGATCGTGAACTTCTAGCAGCTTACTCTGCTATCAAACACTTTCGATATCTCCTTGAAGGTAGAACCTTCACACTTTACACCGATCATAAGCCTCTTATTTATACTTTGTCGCAGAACCCTGCCACTGATAGTCAACACATCTCTGGGATTGAAAACGTAGTTGCAGATATACTTTCTCGTATCAATCAACTATCAATACCAGAATGTATTAATTATAACGAAATTGCTGATGCTCAGTTTTACGACTGCGAACTAAAGGAATTAGTGGACACTAGTCCCACACTTCAATTCCGATCTTTTCCGTTGACTCTTGGACAATCTTCGTCTAAAACAATTTTATGCGATACTTCTTCTGGTAATGCTCACCCATATATACCAAAGCAATTTCATGAGTCTATTTTCAATAGCCTACATAATTTATCCCATCCAGGGGTTAACAGTTCCGTCAAACTCCATACGGATAAGGTCATTTGGCCATCCATTAAAAAAGACGTTAAACAAACGGCACAGAACTGCCTGGCCAAAAGGCAAAAGTTTCTAGGCACACACAATCTCCTTTGGGTAGCTGTGCCCCAACTTCACAACGATTTTCCGAGATACATATGGACATAATTGGTCCACTTCCTACTTCTGAGGACAAACGATATTGTGTCACAATTATTGACCGCTATACTCGCTGGCCTGAGGCCATCCCCATCTCGGATCTCACTGCTGAAACGGTAGCCTCAGCACTCTACTTTAATGGGATCGCTCGTTTCGGAGTACCTTCAGTAATCGTCACTGATCAGGGCTCCCAATTTGAATCCAATCTCTTTAGTGAGTTGTCTAAACTCATAGGTTTTGAACGCAAATGCACTACTAGTTAGAGTCCTAAATGTAACGGTCTCATTGAACGTTAGCATCGGACACTCAAATCTGCTATCATGGCTTACGACAAGACAGACAGGACAAGGATATTACCTTCAATCCTACTTGGTTTACGAACCACTTTTCTTTACACAATCCAACATTTTAACAGTTCAGATAAATAGTTTGAACAATTATTGAAACTAATAATAAGTACATTTAGTAATCTTAAATTTATCTAAATTAATTAAACTACTTCGCGAATTACCACAACTTAAACTTAAAGAAATTTTCCGGAGAAAATATATCACGTGAACAACGTTGAAATAAAATTTTTTCTCTGAAAACAAAAACTTGAAAAATTTCGAAAAATAAATATTTCAACGCACTCCTGATTTTTTGAAAAACTGAAAATGAAAAATGTGTTACCAACACAAAACAAAATGTTAAAGTTATTCTACTGTGTTCGCCACAGATACTAGTATATTTATGTGTAGACTGTTTGTAAAAATTTGAGGAATTCAGTTTAAAATTACAGTTAATAGGAATGGCATTAACGGTTTGACGCCGTAAAAATCTTTGATGGATTCGGAAGAATATGTTTTGTATAAAAATGTTAACGTTTAAATTTAATTTTTAGGTCTAAAACGATTGTTCTGAAATCCGTAAAACTCGGTTTAACCGGTTTTAATATTTAAAAAACCAAAAACTAGTTTTCAAAAATGATTTTGCAAGACCTAACTGTGACACATGTTATAATTCCTATTTATCACATTTTAATTTCCCTACGTCATATTTTAATAAAAGATAATAAAGTCTACCTGCTGACCTATTTTATTATGCCACATAAAGAACAAATGTCACAACACTGAATTTTTACTGACTGTAAGGAGAGAGCTGTAGTTTGAGCCTTGTTTGGTAATTACCTGTCTGGTAATTGCCTGCCAATTAACAGCAGACTACTAACATCTAAGTACTAACCAAACAAATCGCTTAAATAATTGCCAACATTTATTCTTAAAACTGATATATATGTATATATTTATATAAATAAAAACAGGATTTAATTATAGTAAATCAATACATAGTAATAAATTATTAAATAGATGTAACAAAATATATTTCTAAAAGATATGATTCAGTATAAAGAAATCGGTTGAATTGTAATCATCTCAATTAGATAAATTATTGTATGAATATAAAATTGTGTTAATTAATAAAAACATATCAAAAACATTGTGAGATGTGCCCAAATCTGGCGGTTCAGAGATGCATTGTCTCACTACATTGAATTTCAACGCACCCAAACATTTTTTGTGCACTTTTCTATGGACCCAATTTAGTCTCTAGTTTTCAAAAATATAGTAAATGTGATGTATATAGTCATTAGGATCGAGTCCTTAGAAATAAAGAAGTTCGCATGCTGACATTTTGTTGGCATGATGAGTAATCTTTGGTCAATAAATAATAACCCTTTAAGATCTACGTCCCACAACAACATCCTTTCTGAGTCTGACAGCCTTAGTTGGTTTCAAAGAACTGTTCACCTATATCTACTCACTTATCAACCCTCCCGAAAACAGCATAGAAAGACTCAAATTAAAAAAGTATTCAAACAAACAAATATAACCAGGAAAGTAAGAAAATGAACTTAAATCAAAAAATAAAAATTAATTGAGAGAAATATTGTATTTATTTCGTATTTTCTTTCATTTTCTATTGTTTTAGATTGGAAATATTTTACCAGAATTATTAATAGAGGTTACAAGAGGTTGCAATTTTACTTTCAGATTGATATAAGAAGAAAAGCTAATTTTAAATTAGTTTAATTTTGTAGATAATATAATTCACCCTTTTATCATAAAGTTTTGACAAGTCTGGCTATAAACAATATTGAAATATTATTCAACGAATTTGTAATCATAATAATTTTCATTCGAAATTTTATTATTTAATACAATATGGTATCTGTTATGTGAGATGTTAGAAAATTCTATGAAAACAATAAATCGTTCATCCAACCTCCAAACAACTTATTCCCATAAGTACTTACCTACCTACCAGTAAAATATGTAAAGAAAATATTTTTATGTTTGCCTTTAATAAAGATGAAAATGTTGAAGGTTGTCTTGGTTTAAAAATAAACCATCGGCTTCAGTATATTTTTAAAAAATTATGATTTATTTCTATAACCTGAATTGTTATTTTAACATTGGTATATGTTTTTAGGACAGGTAGGATTAGTTTTATTCGGCTCTCAAATTTTAGATAAAAAATGTATTGGTGTATCTTTTCCCACTTTTAAAATACTATTAAAATTTTTTTACTTTGCTAAACAAACTGTTGTTGTTCAATGTGCATTGCATATCAGTGCTTACTTACATTACATGTTTCAACTTTTGTAAGTACTCACGGAAGCACAGACGGTCTAATTTAAGTTGTGGCAATTAGGAATTATTGTGTATTTTGATTGGTCATGTTAATCAGTGTGCATATACTCTTAAAGTACCCTGGTACATGTAATAAGAATGATTCAGATGTCCTGCTTTATTGTATTTCATCAGTTTTGCTTTGGCATAGACCAAAACTTGTCGTGACTCGTGAGGTAGGAAGATACAGTATGTTGCAGGAAATAAAGTATTTACAAGTCATCTAGGGCATTCAAAAATTAGTTGGCAGTTGGATTATGGCATTTATATGTCATCTCTTCGGTTTGTCTTGTTGTCATCTTATCATTTTGTTTATTTTCTTGGTTTTGTTTGTTGAAAATGTGGAAATTACCAATACCAATACCAATACCAATACCAATACCAATACCAATACCAATACCAATACCAATGCCAATACCAATACCAATACCAATATCAATATCAATACCAATACCAATACCTTTGCCAATAGCAACACCAATACCAATACCAATACCAATACCAATACCAATACCAATACCAATACCAATACCAATACCAATACCAATACCAATACCAATACCAATACCAATACCAATACCAATACCAATACCAATACCAATACCAATGCCAATACCAATACCAATACCAATATCAATATCAATACCAATACCAATACCTTTGCCAATAGCAATACCAATACCAATACCAATACCAATACCAATACCAATACCAATACCAATACCAATACCAATACCAATACCAATACCAATACCAATACCAATACCAATACCAATACCAATACCAATACCAATACCAATACCAATACCAATACCAATACCAATACCAATACCAATACCAATACCAATACCAATACCAATACCAATACCAATACCAATACCAATACCAATACCAATACCAATACCAATACCAATACCAATACCAATACCAATACCAATACCAATACCAATACCAATACCAATACCAATACCAATACCAATACCAATACCAATACCAATACCAATACCAATACCAATACCAATACCAATACCAATACCAATACCAATACCAATACCAATACCAATACCAATACCAATACCAATATCAATACCAATACCAATACCAATACCAATACCAATACCAATACCAATACCAATACCAATACCAATACCAATACCAATACCAATACCAATACCAATACCAATACCAATACCAATACCGATACCAATACCAATACCAATACCAATACCAATACCAATACCAATACCAATACCAATACCAATACCAATACCAATACCAATACCAATACCAATACCAATACCAATGCCAATACCAATACCAATACCAATACCAATACCAATGCCAATAGCAATACCAATACCAATACCAATACCAATACAAATACCAATACCTATACCAATACCAATACCAATACCAATACCAATACCAATACCAATACCAATACCAATACCAATACCAATACCAATACCAATACCAATACCAATACCAATACCAATACCAATACCAATACCAATACCAATACCAATACCAATACCAATACCAATACCAATACCAATACCAATACCAATACCAATACCAATACCAATACCAATACCAATACCAATACCAATACCAATACCAATACCAATACCAATACCAATACCAATACCAATACCAATACCAATACCAATACCAATACCAATACCAATACCAATACCAATACCAATACCAATACCAATACCAATACCAATACCAATACCAATACCAATACCAATACCAATACCAATACCAATACCAATACCAATACCAATACCAATACCAATACCAATACCAATACCAATACCAATACCAATACCAATACCAATACCAATACCAAGGGAATTTTAAGTTTTAGCATTTTCATAATTTTATTGGCAGAAATTATAATTCCAAATCAAGAAATCATCGGATGGGCGAACATCCCAGTTTCATTTCTTACATAAAAAATCGCTTAAAAAAGAAATGCAATTTTTTATATAAATCACAAATCAAACCTTTTTTCTCAATCATTCCCCGTAAAACAAATCCTTAATTAACTCCTTAATTAATTAGAAAAATTTCTTCTACCCCGTTAATTCTTATTTACATTTTGCTTGAAATTAATTAAGCATAATTTAATTCATTACTTCATGAATGGATGTGTATATGGTTTTTTTTTGCTTATTAATTATTCTAACAAAAATTTTCTTTTAATAAAAAAGACGAAATGAAATTCAATTTTTCCAATAGAATTGGTATGAGAAGTGTGCGAGCTTTTCCACCCTCTTTCTATAGAAATTTCTCATGGGTTATACGAAAACAAAAAACATTTGTTGAAAAGTGAAAAATGGATAATTTACATTAAATAATTATATATTTAATGAATCAAAAGAACTGATTTTTTTTGGTTGAAAATATAAAATATTTACGTGTTGTGGTTTTCTATTATATTGAATTTTAATTAATTATTAGGAAAAGGGAGTGAAACGATAAAGCTTTTTGTTTGGAATTGATAGTCAGTGTGTTTGGTTGAATAGATTGAGTAATTTTACGAGTAAGCAGTACTAGGGACTAATTGTGTTATTTTTGAAACATCGAAAAATTTTCATTGGAGAAAGAGAGTTAAATGTTGTTCTTAACGTTTAAAATATAAGTCATACCAACTTAAAATTTTTTATTTTGTTTAACATCTATATATTTTAGCAGTTCAAAATGTGCTAGTATGTGCTAGAAATAAACACTTTCTTCAGTATTTCGAAAAAATAATTTATTGGCGAGGCGAATGATTAGCTGCGCCAAAAATCCTAGGATTTCACGATAGTCTGATTTGTATTAAAAAAAGTCCGAGCGGCAGGTATATCCGCTAGAAATAGGTAGATTTCGGGATCAGACAGTTATGTGTGCAATTAGAATCGGATTTATCAGATTACTTTAAAAAAAACTAACATTAGATACAAATAAAACTAACAATTCATTTTAAAAAACATATTGTGAATTAATGGAAATGAATGTAAAATTAATTAAAATAGATATAAAATTAACTAAAATTATGCGAAATCTACCTAAAAAAATTTAATTACCGCCACTGAGGTAGAGTACAAGATTTTTTTTTTTGTTGTTTTTCGTAGGAAGTTGGAAATTTTCACCGAAAACATTTGAAACACGACTTTAGCATTAAATAATTATATATCAAATAATTAAAATAATTATTCTTATTTTGTTGACTTATAATTTTTGTTGCAACTAACACTTCTAACAGTCTAGTTTAAACTAATTTAGAAACGATTATAAGGTGATAATTACCATTGCATAATTTCAACGGTTTTTTAAACCATTTTTTGCTTCTAATATGATTACAACTATCCATACGCATACATCACATATATAGGTGCATACAACTACAACAACGCAAAACATTTTTTCCAACCAATATTTTCAACAAGTTAAGAACAATTTCCATACACACATTGTTTTAATTATCATTTCCATTTGCAGATCTATTATCTCTCTATTTCACGTATTTTACTAACATTTTCTTACATAAAAGTAAATACCTCATTAAATATATGCAATCTTCTAAAAACCGCTTGGAAATTTAGTTTAACCCAAAATGCAATTCATTTTGGTAAATAGAAAATGTAATTTTTCTATGAAATCTACCTATAAAAAAATCTAGCTAAAAAAATATTAGAAAAACATTATCAATCTCATAATATTCAAATATTGTTTTTTTTAAACAATTCGAAATAAACAAAATAAACTATAAACAAAAACCAATACTTAACTCCTTCTTTTCATTTTCCCACAATTTTTGTTTTTTTTTTAAATAGACAAAGAAAAAAAACTTTAATTTGATTTTAGGGGTGATGTATGTAGTTTTATCTATCTACAATAAATTTATTTTAAGGTTGTTTGGGATTACGGTTATTTTGTTTAATGTTTATAAGTTTAACACTTATCTGTAATTATTTAGTCTAATTGATTGGTAAAAATACGTTTCATATACTTAATTTTTTAAGCGCCCATTGTATGCATGAATTTAGATATGATTTGTTTTGTGTTTTTATTTATTTATTTTTCAATTTTTTTCGGTTTTTATAATTTTCTTAGTGGTATTCACTGGCTTTAGATTTTTCACACAATAGGTGTAGTATAATGCTTATAAAATTGAAACCTATTTTGTTAGAATGTTGAAAATCTCTGACGTTATAAATGAAAAATGTATCTAAGAGAAAACAGGAGTTTAAACAACATAAACTCAAAAATGATGAAAGCATAGCCGTTTGCGTTTGTATTGGTTTCAACAAACTTAGCGGCTCAACCTCTGGACTTGGATCATTTTTTTTTTAAATTCTTAAAAGATTTATATTTGAAGTACGTGAAAAAAAGTTTTCAAATATGAGCTTGGCCATTTCAGCTAGATCAAGGGCAGCAAAGTTTAGTAAATTTTTAAAACAGCTGATTTTTGAGGAACCTGAAACGCCAAAGTTGTCATCTGGATAAAAATGATAGAAAAAGGTTCAAATATTCAATATTTTTAAATTTTATTAAAATATTATTATTAAAACGGAAGTTATAGCGCCCTAGATTATTCGACTTTTTAGGCTCTAGCCGCTTAACCGGTACCCGGATATGGCCAGTTCACGAACTTGTCCAAGACATTATTTGCCGAAACATACACAGAAAATTATTTTGGTGTAGGTCGAAAAATGCGACCGTGAGAGTGCCGCTAAATTCCGTTATACCTCATATCGTTATATATATATATATATATATATAATTTTTTTTTTTTTTGTTTTTCCATCTCCGCTTATCACATATAGTCGTTTGGCATCAAAATTTTTCCGAAATTCCGAGATGAAGCCCATTGCAATAGGTAGATTTTTATATGAAATCTACCTAAAAGTATCTATCAATTTATATTTTCGTTTTAAATTCATAGAAAGAGAATAACAAAAGTGTTTTGCAATCTTTTTTCTTATCTAAAAAATATTTAGAACTCATAATTGTTTTTGCTGTAAATATAATGTTATTTGGCCAACTGCCTGAATTTCAATTATAATTGTTTTTTTCTTGTTTGTTCAGAATGCAATGAAAACAAGAACAAATAGCTGAATGATATTTAATACGAGACGGTTTGGTAGAGATTGAGGATAATGTTGGTTTGATAACAAAAATTATTTTACAACAGTTGTTTTAATTTTTATGAGATTTACAATTTGGCAGGAATATTATAAAATTTTAATTATAATTAACACATTAGTTGTATAAGGTTTTAAAACGATAATAAAATGTTGAATGAAATGAAAATAGCGATGTGATGTCAAAATTAATTATATAATGTAACTATAGATGCCACAGTGATAAAATTTGGTTAACTGACCAATTCACAAATTAGTCACTCTCAAAATAAAAATGTTTATTGATTACAAAGTTAGAAAGAATTGTCGAACATCCTTACAAGTAAACTGTAAAAACGATTCAAAATTTAATATCTTTGAAGTTTTTACAAGAAAAAAATGTGTGAAAATCAAAGTCTTTGACTTGATTTTTAAGGATCATGATTGGAAATATATTGTTTTCAGCCGACGGTAACACTCGCAGTCTTAATTAAGAAGTATTCTTTCTGATGGTGCGATATTATTTGCGATAAAACCGGGGTCCAACTACCGGGGTAAAGAAATTACAAAATTGAAATTTCAATCGTTAAATATTTCTGTTTTTATTCTATTTTCAATTCTAGTGTATTTCTTTTAGTCTGATTTTAACTCTACGAACACATATTTTTAAAAGTTTTTATTTAACTTCACTTGTATGTATGTTCTGGAATTTTGCAATCAATATTTCACCCGCTTTCACTGAAGCTATCGGACTGAGGTTTGGCATACACGTTGGGTTCTTGTGACAATGCACGATCATTTAAATTTGGACGTTACAAAATCGCCAAGTGTCATTTTCACAGGAACCCCAAAAATATGTCCGTAAAACAATTCTTAAAAAGTTGCATGAAATGTGCATGGATTGTGCATGGTAGCAAAAAATAAAATAAATGGAAAATGAAAAGTAGTTTAACATTTTCGAAAATGACTGGTTCCATTCAACTTTTTATTTATGAGAATATATGACTTTCGTAATAAAAAAGTGATGAATTTTATTTTATTTTCATCTAAAATTGTGTGCGAAAGAATTTTTTTGTGAAAGTTAGTGAGAAAATTCACAAAAAACAACGGGAACTTTGAATAATTAATTTTAGTGGTTCAAAAATACTATAATATTTATTTAATATTTTTTTTTTATGTCGGTTTACTAATAGTTAAATTTATTTATTAATACTTTGCACAATGCACAGAATGTTTGTAGGGATAAGTATAGTGACGTTATTCTAAACTCAATATAGCTACGTCACAAAACGGTGATTTATCATTTCCATAGTAACGCATATGATATGAGTATCAAATGAAAGGCCTTATAGAGCGAAACACAGTAAGGAACTGTACCTAATTGTTTCATAATTTTCAATGTCACCCATTTTCGCTTCATAGTTTTGAGCCTCGCCCCCTATTATATTCTATGTCCCAATTTTTACCATTTTGCAAACACCCATCCCCATCCTAAATATTACGTTACAACAATTTCAAAATAATAAAAACGTTCTAAATAAATTACATCACAAACATTTTTAGTAATTCAATTTACCATTAAAATAAATTCCATTAAAATCTGTGGAAAATTCAAATCCGTAAATCGATTAATAATGATAATATTGATTGATAATTTTAATCAAATTAAACGTGACATGAAATGTTTATCACCTATCCCACTCATAACAATGTGTCACAAAATTAATGAGTTCCCTCTCCCCATTGAAGCCTCAATTCTTGGCATAACCAACCGTAAATTAGCCGTCAAACGCTCAATACCCGTGTTGAAAAATATCATGCTGTTAACGTACAACCTCAGCATACCGGAGGCCCTCCTGTTGTAACTAACCTTACTTCTCTACACGAACTTCTGCATAGGCGGGTTCTTTGTCCATAGGTTCTTTGTCCGACACTCCTGTGACCGAAAATGAAGACGAAAAAACCCAAAAAACAAACCAATACACCGACTGAGACAGCAACACAATTAAAACGACACTGGGAGAAGAAGACACAGAATCGTTTGTAAAATCAAGCTAATGAAATCGATAAAGTGCTTAAGAACGCAAAATACAGAATAAAGCAAACATGATGAGTTCTGAGACACCCCTACAACGTCAAGGTCAAAAATGGCAAAACATTTCCTAAACGAATTCCCCTCGACCGGTGATAAATTCTCATAATTTTTTGGAAAATTCCTCAAGCAAGTAGCATTGATAATATCCCTCTGCTCTCGGATTTTGAAATTTTCGCAAAAAATTAGTTCGAATTATCAATGCCCTTGGGAAATTACTATTGACAATTCATTGCAATACACAAACAACGTTTTATTTTAAAAAATAAGCAAACAAAAACTATAACTTTTAGTCCAGTTGAGGAATTCGCTTAAGCACTGCAATTTTATCACGACCAAAACAATCTGTTCATTAGACATTTTTTTTTACAATCTAAAACAGGCAGTTCTCACATCAATCATACATTTATTTCGTACTGTCAAGCAGTTTAAGATTCGTTACATCTGTCTGTTTATGACGCTCCACTGTAATGCATATTTTTGAAATCATCTATAGAGTGATCCATTTTGTGTTGTTTTGACTGAAACGATTTGTAATATAAATAATTGGTAAAATTATAGAGGACCTTATTGTTTTGATTTGATGATATGAAGCTGTTTCTTTTTTGTTTTATTTGAATAACTTTTCTATGTCGGTTTAATCTTCTTTTGTTTATACACCACTGAATTTCTATTGCGTGTTTTGACTTATTCAGGTTAGAATGAGAAAACCTAATCACAATGACTGAGATAAATGGAAACCACTTTAATAGAATACATTCTCGAAATCTAGTCTGAAACGTTTGGCTGATTGAATGTATGATTTTTGTGCAGTATAAAAATAAAGGAGAAAATATTAACTGCACATCGTCACGTTAATTTTAGTAAACAGATAATTAATAATGACGTAAAAACTTTAGTTGGTGTATTTTTTTGTACAAAACTGGATTACAATATGTAAGTGAAAGAAGTTTTTCTTGTGAATCGCAACATTTTTGAAATAAGGCTTTTAACTTCTTGGGTACATTTATACGATCAAAAGTTTATTGTGTAAAAAGGGTTGGTTTATTTAACCAAGTGAATAGTAAAAAAAGAAAAATATTTTTTTAACTAACACCTCATCGACGAGAGCGAGGTGATTGAAGCAGCGAGTATGTTCTTATCCCGCGAAGCGATGGGTCTTGTACCACCTTATTAACCACATATTATACAGGGCCCGATAAATATTAAATATTACGACCACCAGCCGGAACGATTGGGAGACAAGGAGGAAATTGTTATCAACTGAAGTTTGACACCAAGTATCTGACCATGGCTTATGATGGCATTAACTCTTTGATTCTTTAACCAGCAGGAGGGTGAGAAAAAAGGATTAACCACTTGTGAAGAAAGGTGAAGTGTTTGGATTCGTATCAGGAACCATTAGGGAGATCAAGTCCAATACATTTGGAACCAATAGGAGAGTTGATTGACAGCATGATTGAACGTTAACCATGCACTGGGAACCAACCTCGACATGATCCTATTGTGACGAATTTCGTGAGGGTACAACAGAGTCCGGCATTACAAGTCAACAACCTATTTAATAGCATTACAAGTCAACATCCTGACACTAGTTCCACCTCCCTATCATCGAGTGACTGTTCCAGTAATACAGCATGAAGGGTACCAACATTAAAGGAACTTGAATCAATTTAACCCAAATTACCTTTCTCTATTTGGGAGAGATGGGCCATCACCTAATGCTCACGAGTTCGTACATAGAATTGAAGCGGCTGTGCGAAGGAATGGGGTGACTGAGACTGAGAACAAATACTATATAAATCTGACCCACTAGTATCAGGTGGTGACCTACCGGTACTTAGAGAAGGATTACTACGTACGTTTGGTACCCTTACCGATGATAAATCTGGACTTAGAGCACTGCTGTGTTTACCGAAAGGGAAATGATCGAGATAGTAAGAGACGGTATAATTGCCGCATTAAGAAATGCAACTTAAGTGATAGAAGGATACTCTAAAGGACCTAGTTGTGGTCATCCTTGCCAACAGCATCAAAGACAGCTGGTCAATACAGGATCAGTGAAATTTACCATCTGAAGGAGATGAACTAGGCCCATCTAACATCCAATATTATGTTGTAGCATATGAAGCCCCACTATGAATGCTTAACAAACCTATGATGGCTACAAGAGCAATCATGCCAACACCTTCACCAAGGAATGAAAATCCGAAATGCATATGTCGATGCTAGGACGGTAATATTGTTTAAGATTATCCACGGAACTAAATAAAACTTTATTGCTACAGATGTGGTAAGCCTGAAGTCACTTTTTCTAAGTGTTCAAATTGTCATCCATTGTTCAATTTAAACTTCAGAGTGAGGTGTACAACAGTCGAAAACTGTACCCCCAAATCGGTTATCCTTAAACCTCCAAATTCATATGAAAGATGCGTCAACTGTTACCAAACGTGATTCATCTCAAGAGAAGTAATAGACACAGTTTCACCAATTCCAAACGAACGATCGGCAATTAAACCCTGTGCATCAATACATGCACACAATGAACCAAAATCCACCTCGGTTCAAGTTCTGATTCGTCGAAAAAAAATTTCTCTAAAGTGCCTCGAACGTTTTCATATGAGGATGCGAAAATTTCTCAATAAGGCATGAGTCATTCTTCTTTTCTGTTATTTATCTTATAAATGATCCTAGGTCACATCTTTACTGTAAATTTTTTCTCAAAAAGGTTTATGGACTGCTTGATAGTGTAGCCTCAATCAACATTCTAGGAAGAAATTCTTTAGAATTGTTAAACAACGCCGGCATTTCATATCGTAAATTGTCATCTACCATTAGCACAGCAGATGGAACACTTGATTACGCGTTAGGTGTCAACGTCCCCATCTCTTTAAATAGGTAAGGAGCATTCCGTGGGGGGAGGGGGGGGGGCATCGATTTCTGGAGTGAAATTGAAAATCTCAACCCTAACCAGCCACAGTAACTAATGAATGTCAAGTATTCTTTTCCTTCCTTTAAAGTATTAGGTCTTGGAATACTTCTTTGGTTGAACATGTCATGGATTTTGGGGATAGTGCACCGGTTAAACAGAGGATATGCACAACATCGCCTGCAGTTCAACAAAAGATCTATGTTGAACTTGACCAAATGCTATAATTGGGGGTGATTGAAGAACGTTCTAGCTCCTGCTGCTTGCCAGTGGTTTTGATTCAGAAATCTCTGGGAAGAATCGTTTGTGTTTAGACTCTCGACATGTTAATTCACTAACCAAGAAGGATGCATACCCACTTTCCTTAACTTTCCTATGGCTTGTTGCGTCGTCTGAATAATACGAGATACATAAGCAGCATTGATTTCAAAAATGCGCTCTGGCAAATTCCTTTGTCAGAAGCATCTCGAGACGAAACAGACCTCACAGTGCCTGACAGGCCATTGTATCAGTTTAAGGCTATGCCTTTTGGACTGTGCAATGATCCACAGATAATGTGTCGACTGTAATACCACATCATAATAATACAATTTCATAAAGTAATACCATATCGAAGTCATGAAAGTGTCTTCGTCTATTTAATGCAGATTTTTAAAACAAATTTGCTTTTTATATCTTATTTTATTTTTATTTTCTCTTTCCTATCATGGTATATTGGCCTATGTCATATTTTATATGACAGAATTTATTGTTTGGCTATCCATTATTTAACAAAAAATATAAAGCAAACAAAAAAGAGGTTTGCGTTCATCAACATTCCAAGAACGCATGTGTTGCGGGACCTTGGTCTTAAAAGGTTTTTATGTATTGCTGTGACACATACATATTGTAATACCTACTACACAACACATTTTATTAAAGAAAAAGACCAGTTTTGTCTAGTTTCTGGTCTGACAAACATTATCACTCTTTTTTTAAACTTAGTACAAATGTGACAAAATATATTGCGATTACCGGTCACAGTTATGAAATAGCACGAAAACTTTTTCGTTTTTCTTGAAGTGTTATACTCTACATTGGCTAAGTGAACAACCAATGCAGAGCTACGGTTGCTTGATGATGATGCCCGTGGGCCCATTTTTCTATCACAACCAGCCGACGTACTGGGATGCTGACCCCTGCTTCGTAATAGGTAATCTACATGAGCGTGACATAACGGCATGAATGCCGTAAACCAGGGACTTAGCTGAATAACAAAATTACTACGTTGTCCGTTGTAACCACGTGGAAGTGTCCTAGATGCAAACACAGGAAACTCTTCTGGATATATGTGTCGATTTCCATTTCATGTAGAATGTTAAAATGTGTGAAAGAATGCTTATTGTGTCTGATCGCCGGGCAACAGATTTTTTCTGTAACTGTTGGGATTTTTTGATGTTAGATCAAAACTCCGCCATACTGATGTAAAATTGACCTTGAAGTCGTATTTAGTGATCCCAAAAACATATGGTGTACATAGTCAGACCCCCAGGCCAAACTTTTTGTGTGTGGTTATTTTACGTGGTTTATAGTGTTTACAGGGTTACGGAGTTATAAATTTAGTTAATAAATCGATTTGTTACCGGGAATTCGGGTTAAAATTGTTAGAGTTTTCCGGTTTTAGTAGATGGTATTTCAGTTTTTTTAGGTTATGTCCAAACCCTGACGTACTGAGGTTAAACCATGGTCGAATTCGGATTCAGCCACCACAAAAACAAAAAATGTACATAATCAGAACCCGGATCGAATTTTTTTTGTGTGGCTGCGTTATTTTAATTTTTATATTTTTTTACATATTCATTCGCTTTTTAAATTTTTGAATTTATTTATTTATTTTTTTGTTTTATTATTTTTTTTTTTAATATATTTGTTTATGATTTTAAATATTTAATTTTAATTTATTTAATTTTTTTTGGGATTAATTTAATTTTTTGTTTAACGTAGAGCGTTACTGGAGATGATCCTATAAACCAGCATCTGAGCAAAATAGTCCTTAATGTTTTCGATAGGTGTAGATTTTGATATTCAGATGAGGAAACGATGTAAAACGTCACCTACAACTGTCCTGAACTATTTTGGCACAGATACAACCAAATTGATCGTAAAAGACTAACATGCCTACTACCACAAGATATAACTGCAATTAAGCTAATTAATTTCATTAACAGCCTCAACTTCGATTACAGAATAAAACTAGTAACGCCATCGACAACGACTGACTAATAAAACGATTAGTGTAAACAAAAGGTTTGCAGCGCTACTTAAACTAATCGTTCCAGCCCCGTCAAAAAACATATTGTTATTTTTGCTTTTCTTTCAATTTTTTAAAATTATATTAATTTTTTTATTTATTTAATAATCCATAAGATTCAACGATGAAATAAAATCATAAACCTTAACCACAAAAGTGTGTAACAATCATTATTCGATTATTAACGAAAGATAAATAATAATATGGGAAGTAGAAACTCCAATATGTAACACAATAACATAAAAATATCTTTCAAGATCTAAGACTGCGTTCCAATTGATGCTAAATTGTACTAAACGTGCTAAATCAATTTAGTCAACTATTTTATTTGACTAAATCAACATTTTGTTTCTAAATAATTTGGTAGAAATTTATACGTTAAACAATATCTGACAACTTGATTATATTAATTTGAATTAAAATTCGGTAATTTTGTAAAACTAAATTTAGATTTAGCAGTTTGGTACAATTTAGCAACTAATGGGAACGCAGTCCATGTCCTACAATAACATGCGTTCTAAGGAGTTTATAGACTCGATTTTTTGAAATAAATGAATAGATATTAAATTATTCTATCATAAAAGACCAATATATCATGATTATAGGATGCAGCTCTGTTTGAGGTCATATTTTGTGCCAGTTTCGATTGATACTTCGAAAAGTTCTCACTAGCAGCCTGTAATGAGCGCTGGGTATATCTGATATGGAATCACTATCAGGAACATTAGAGGAATTACGTGCCTTGAGATTCTAAATTGCCGACTAATGCAGTCTGTGAATTCGATTGTGCCATTCCTCAGCAAAGTACAAATGTTGAATTCAAAGCAAAAGTTTCACAAGAAGATGAATTCAAATGAGCGAAGAACAGTTACTCTGTTGAACCCAAAAGTCGTAGGAACCAAGACCAAGACCATTAGTGTAATTATTACATTTAAAAATTAAAATGTATCGATTACCTCATAATTTTTCCTTGATCCAACTCGTCATGCCTCATCCCCACTAGGCAAGCACAATGAATAAACTATACATTTCATGCAATAATCAAAAGAAGCGTCAATGGCCCCAGCAATCGCTGAATATAAATGATAACATCAATAATCCAATACAATATAACTATCGTTGCGCCTAATTGCGCATTCGAAAAATTAAAAAAATTCATTTTAGTTTTCTTTAAGTTGTTCAACAATAAAAAAAATTCAAAACCACCCAATGTAGCTCATATTACAAAACTATCACCAATTTTATTTCACTAGAATTTTTTTCTTGTTTTCATGTTCATAAAATAATTCACAATTATGCAGAAATAATAATAATAAAAAAGTGGTTACACAAAAAATATTATTTCTATACTAGTAAATAATTTAATAATGTCATACATTTTACTTAATTAAAAAAAAATTTATAAAATTCCTTAAAATAATTAAATGATTTACTTTTTATTATACATATATTTTTTATTTGTTTTAATTTTAGTTATCTCTTTAATTTTTAGTTAAGATATCTATTTTTATTCATCCTATGTACCAAATAATTGCTTTTATAGCTCTTCAGTCAATATAGAGCGCATAAATTATTGTTCATTTTAGAGATTTTACATTGATATTTTTTTCACCCACCGAATCTCAATTAACAAAACAAGCATATAAGAATTTTTTTTCTCTTTAGTTTTTAAGTTAATAAAGTATTTGACACTTAATTAAACTATAAATTTTAATTAAATTTAATTGAACTATAAAATCTTAAATTATAAAACATCTGTCTAGAGGATTATATCAGCATTAACAGACTTGTACACTCAAGTATAGAAACAATTTAATGAAAACGCAAGAGAAACAAATGTGACAAAAAACCCATTGAACTAATTGTTCAATATGGAGAAAACGATAAGAATTACATCGTCAGCGTTGAATCGGTAAAATGCCTGTTCAACGCTGAAGAAATTATTTCAGGGACAACTGCTTCATAACAAACCACTTCTTTGTATTGCTTCAGGAATCATGGGGTAATGATCATCATCTTAAAAACAATAAAACACCCCTTGAAAATTTATGGATGGTAAATCCAAATAAACTTAAACATCTAACTACCATATAATTACATTACAGTTTCCATTTCGATTTTCCAATTTTACAACAACAAATCACAAACCACAAGCATAAATTTCAAATAAAATAATTTTCTTTTTCAAAGTTTTATTTCATTTTTATACAATAACAACTTGATGTCTTTTCCTTTAAAATAATATTCTGCATAAATTGTACCATAACTTTTATAACGGTTATTAATAAAAAATTAAATTCAAAACTCATAAAAAAACTCAAAAAATTTAAGATATGTTTTTTATTATTTCATAAAAAAAATCAGAAAACAAATCTTGAGTTTAGTTGTTTTTTTTGTGTTGGTTGTTATTTTTACCCCTTTTTCCTGACATTTCAAAATATAAGCAAACAGATAAGGTTTGTTTTAAGGAAGTAAAATAAAATATCAAGATTTTAAAATTTTACGCTTCTCTTTTTCTGATGATGTTTTGACATTAAACAAAACATGCGCTGTTTCCATATCGGGCTGTTCTGAGCGTAGATAAGTTTTAATAATCATAGACTGTTTTAGCTGTTCACTTATCAACTCATCTATATCTACATTTCAACTAATAACATTTTTGTAGACTTTACAGATATCTTCATCTTTATTTTTTTATTTATTTTTCTGGAGAGAAAATAATTATAATTTTCTGTTTTTCTTATCCTTTTTTTCTAAAAATATTAACTGAAGCGCATGATTTGTTATAATAAATAAAAAAACCAAGTTTTTCTCTCTTCATAATAAAAAAAAACAAGTAAAAGAAAAAGTTTTCATTTTTACAATTACAGTTGGGAAAACTTTTTTTTTATGTAAGAATAAATAATTTTTTTTTTCTTCCTTTTAATGAAATTGTCTGTATGATAATTGTCGTTTAGAATTGAACGTACTCATAATTTGGAATATATTTATTTTACCGTTTGTAATTTAAATTTATTGCATTTTCTTTTAAAAATTTGTTCGTTACTGGGTTGGTTGTTTTTTGAAAGAAAACTTTTTTTATGTGAAAAGGAAAAGTTGTTTAAAGTAATATAAAGATTTTTAATATAAATTTTTTAGTTATAATATTGTTTGTTTTGATAGTAGGAGAGTGTATTTGATATATTTTTATTTGTATTTTGTTGTTTATTTAAAAGTAAAAAATAAATAAAAATCATTGGAGCTTTGTGGAAATAAGGTGAAAACAGAAAGGTTATTTCGGTCTTTGAAAACAAAAAAAAACATTTCTGGGCAGTTGATTTCGATTATTTTTTGTAAACAATAAATTTTGAGAAAAATATATTTGGGTTTGAAATTAATATGAATTTGTTTTATTTCACCAAAGGGAATAGAAACTTATTGCCCGGGTAACAAATATTTTGCTATTTCTTTCATCATCAATTTTTTGACTTCAAAAGCAAGCTTGACTTTAAAATCCTTAGGCAATTTTGATTTAATCAACACAAATCCTTACGACATTCATATTTTTTGTCTTTTTTTATTTACCTTAACTTACGTCGTTTAATATTTATTTTTCCCGAAAACATAAAAAAACAAGAAGCTTTTCTTCACACTCTAATCACTATTTACAAAAAAAAATGTGTTTGATAAGAAAACTAAAAAAAAAACAAAAATCTTTGAATTTATTTCAAAGTGTTATATCTTGGAAAATCTATATATCTATAGATTTACATCTTGTGAAATGTTATATATTTAGCCTTAAGGCATATTTGTATGGAAATATTAAAAAATCGAAAAATAGAAAAACATTGAGAAAATTTTTGAACTGAGATAATGAAAATAGAAAATATTTTCTTTTTGTGACATAATTTTGTGGGTAAATGTTTGAATATGAAGATGTTGCGTATTGGAAATATTTTGATTAAATTAGATGTAAATTATTTTGTTGTTGTTGAAATCGGTTAATGGTAAAACGTTTGGAAATATAATACAATTATGAGTGGTAAAAATGGGAATGGAGAGGGTAAAAAATTAGGTCAGTAGTAAGATTATTTTGACTGGATTGTGGTTATACTTTACGGTTTATATTCAATTTTTTACACATTGTTGTAATGAAGTTTTCGTTATGTTTTTGCTGTGAAAATGTTTGTCATGAAAATACAGTCAAAGGCCTTTTCTAACCCCACAGAAAGAGAAGTTTGTGGAAAATTTTGATGATCAATGGCCAGACACAATTTCAGCCATTATATCTGGGCACACTCGTGTAGTTGATTGAACACGCTAAGTTTATTGAGTAAAATTTTGTACGCACTTTCCCATGTGTTATGCTGAGTTTTATCTATAAGACAATGGAATGATCTGCTCTTACTATTGGCAATTGTTATCCGAAAATCCTTCCGCTTATTCCGGAAATCATTATCATGAGTTTTCCTCAGTGTACATTTTCTACGTAGATTGAGAAACTTATTTCTCAAACAGACAATGTTTTCAGTTTACCAGAATAGTGGTTTACTTCCATTACCGTTACGTGGAATTGATGCATCGCAGGTGCTTGTAAGATATCTCGTAATAAATTTTGCTTCTATTTTAGAACCGCTCTTCAATATTGGTATACATTCAACCATGTAGTCTTACATTTCTGTATCGAACTCTTTGATTTTCCACTCATTTTGCTGCCCCTGAAGCTCTTTTTTTATATAGTTTTTTCTTTTAAATAATGTATTTCTTTTAATTATCTATTGGCATTTTAATATTTTTGCGAACTGTCACAATATGTATGCTCGTCCAATTATATATCGGTCAAAACTCAACGAAAGACAGCCAAAAAAAACGAAAGTAAAGAACTACTGAACTTATTATTTCACATGGATATAACGGTCGATACGAATAAGCATCAGTAAAGTATCAATTCACCGCAGTCGTCAAAAAAACACTTCAGGAAAAACTGCTTCATTTACCAATGTGATATATGCACAAGGCCACAAATTTAAATTTTTTAACAGATATACTGCCCCATGAAACCAAATATCAGAACAAGATAAATCTTTTCTTTTAGAGAGATGGTTCCAAAGACTAACTTTTGAATATTGCTGAATATTGTAAACTCTTTTTACAACAAAGATTTTGCAATTTGCAGCTCGAGAGTGAAGTCAATGCATAAAATTGTGGAATCAGTCTTATAAAACGTTTTATGAATTTTAAAATTAATTGATGGTTACACAGGCTGAACTAAGTCTATTAAGACTACTGAGTGGCACAAAGTGTAAGTCTAGCAAGATTTTGAATAAATTAAGTTAACAACAATATTACAAACTATATTATCATAAAGTGTATAAAGAACCGCACCATATGCTATCTCACATGCATTTGAGAACGTATGTAGCTGATTTGCTTTTGGGAAAGCCATATAAAGTGGTGGATTTTATGGTATTAACACCTGACAATAAGTCATTGATATGTTTTCGTCTATGGTCAGTTGGTTCAAAAATCTTGTGACTAGGTTTGGATTTGAAGCTGTGCCATAGGTTCGTTATTATAGTCTCAATAGACAGTAGGTGTTGAAGTGCCAAAAACCATATTTAAGCTGTGAATCATGAGGTGTTACTGTTATTTTCAGATATGTTTTGGATATTTATGCACTGAAGACAAATTTATGAGCTCAAAACCTGATAAGAATAGTGAAAAGTGGAAGTCCGGACCCACCATCACAATCTGATTAAAAACTTGCTTGATGAACTTCTTGCAGACGCGTCAAACACCACTCTGCATTATGAGTGTGAGCTATCTGTCCTTATAACGCTTTCTTGTCGAAGACAAAAATTGTGCTTTGCTGGTTTATTTTTATTCAACATAAGAAGACTTTAATAGAAGACTTAGATCTAGAAAACTTTTTTTCAAAGTGGTGAATCCGAGATATGGCCGTAGTGAAAGAATTTCTAAGACGGTGACATTTACGTCGACGTTTAAATAAGACATATCACGTTTCGTGTATAATTGAAAATGTTTTAAGGCTTTTTCTTCAGGAGTAAATTTCACCGTGGTGATGCCTTTTAAATTTTCATTTTGTCAAAACTTCTCGATTTTTTATTCCCAATCATTTAGAGCTGGAACCCAAGTTTTTTCATGTGAGGCTTTACTAGATATTATTTAACCAAAAATCGTATTTTGTAGAATGGGGAGCTCATCTGATAGTTTAATTTGTTCATTTTAAAGGAGATCACAGTGTAGTTCAGCATCAATCAGTCGTATTTGTTGCATGAATGTTGCGCGAATGACCGTCTTTGTTGCAATGCTCACATGTGTTTCTGGAAAGAATTTCTAAAGATGATGTATGACACGTTCGCTTTCTACAGGTAAAGAAAGTTTTAAAGGCCAAAGTAACGGTGTGACTATAGTGATTTTGTTTTGTAGTAAAAGAGATCTACGAATCCTAAATTTAAACAGTTTATTTAGAGTTGATAGACAATAAGACAGAATAAAACAGCAATATAACTTTATCAGTCTATTATGCAGCCTTGAGAAGCATGAATTTTCAAAATTCAGTGAAATGAAATTAGGTTTTTTGTGTAGGACTATCCCACTTTTGACACTACTGAAAAACAAGTCTATTCGGTTTTATTGTTTTTATTGAAGTATAAATGTTATTGAGGTTTTGTATTGAAGACCACATCGATTATCGATCGAGTCTTGTATCTAATTTTATGGAAACTATTTGCTTTTGATTCTTTCTTTTAATTTACCTGACCATAACCAATCTGACCATTTTAACTTGACCATAATCAACTTAAAAAAAATTCTGCATTCTTGTTAATTTGAACTATATATTGACAAAAATTTCGTGTCAGCTGAATATGCTCCGTCGAAATTCAGCATTTGGTTGCTAAAAATTCAAGTGATTTGCTTTCAAATAATAAAAGTTGAAACCAAAACAATTAATTCGATGTCAATGGTTAAGTGAAAATTTGGCTCAAAATTAAATAAAAACGTTTCTTATAACAAAATCTAATAATGGTGTTCCTTTTTTCCGTCACAAATTGTGATGACGTTCAACAACCTAATGATATCTTTAAACTAGACTCAAGAGTTTTCACAGCCTACCCTTAAAAGTTTAAATGAATTCTTCTATATAGCAAACCACTGTCTTGTGGGCTTATGTGGGCTAATGTGTGCTAATGTGGGCTAATGTGTAGAAATGATAGTGCATTCATTGCGAATGAAAACTTTTGAACAAAATGTTTGACAACAAATCGGTCGAAATTGGTTTTATTTTTTGATAAGAAGGTAAAAATTGGATCAAGCAATGCTCTTATGCTCTTACTGGTCAAAGATGTTCGGGGTAAGTCTCCCGTACACATTTTATTTAAAATTTTACTAAATTTAAGTCATTTCATTCGATTTGACTGACAATCGGTTTTTTGCGTGACTTCGGCGTTTACATTGCATGGAAAGGTTTCCTGAAAAGTTGTCTGAGTAAATCTTGCTTCTGAAATTTCCGACTAACAGTTCACTAATACTGACATTAGTTCACATAAATCAATTAGTTGCAGAACAGATGTCGTTTTTCCACAAAAGTTGGGACTACGAAGAAGAAGCATTTAAATTTTAAACTAATTGGAATGGTTTCGTGATCCGTTCTATGGACTATTGGGAAGGTAGTCGCAGACGAAATTGTGTTTTCAAATCAGATGTATCTATTGCAAGTTGTGATTACAAAAAGCATTAATTAATTTTATAGCAGTCGCTCAGTGCAGACATTGTTTATAATCATTGATTATCATTGTTTAAAAAATAGTTATTTATTTATCTAGAAGGAAAAGTGAATTTTTAAAGTACGAGCTAGTTGTTTACGAAATTACTAGTGAGTACCTTTAAAAATACTTTTCGTTTGAGGTAAATACAAAATTTTATTTCATACTGGAAATTTATTGAAATAAAAAGAAAAGAGTTTTAAATTTTGCTCAAAAAGTTGAACTTTAACGTCCTAGGACTTTATAAAGTTTTATAAAGTCCCAGGACGTTAAAATTCAACGTTTATGGTACAAAAAGGTGAACTTTAACGTCCTAGGACTTTATAAAATTTATAAAGTCCTAGCCCTTAAAAGTTCAACTTTTTGTACCATATATAATCCGAAAAATGTCGTTTTAGATATCAGTATGAAATAATAGTTGAGCAATTTCACGAAGATTCAACAACGCTTTGACTTGACCCCTTTTAATTTTGATTATTTTTTGTTTATAGATAGTCTTTGATAAATAAAAAATACAAGTTCTCTTAGAATTTTTTTTTTCGACAAGGGTTCTTCACAGGGTGCCCCTCAATTTTTGTTATTTTGTGATGTGAGTGCATTTTGACGAGCGATTGTAGAAAAACTACTGAATCGATTTTCATAAATGATATGTCGTTGAATAGGTATTAGAACAAAGTTTTTAAAAATGTACACTGTTAATTTTTTTAAATAATTTTTAACGGTGTAACATAAGAAAAAAACGGTGTAATTGAAAAAAAGATGGCACAGCCTTTTTTTTTTTTTTTAAACTAAATTGAAGCTTATTTTATATCTAACAACTTGTGAAAGTTAAGGACTAGCATGATTTTTTATTTTAGAGATAAAATTCGTTGTGCATATGACTGTCGGGAATCAGTTTTTTTTGTTCTGAAGGAAAATTATAAAAATGGCGATTTTTAGATTCAGATTTTTTTTTTATGTAAAATATCAAATATTTTATTATTAAATGAACTTTTTAAAAAGCAATTTCAGTCAAGTTCAGCAAAATTTTGCGACATTTTGACTCGACCCTTTTAAATTTGGTTTATTTTGGTCTATATTTAAAAAAATTCTACTTGAAGCCGTATTTTTCATTTATCAAAGGCTATCTGTAAACTAAAAATAAACAACTAAACAATTATGTTACACCGTTAAAAATTATTTCAAAAAATTAACAGTGTACATTTTTAAAAACTTTGTTCTAATACCTATTCAACGACATATCATTTATGAAAATCGATTCAGTAGTTTTTCTACAATCGCTCGTCAAAATGCACTCACATCACAAAATAACAAAAATTGAGGGGCACCCTGTGAAGACCCCTGGTCGAAAAAAAATTCTAAGAGAACTTGTATTTTTTATTTATCAAAGACTATCTATAAACAAAAACTAATCAAAATTAAAAGGGGTCAAGTCAAAGCGTTGTTGAATCTTCGTGAAATTGCTCAGTTATTTATTTATCTAGAACGAAAAGTGAAACTTTGAAGTACGAGCTAGCTGTTTATGGCCGAGGCGTCTAGCCGAGGCCGAAATAAAATAAATTAAATAAATAAATAAATAAAATTAAAATAAATTTGTAAAAAGTTTTAATTTATAATGTGCTAAAATACTCTAGTTAAGTTGTATTCATCCTATGTAAAATTAAGACCGAACGCATGAACAACTTTAAAATTCGGATCTCGAATTTGTAATTTATTTAATAAAATGTAAGAAAGTGAGGCATTTTGCTTAAATTTGATTGAACATACACTCAATTAAAAAATATATAAAAAAATATTGAGGATGATGATGCTGACTACACTAAAGCTCTGGAATGCACGAACTACTTTAAAAATAAGAACGAAATATTTTATGATCCTTCGAGCCCGATCTCATATTTGTAATTTATTTAATAAATGTTTTAAAGTGCGAGACTTTGCTTAAATTTAATTAAACTGCCACACAAATTTAATTAAAATATATATAAAAAAATATTGACGATGATGATGCTGACTACACCACAGCTCTGAAACAAAATATTCTAAATAAGCTTATATTAAAATATTATGAGAAGTTTATATTGAATAATCTCAGATTTTTCAATTTTTGCCCCAACCACATTGCCAATTATTGATAAAAAGCTTATCAGCGATTAAAAAAATAAATTTGTAAAATGTTTCAATTTATAATATGTAAAAATATTCTACTTAAAAGTTTTTCGCCCTATGTAAAATTAAGAACGAACGCATGAATTACTTTAAAAGTAAGAACGCAAAAATTTTATGGTCCTTTGAGCCGTATCTCAAATTTTTAATTTATTTATGTAATTTATGTAATTTATGTAAATTATGTAATATATGTAATTTATGTAATTCGTGTAATTTATGGAATTTATGTTATTTATTTTATTTATGTAATTTATGTAATTTATGTTATTTATGTAATATATGTAAGTTATGTAAATTATGTAATTTATATAACTGTAAGTTATGTAATTTATTTATTTAAACATACTCTAATTAAGATTAAGCCGTCCTTTGTAAAATTAAAAACGGACGAATGAACTACTTTAAAATTAAAAATGCAAATATTTTATGGTCATTCGAGCCGGATCTCGAATTTGTAACTTATTTAATAAATTGTAGGAAAGTGAGGCATTTAAAAATTGTATAAAAAATATGACGATGATGATGCTGACTATACCACAGCTCTGGCATGCATGAACTAGTTTTAAAATAAGAACGCAAACATTTTATCGTCCTTCGAGCCGGATCTCGAACTTGTAATTTATTTAATAAAATTTAAGAAATTGAGGAAATTTGCTTAAATTTGATTCAATTTTGACACACATTCATTTAAAAAAAAAATAAAAAAATATTGGCGATGCTGATACTGACTGCACCAAAGCTCTAGAAACAAAATGTTCTGAATATGTAGTAAGCTTATATTTATCAAATACTTGATGAATATAAGCCTCCATCAAATACAACTAATGGCGAACTATTGTTATAAATCTCGCCATTACCGCTACAAAATTTTATCAGTTCTTTCTCATATAAACTTCCATCTTTTGCTAATGTTTCATCAGAATTGGTTCATTAAAAATCCATAGTATCCCAATAGACATTAATTTTGTTGAACAAATAAAAAAGTAAAAAAAATGTTCTTCCAAAGTGAAAAACTGGAAGTTGGGATGTAGAACTGTTACAAATCATAATTTAAGAATATTTACTAAGTTTAATCCAAATTATTAGCAAGAACTGATGTTATTGAAGTTTTAAATAAACAAATCCTCGGCAGGCGTTTAAAAGTTACCCCAATACCGTCCAAAATCTAATCAGTTTTTTGTCAGTAAAACCTTCTATAGAAAATTTTTGATATTTCAAGTAATACCCTACTTCTAGGACCGGTTCCTTTATTTCTCCAATCGCCAAGCTTTAAAATCACACACAATTAAAGTGGGGGACTAACCTTTGACGTCTGCTTTTAGTCAATTAAGCATCTCCGCAAATTCGTCAAGTGAAGTGCGATTTGGGTATCTTTGGGTATCTTTGATTTTGGCATAGCCGAATCTTTCACGCCGACAGCTGGTTTAATCTACATTCAAATAGTAGTGCCTTGCAAGTACAGATAGCGACTATACTTGTCATGTCTTCCACGCTGTTCTTATCGGCAACAGAGGTTCTATACGATTAGCAAATCGTTGCCATGTCCATTTTTGCTCTTTAACTGTCTATGTCAGATCTTGTTCCACCTCGTAGTGGTTAAGATTGATCTGTATAAACTTAACAATTACGGGCAGAAGTCAGTTTTAGCGCTCTTTTGTAGGCTGGACATCTACTGTCTGCTGTAGAATGGTCATTACTCTCTGTGGTACTGGGCAGACAAAGAGCACAATTTGAAGGATCATTGCGTTAAAGTTATTTTATTTATGTCCTATTTCTTGCTACACCATGTTACGAAGTTGTTCACCTCATGAAATTTCATTCGTTGGAATACGGTCTTAATCTGCAATTTATCTTATTCTCAAATCATTATCGTTGTTTTCTTAATACATAATTGGTGAATTCTAGTTATTATGACTGTATGTGTTTTGTCAAATACTTATAGCCATATGAAGATTTGAATGTGAAGAAAGATAAATCTGTATATATGAGATGTACATTTTTGTACATGATCAGTCGGTCGTGAAAATTGAAGATAAAAACGGTCTCATGATTATATTAGAGACAAAAATTTGTTATTTTATTTTAAATATGTATGTTTAAATAAATTACTAGAGTAATTAGTGTGGTAAAATAAAAAAAGTCAGACAAGTACGAATAGAATTCGCTCGCCAAGGGTTCCGTGAATGTAAAAGAATACAATATCCAAAATAATTGATAAAACGTTGTGTTGTAACTTGTAATGTTTTTATATTGCCAGACCATAGACGCATAACAAAATGAATTATGAATGAATTTGTTTGTAAAATGATTATTTTATTTTTTTTTTGTATTGACACCTTTATTCGTTAGTAACTGTTTTTTTTTCAACACACGTATGGTTAACAATTATTAAATTAAAACTTTATTTTTAAACTATAAAACTCTTTAATGAAGCTTTTGAACTCAATGATTTATATTGATGCATCTACTTGTATACTAGAAACTATTTTCTTTAAAACTATTTCTCTTGGAATTCTTTCTTAAAACTATTCTTTGATTTGAGTTTTGACTGACTTAAACTATTGAATTAATATTGTTAAATTACTCACTGACACATGAACTGTATTAATTCCTTACTTGAACTGCTTGAATTGACTTGAATTTGTAAGACTGTTTGTCTTCACTCAATTACTTAAAACTATTTTGTTAAAACTGCATCGACTGTGCGACTTGAATTATCTTATTAAACTACCTTGTTAAAACTATTTTGTTAAAACTGTTTGACTTGAACTGTTATCGATTTAGAGTACTCAACTGTGAGACTTGAACTATGTACTTCCTTAAACTATATTTATTTTCTTAAAAACTAGATCTTATATACTAAATTTTGATTTTATTACATTATAGAAAACAACAACAACAAATAAGAATAATTTTTTATTAAATTTTATATTTTGGAAAAGGATTTGTCGGAGGATTATGCAAAGGGAATTATGCAATATTGTAACTCATTTCTAAGAAACTTAAACAAATTTGTTTTGTTATAAAGAAGTGTGAAATTTGTTTAATGTTTTATTTTGCTCTAACATGATTTTAAAGTTTATTAGCATGAGAAATATTAATGTTATAGTTATTTTTTTGTTTGAGAAGGTTTATTTGGAAGACATGTTGATTCAATATTTTAAAATGATATGTGAATTAAAAAGGATTGTCGGCAAAATAAAAAGACTTATTCTTAGTATGAACTAAAATTGTGATAACTGATAATATTTATTAGCTTTATCCTTTATAAAACTATCGGCTAGAGATTAAAAGAAAATTTCAGTTTTGAAAATGTGTGTAGAGAAAATTTATTGGTATGTGAAACTAATATTGCGATTTTAGAAAGATTTAGAGTTTGTAATTCTAGGAAATTGTGATCGAAAATTGGTAATGAAAAATACGGCACAACAGTATCCGTCAATTTATGCGGACAGATTAGTTTTATACGCACCTCAAATTTGAAGTCCATAGCATATATATTTTATGAGATAATCGATATAATGTGAAAAACTCGTTTTGCTCTCACCAATAGTGTTCCGTATAAAAAACGGAACCTTAAAAAAGAAAAAGCCAGGAAACAAATAATATTTGTTTGTGTTATTCGGTCGCTGGACGTGTAATTGTAATTTATTGTAAAATTGAATGTAGTATTTATTTATTCATTTATTTATTTCAATTTAAATACTAGCAAACGGAAATATACCCAATAACATACTAGTATAGAAGTAATACAAATTAAAGACAATATTAAAAAATTATATAAAAAATTACACTAAAAAGTTTAAATTTAAAAGTAATACAAATTAAAGACAGTATTTAAAAAATAATATAAAAAATTACAATAAAAAGTTTAAATTTAGTTTATAAAAAGATAATGTTAATGTAATAAACCAAGAATGTTTAACACAAGATAAAATGAATAATATTAGAATTTAAAACATATATATGACAATAAAATTAATTTAATTTAATTTAACAATTTGTAAAATGCTTCTTTTAAACTGGACTAAGTTAGAGCAAAACAAATTGACTTGATTAAATTTAATGTTGTGGCTGTACTGTAATCTAATCAACGGTGAATGAACTCTTAGATTAGTTAGAAAAGTATTATAATACAGAGTGTACGAATGCCTAGTATTATAACAAGGTGTGGTATTCAAATGAATTAGACTAGCCAAATCCGATTCAATACTATGGTTCAGAATTTTATAAAGGGTTGTTTGATCAGCAATAGTACGTCTCTGTTCCAATGATAATATATTATATCGTTTTAATCTATCTTTGTATGGTTGATATGGGAAGCTTAATTTAAAGTTCAGAAATCTAGTAAATTTCCTTTGAAGCCTTTCAATATGATCAATATGAGTTTGATATTTTGGATTCCAGACCGGCGAGATATATTCTAATGAAGAACGAACTATTGAATTAAAGATTGTAATAAGTGTTTTAGACGAACGAAAATTTGAACACACTCGCATAACAAAACCAAACATTTTGAAAGCTTTGTTAACAATGTCATGAATATGTATATTAAATTTTAATTTGTTATCCATAATAATGCCTAAATCACGAATACTTTGTTTTTCACATAGAGTTAAATTGTTAATATTATAAATGAATTGTAATTGAAAAGATCTAGGCTTAAGCTTAAAGGTAAAACATTTATTAATGTTGAGATATAGATCGTTACTTTTGCACCACTCATATATTTTATTAAGATTATTTTGAAGCACTATACAGTCAGCTATGGATTTGATTGATTTAAATGTTTTCAAATCATCAGCAAAAAGTAGTGCTTTGCAATCCAAGCGTAAGCAAATATCATTAATAAACAAAATAAACAATAAAGGTCCCAAGATTGAACCTTGTGGTACACCCGAATGAGGACAGAAAGAAAACGATTCATAGTCATTAATGCATACAAATAATGGTTGTATTCACAACCATTTTAGATACTATCTATAGAACCAAGTCTTTTTTTGGTTAAACTATTTCAAGTGGCGTTTAATTCCTTTGCGCGAGATTTCATTGTTTCGACCTTGTAAGGACGGGCAATAAATCTCAAATAGGAAGTCTGTCGTGAAAATCCAACCCTGAGTTTTTTTTGTAGATGCAATCCCGTTCCTTATGTTGATAAGGGAAACCAATTAATTAGAAAAATTAATAACATTTTATGCGTTGGTGTTGTTTGTGGATTAAAATTGGGATGAAAAATCATAAAACCTGTTAGTACACGTTAAACTAAATTTGAATAATAAAGTTATATCACGATTATAATCGACACGATTATTATCGACTGTATATGACGAATGGGTTCATATCGATTAATTTGTGCTGGAATGATGAACATTCATTTTCGGATCCACATGACTTTCGCTAGCTGGAACGTAAAATCTCAAGGCACGCAGTCCATCAATTTCTTCCTATTGATATTCTTAGCAATAGGTACAGTTTCCATTACAATCACCGTATTCAAGATATCTGAAAAACGCGCTAGAATAATTCACACCCTCACCTTGCATCTTACCTATTCAATTTGCATATATCCAGACATAATGCGCTGATCATTCAAGGAGATGGATTAGTGCCGTCGGAATGCTGTCTCTTATTGCTCTCAAATAATTGATTACAGTAGTTCAGATAGTCGCAATTGTAGCCGCTTAGCTGCCTTTATCTTAGTGACACCAACTCCCAGATCTTTTAGTTCTGGGTTAGCTTTCAAATCTTTAAGGATTTGCGCATAACGCTTTTGTAAACAGCATTTTGACTGCGGTGTAATTTGAAGTTTTATCAACGCTTACTTTCAAGGACGGTGACGTCTGACACACTTTATACACCTTTGGTATGATGCTTTCGACAATTATGATTTACGGCAGATTTGTGCAACGCTTCAATGGTAGATAGAAGGTTGGTTGATAAAACGCCATCATTTGATATAACTCTAAAATTTTACAGTCACATAACGCCATCATTGCCATGATTTATGCTCCAAATACCTTCTACGGTAGTACATGTTTGGTCACTGGTTGTTTTTTGTTGACCACATACATCGCGACCTTTAAGGGTGATCTGGGAAATTTGCTGTTCCTTTTGCACTTTCCTAAATCTGATTGTTCACTTACATTTTTATTTGCAATTGTCGAAGAAGCTTTGGTCGTGGCCAAGTTTTGTCACCACCGTTTCATTGCAATTATTGAATGTATGCTCACTCTCCGCAGTCGCTGGTACTTGGAATCAGTTCCCCTGCACCTTAAGGTGCAGTCTATGTGATCTGCCATTGGGAATTTATTTTCAGACTTATCCTCTCTTAGCATTTTATATCTTCTATTAGGTGGGATTAGGGTCAGACGCTTCTGAATTTAAAGGTTCTAGTTTTAACGAGACCAAAAAGTCCATGTGGTAATGAAGTAGTTTGTGTCGGTTGCGTTGTTAAGTGATTATGGACTCTTACCGGACTGTATCATGAATCGTTCTGAAATTCGAAGCTCTCCGTTGTGATTTTAACTTTAAACCCTCAGACAGGATTTACTTATTTTATTGTTGTGTAATTTGGGATTTAGTATTTCGTGTATGGTATGTTGGAGTTTTGGGAGAAGAAGTTTGAGGAGATTTTGAGAGTGGAGATCATCCTGTACCATATATTCCTATCAATCGTTTAATTTAAAATCGAGCACCAAAAGAGTTTGAAAAAGATAGTAATGGAATCAGTTTTAAGGATGATTGTTTTCTATAAGCTTTTGGAGCTTCGGATTCCGTGGGAACGAATTAATAGTGAATTAAAAGTGAATTTAAAGTGAAGTTAAAGTGAATTTAAAATGAATTAAAAGGGAATTAAAATTTAAAAGTGAGTTAATAGTGAATGTAAAGTTAAGTTAAAGTGAATTAAAAGTTAAATAAATGTGAATTAAAGTGAATTTAAAATGTATTAAAAGTGAATTTATAGTGAATTTAAAGTGAATTAAAAATGAGTTATAAGTGAATTAAAAGTGAATTAAAAGTGAATTTAAAGTAAATTAAAAATGAATTAAAAGTGAATTAGAAGTGAATTAAAAGTGAATTAAAGGTGAATTAAAAGTGAATTTAAACTTAGGTTAAAATGAATTAAAAGTGAATTAATCATGAATTAAAAGTGAACTAAAAGTGAATTAAAATTGAATTAAAAGGGAATTAAAAGTGAATAAAAGTGAACTAAAATTGAATTAATAATGAATTAAAAGTGAATTAAAACTAAATTAAAAGTGAATTTAAAGTGAATTTAAAGTGAATTTTAAGTGAATTTTAAGTGAATTAAAAGTGAATTAAAAGTGAATTAAAAGTGGAATAAAAATTAATTAAAAGTGAATTCAAAGTGAATTAAAAGTGAATTAAAAATTAATTTAAAAGTGAATTTAAAGTGAATTAAAAGTGAATTAAAAGTGAATTAAAAGTGAATTTAAAGTTAATTTCAAGTGTATTAAAATTGAATTAGTAATGAATTTAAAGTTAGGTTAAAGTGAATTAAAAGGGCATTAAAAGCTAATTAAAAGTGGATTACAAGTGCATTAAAAGTGAACATAAAGTTAGGTTAAAGTGAATTAAAGGGAATTAAAAGTGCATTTAAAGTGAATTGAATGTTAATTAAAAGTGAATTAAAAGTGAATTTAAAGTTAATTCAAAGTGAATTAAAAGTGGAATAAAAGTAAATTACAAGTGAATGAATGAAAAGTGAATTAATAGTGAATTAAAAGTTAATTAAAAGTGTATTTAAAGTGAATTAAAGGGCAATTAAAAGTGAATTAAAAGTGAGTTAAAAGTGAATTAAAAGTGAATTTAAATTGAATTTAAAGTGAATTAAAAGGGAATTAAAAGTGAATTAAAAATAAGTTAAAAGTGAATTAAAAGAGAATTAAAAGTTAATTAAAAGTGAAATAAAAACGAATTCAAAGTCAATGTGATAATGTAGTGGTTCGTGCCCGTTGTGTTGTTAAGTGATTATTGAGAGTGTTTAATATCTCCTGCCGGACTTTATCATAAATCGTTCTGAAATTCGAGGCTGTCCGTTGTGATTTTAACTTTAAACCCTCAGACATGATTTTTTCTTTTATTGTTGTGTGTATTTAGAATTTAGTATTTCATATATGGTGTGTTGGAGTTTTGGGAGAGGAAGTTTGAGGAGATTTTCAGGTTGGAGATCATTCTATACCATATATTACTATCAGTCGTTCCATTTGGAATCGAGCACCAATAGACTTTGAAGAACATAGTAATCGCGTCAGTTTTAAGGATGTTTGTTTTCTATAATCCGTTCCAACGGAATCGGCCGCTGGTTAAGGGCTGGGTTTGGTGTGATATGGCTGTTGGTCAAGGACTGCTTATTAACGTATTCACAGCTTACCTACATATCTGCAGGCAATTCATTATCCGCCATCTTTGACCCTCCCTATTAGCCTAAAGCTTAGCCTTTTGCAGTCTGTATATGTGTATATGTGTGTGTGTGTGTGTGTGTGTGTGTGTGTGTGTGTGTGTGTGTGTGTGTGTGTGTGTGTGTGTGTGTGTGTGTGTGTGTGTGTGTGTGTGTGTGTGTGTGTGTGTGTGTGTGTGTGTGTGTGTGTGTGTGTGTGTGTGTGTGTGTGTGTGTGTGTGTGTGTGTGTGTGTGTGTGTGTGTGTGTGTGTGTGTGTGTGTGTGTGTGTGTGTGTGTGTGTGTGTGTGTGTGTGTGTGTGTGTGTGTGTGTGTGTGTGTGTGTGTGTGTGTGTGTGTGTGTGTGTGTGTGTGTGTGTGTGTGTGTGTGTGTGTGTGTGTGTGTGTGTGTGTGTGTGTGTGTGTATCGTCAGATCTGGATTAAAGTTGTATCTTGATGTAACTCAGAGCCCAGATATTTTCTAATGAAATCAGTTCATTTGTTTTTGAGTCATTTACAAAAAAACTGAAACTCACCTTTTGCAAATATCACGAGATTGAATTATACTATCAAGGTATAGAAAATGTCCAAATTAGAAAATGTCCATAATCATTTAAAATAATTAGAATAGTTATCCCTATATCCCCATTCCTTCCCTTTTCCTCATCTCCTTCCTTTATAGTTGACATGGTATGTTCGGATATTCAAAGAGTCTAAATAATGAATATTTCATATTTAGTGTGCTAAACATGTCTAACTAATCAATAAAAAAAAAAGGTCATCGACCTGACATTTTGTTTGCGATCGTGTCTGTATATTTATAATGAAATTTGTAATAACAATTGCCATTGTATTTTTTGAGTTTTTGGCAGTCTGGCAAAGGCTGCCAGGTTTTAGTATGGCATGTCAACAAATTTTGGTCTGTGTCATATATTATTATATGATAGGATTTATAGGTTAGTAGTTTATTTTTTAAAAATTCAAAAAAACAGAATTCATGAAATAATTAGAACAGATGTTGATGTGGAACCTAGGTCTTAACTGGTATTTATGTGTTGCTGTGACACATATTATAATTGTAATTGCACACCACTTTTTACTAACCAAAATGTCAGTAATTTTATATACTCCTTATGTTCCAACCATAATTGGCAATAATTTCGAAAATTCAGTTCATTACACAATCACACAAAAAAAGGTTCTGAATCCAAATACGGTGTCAGACTTGGCCCAACGGGTCTTGATTCAGCCATAACCTCAAAATAACTTAATAATCACAGATAAATTTTCAAAATCAGTCGTAATTATTCAGATAATCTGGATTATATTGGAGGTTTTTGGGGTCGCTGATTATGAATCTGACATTTATTTTTAGAAAAACAAAACGGCGGATCCAAAATGGCCGACGAATTACAGAAAATCACAGCCACACAAAAAAATGAGTATCCGAATTTGGGGTCGAGACACATGTATTCCTATGGATTTTGACGCGCTGAATCCGAATCCGGTGTCAGAGTTGACCTAACGGGTCTTGGTGGTTGAGCCCTAACCTCAAAATAACATAAAAATCACAGATACATTTTCAAAATAAATATTTTAAGGTTAGGGCTTAACCAAAACCCGCTGAGCCAATTATGACACCGGATTCGGACTCAACGCGTCAAAATCCATAAGAACACATGTGTTTCGACCGCAAATGAGTACTTATTTTTGTGTGGCAGTGATTTATGAAAAATAAATGTCAGATTCATAATCAGCAACCCCAAAAATCCACAATATAAAATTTCCAGATTATTTGAATAATTAATATTGCTTTTGAGAATTTATCCGTGATTTTTAGGTTATTTTGAGGTTAGGGTTGAACCAAGACCCGTTGGGCCAATTCTGACCCCAGATTCGGATTCAGCGCGTCAAAATCCTTCTTATGGATACTAGTGTCTGGACCCCAGATCAAGGTAATTTTTTTGTGTGTCGGTGTCATAAATTAAGTAGGTTAAAACGCTATTTTCGAACTTTTGAATACTGACGTTCCATTCCGTCAATGTTATTGCTCAAGGTAGTTGAAATGAATCCTTAATCCTCATTTCAACTACCTTGAACAATAACATTGACGGAATGGAATGTCAGTATTCAAAAGTTCGAAAATAGCGTTTTAACCGCTTTGAGGATAGTTTCTGTAATCCATTGAATACATCCACATAAATATAGGTAGCTACTTTAACGTACGTTTATAAATTAAGATAATTTAATAAAACTGGTGTAGATTCTGGAGCAAAATAACGAAATAAAAAATTTAAATAAACCCACCATTTTATTTGCCATAAATCGAAATTCCCTTTTCCATAAAATTTCATTTACTATAAAATTTTAAATTTTTCATTCACCCTGTACATATCCTCCATAGAAAATTCAAACGCTTGCGCTTTCGTCCTCTAAATTCTATTTTTAATGAAAAGGACAAAAACATTTAATTTTTCATCTATTATCATTTTTTACGCTTTTCTATTTCATATAACGATTTTTAAGGGGTGAATAATCTTTATTTTTTAGTCGTTTGTTTTTCTTGCCTCTTAAATGTTATCAATGGCGTCTTCTAATGTATATTCAAATTTGTTCAAAAAATAATCTTACTTATTTAATTTTATCAATGCATAAATAAAATATAATTAAAATGAGATAATTAAGATAAAAATTTACAAAACATTAGTTCAGTGCACAAAGTATTAGAAACGAAAAACAGAGGAAAATCAAAATTTTCTTCTTTAAAAATAATTACAAAAAAAAAATTTTACTTATCTCTGTGCTTTTTGTTTATTTTTTTTTTCTGTGATAATTTATTTGTTTTTAGTGTGAAAATATAAGGTGAATTGTGTTTATGTGATAATTAAAAAAAAAATAAAGTTAGAAAAAAGTAAAAAAAAGTGAAAAGATGAAAAATTAAATAATTTAGGATCAAAAGGATTCAAAAAGTAATAAAAAAAATTTTTAGTGTTAATTATTTTAATTTTTAAAGTTTTTGTTGTTGTTATAGTTATTATAGTGGAATTGAATTAAAAATATAATTATTTAAACAAGTGTTTGGGGATTTTTATTAAATTACTAAAAAAATTAGGTAAGTTAAAATTATCATATAGTATAAATGATTTACTTTTATCAATGACATTTGTGATATCCTGCCTAAATAAAAATATCATCAATAAATAATTATAGCTAGACACTATAAATTATGTGGTTTCAGTTGTGATTTTTATTGTTGTGGTTAAAGAGGTTCAACCGGATAAATCTATTGAGGCAATAAAAATCTATAAACATGGGGAATTTTTTGTTCCAGTGACATAACCTCATATATTTTAAATACTCGTACATGTAGCCAATATGTTTATGTTTATCATCTCGTCCAATTAAGAATAAAAATAAAACCAAAATTTATATTCGTGCGTTTGTTAGGATTATGTGGTTCATTTATGTATTATCTTGATCTTTGAAACAACAAAAAAAAAAAATAATAAAAAAATACGAAAAATGTGAAAAAATTTTCCATTTTCTTTTATTATAACTGATGATGTCTGGGATTAGAAGAACAAAAGCTTGCGTTTTCTCGGTTAATTGTTTTGTACATATTTTTCGTTGTTGTGATTTGTTTTTTGTTTTACAAATGCTCATATCTAAGGTTATTATGTTCCTCTGAAAAGATGATGAAAGCTCTGTTATTTTTTTATTTTCTATTGTTATAATTGAATTGTGAAAGATTCAGTAGATTTCTTTCAACAAGCTACATGTGATGAGTTATGGGAATTTGAATTTTTATTTTATTTTATGTATAAATTTTATTAAGGTTAGATGAGAAAGGGGATTGATTGACAGCTCATTACTGTTTTGAAAATATAAATTGGATAATTCATCAATTGTTAAAATATATACATACATTTTTATTTGTTAATCTTTGTTTAACATGATGAAAACAAACGATTTCAATGTATGTTTGATTGATGAAAGTAGGTTTAAGAAAATTAATGTTGGGTTCTTCAAAAAAGACAGGATAAATGGACGGATATAGTTTATTTCTGATATTGATGATATTTGGTTCAAGTTTTGATATTTATAAATAGAACAAATAAAATCTTTCATCAATACCGTGATTGGTATGTACTAATGTTCGGCTTATTGGTCATGGCCATTTTACATGACATCATTTCTCTTAAAAAAAACTTTGGACCTTGTTTGTTAAGCTTAAATTACAATTTGAAATTTAATACGCTGATTTTGAAGCAACAATAACTGGCATCACCAGGAGATCTAATCGTTATCGCATCATGTATGAATTAGCCTCCCAAAAGGCATATTTTGCGACATTCAAAAGACATGCCAAATGGAAATTTATTTTTCGTTTCTTGAGGTTAAAAAAGGAAAGTTCTGCATTTATTTTTTTCATTGGTGTCAGAAGTGGGATAGTCCTTCACAAAAACTTCATTTTGTTTCAAAACATTTTGAAAATTCATTACTGGTTTTTTGAAACTGTTGAAGAAAGCTTGAGAGTTATAACTGATTTTATTACTACCCATTCACGTTAAAAAAAAATTTTAGGATCAACGAACTTGGGATTTATTGGGATAATCTGATTGTTTATATTGTTTATTCGAAGTTGGACAGCGATGCTTACACAAAATGGGATAATAAATCACCGTTTATCTGGTAAAGCCTGGGTGAACTGTTTAAATATTTGAACCGTAGGTCTCTTTCACTACGAATCAAATCTGTTACAATCCCACCGTTACCTAGAATTAATTTTATTACTATCTCTACATTTAGAAATCGAACAAGCCATACATCAACATTAGCGGTTTCTTCAAGATACAAATGCGTACATTGTAACCTCTAAATTTCTTACGTTATTGACAGATGAAAGAAATGATAAAATTTAAAGTGGAAAATATGCGCAAATTGCATAAAACCGGATTACACTCTAAGTGGGTAAGTGGGTTTTTGGTAACCACTGTAGTAAATTTCCTGCAGACTCTTTATATCAAAACAACTTATTATAAAAGCTGTTAGCAGTCCAGCTTGGAATTAGGTATGACAAAGCATTTCTACCTTTAAGTGGTATAGGAGGTTCGTCAGTTTCATCCAAATCAAAAACTGTCATTAATTTAAAATCCATGTTTACCTGGTTTTTCTCAAAATATAAAAGTTAACGTAATACTAACAAATTACAGAAACACAACACAAAAATCGTAGTGGATCCCCAATTTAATGTTCCACAAAAAATTGATAAGTAGATTGTAGATTGGTGTTGAGCTATTCTTTGATGTTACACTCACCATTGCTTCAACTACAGTTTTAGCTATGTCTTTTGACATTATCATTTGTGGGATCCCCGCATTTGGGGCAGTGTCTCCTGTTACCTTCTTGTCTAGAGCGAAATCGACCCTTTGCATGTTGTAGTATGGCCCCATCAATTTCTTTTATGTCCTGTGCAGATTTTCCGTCTGTATTACAGATGAGGATACAAGTCATTGGTTTTTGTTTTTCCAATTGACTGTACATCGTCCATCCTGAAGTATCCATGCAAGGATTGCATCTTTCCAGTCTGGATATAATTTTTTCTGAATTCTCTGGAGGACCAGGAATATGCACCAATGTTCTGACTGGTTTCGGAATTTCGCTTTACTTGAGGATTGGCTCCATCCCACACAGAAAGCTTAGGAACAGTCTCCTTAAGCCAATGTAATTAATTAGAAAAAGATTCTCCAGTTGGAAAAAGATAAACACTGAGGAAACCAAGTTGAACTTAAAACCTCCCCATCCAAACGTAAAGTCAACGCAGTTCAAAGAGCGCTATGCTGATCTTCAGATAATGCCAGCTCCACTAGCCTCAATGATCGCATACTCTACATTTAAATCGTCATGCGTCAATTGAGTTCTGACACGATCCTCAGTTAAAACACATCTGCCGCCTACTTGTCTTTTAGCAGACTGTTTCATCTAGGGTGGTTAATCCCTACTGTGTTGCATTTTTATTATCAAGGTAATTGACAACGGTTTGGTCCCTTAGACTTAACTGAGGAGCCTCCTTGTGCCAGTAAAAAGTACCCAGTAAATTTAAGAAAGGAAAGGCAAACTGGCCTGTCGGCCTATCTTAAAAATATAATATAATATGAAAATTCCAAACTTTCTCTAGAACAGGTCCGAATTGAAAGAATAATTTTGTTTTTATTGTGAAGATATTAGTTTTTGAAAAATGTGGATCTCAGGTCAAAACCTTAAGTTGTAAAACTGTGCAGATTGGGAAAAAATGTTGACGCTGCCAAAAATGTTGTCCTACGGTATCGCGCTATTTTTCAAAATTTTATTTCATATTATTTTTAACAGTGTAATCCAAAAGTTACCAGAATATTTTTTAAATAGGTCGATAGGCCAGTCAATTATCTTTTTTAACACTTTTAAGACCGTTTATGTTGGGTGAACCGTTCTCTCGCATTTTGATTTTAAAGGTACACGGAATTTGAATTTTCAGAAATCTTTCGGACCACCCTGTTTACAAATTAAACAAAAAACAAAACAAACAAAAAATTAATATATATAGATTGGTGCTTAGCTGTTCTGTGATGTTATTTCAATTAGACAAATTAAAATATCAGACGACCTATACACCCTACAAAATCTGATATTCGGTTGGGTAATCTCTGATATCACTGATCTCACACCATATCGCTACGTTGGAAGAATACCGGCACATCTCAAAATAGAAATTTTGAGAAAATGAAAATCAAAAATTTTAATTAAATTGTAATTTAATTATGAAGCCCTGAAAAAGCGAGTGAGGTGAATTGTGACACTTTTCCACATAAAAATTGGACGATATTGCGATCATTTTATGCAGAAAAGTCAATAATTTAATGCATTTTATGCAGAAAAGTCAATATTCATAATTTTTGAGTTGTGCCGGTATTCTTCCAACGTAGCGATATAACTTTAGTTCCAGTAACGACAGTTTGCAATGCGATTCATAATGGTAAGACCCTTGAAGTAAGTGATTTGGAACATTAAATCGAGAAGTTTTGGCAAATTGCAAATATTAGACAATTACGCTCAACCAATTATACATTAAACGTGATGTCGATGGGAGATATGTAGTAAGACCATTTAAAACGTCTCCGACAGTTACGTCTAAAAAGTGATAAAAGTGATAAAAGGTGATAAAAATTACACCTCTTGACTCACAGTTTCAATAGTTTCCTTAAGGTAAAAACGAAAATGAGGATCTCCAAACTAGGGTTTCTCATTTCCCGTAGAAATTCAAATCCCGGGAAGCCGAGATAAAAAATGTTAAATTCCCGGGATCCCAGGAAATCCCTTTTCTAATTAGGTGGTAGAAAAATGTGTAAAATTAAAACAGCACAAAAAATGTGCTATTGATTTTTAAATTTCCATTATTTTTAATTAGAAAAACTTCAAAAATTAAATATAAAATAATACATAAAAACAAAACAAAAATAAATTCATAATACTAATTTTTAAATAATTTTCCAAAAAACTAGGTTGTCAATGGCGCCATCACTCAATTTTGTCCGAATTTTTGTGACGAAACGTCCTGCCGCAGCAAAAGCTCTTTCCGATTCAATTGATGTCGGTGTGATAGTCATTAGTGAATTGTATAATCTAAATTATTTGTACTCTGCTTAGTTGATTCAAAAATTACCAATTCTTTTGTGATGTTCTTAACGTCATATGATACATGTTCTGTGATACAATCAAACCAAAATCACAATAACAACGGTACTTCTCAGCACCATAAGACAAAAAATATTGGTCCCTCAGTTCGTATTTTGCAATTGAACATTGGATGCATTAGCAAGCCAAAAACTGAACGTTGAGAGTGAATGTGAAGAGTGTTAAAGTCATTATTTCGATATCAACGTTGTAATTCTGGCAGGGAACGCATGCAACAGATGAAGATCAACTTACCTCTAGAGGAAAAATTGTTGATTATAAACTAATTAGTGTTATTTATCATCAAACGTATATTAAGTCAGAAATCATGAACTGCACCCATTTACTTACACCAGTCGGACAACGATATACATCTTATTGTTGTAGATATATCGATCACGAAGATTGTTAACGAAAACATGCCGCTAAATACAGCGTGGCCAGCTGATACTCTACCATTATTTCACCACCCAGCAATATAGGTTGGTGACTTTAATAGCCATCACAATCAGTGGTCCCACTCAAATAACAATCCCAATGGCATACAACTAACTGACGGGACCAATTGACAACATGTTCCTGGTATATGATACGAAAGACATGAAAACCTTTAGATGTGCTAGATGGCCAAGTTATAACAATCCCGACCTCTGTTTTTCCACAAAAAAAACGAACAACGTAACCCTATTGCAATATCTAGGGCTGTCCTACCACGCTTGCCACGCTCTCAACATCGTTCAGTAATTTTTGAGGTAGGTATCCAAATCCCACACGTAAACTCTACTCCTTAAGCTAGATGCAATTTTAACAAAACTGGCTGGGCTAAATATGGGTCGGAGTTGGATGCAGTGATTTACTAGATCCAACCCATTCCTAAAAATTACGATATGTTCATAGGAACCATCATTTTAACTGCAAAGAAATCATCCCAAGAGACTTCCGGTGAAAAATACATTCCTGGTTGGAGTAGAGAACGCGATATATTTATTATTTGAGGAACACCTTAATAGTGGTGAAGCAGACGTGGTTGATGACTTAATATACTCACTGTACACCGCGAGGAAACAAAAGTGGATTAACGCTTTTGAAAACATTGATTTTTCTCATTTTAGCTGGGCAGCTTTGAATCTTCTTCGAAAGCTGGATGGCTCAAACTCAGTTACTCGTGCTAACAATGAAATAAATTCAGACGACATTGCAAATCACATTGTAAACATGTCTCGTTCCTCTATTAATCGCCTTCATAAGAGAACCATTAAACATAAATTAAGAGAAATGAAGCGGAAGTTTTAGGTAGATTTCTCGGAAAAATCTACCTATTTTAAGTTTTATTGGTTTTAATTTGTTGTGTTCATATGTGTCAAAAAAGATCATACAAAAAATCATGACACCATATGTGTCAAAAAACATTTTCCTAATTTTGAACGAAATTAATTACTACAGAGGGGAAATAGTATATTACATATCTAGAGTTGTAATATTTCTGTATTTCTTAGCGTAATTTTATATAAATAACATTTTTATTTAAATTATGTAAAAAAATGGTGATATTATTTGAGAAAAATCGAAAAAATTTTAGCAACGGTGACAAAGTAGACTTTACGTAGACTTCACCGCTAGTTTTAAATATATAGTGCAATGAAAATCTTCTTTCCAGTGTAATCAAAAGATGAAAGGACGATTAATTGCAAGTCTTAGAAAAAGAATATCAATTTATTAAAGAAAATATCTTTATGTTTCCTATTTAACTTAACCGGAAGTTCTTGGCGTGGCCGCTATGGTCACACGCTACCCTACTAGTATTAATATTCACTTTACCCAAAAAAACTCAAACAATAATAAAAAACAATTTATAAATTTAATTTTGTCCAAAAAGTCAACTTGTCAATTGCAATTCGCACAAGAGAGAGAATGTTACTGTACATTAAATTTGTTAATAATTTTTAATTCACTAGATTTGAATATTGAAAATATTGTGTCTGCTAAAACGGATTCGGACCATGGCACTGATGAAGGATAGTTCGAATCCTAATCCGAAACACGTATAAGAGAAAACTGGAGTTTTTCTCTAAAAAAAATCCAAAATATACTTTCGAATTGAAAAATGTATTTTGACATAATTGCTTGAGTTTAAGTGCTCAAAAAATCTAATATATAATTCAAAATTTTCGATATTCAAATCTAGTTTTAAAATAATTTTTTTTGCATTTTTTTTAAATTTTTTTTCTGAATGAACAATATGTCGAAAATATTGTGTACAAATTATAAGTCAATCCGAGTAAAACTAACGGAGTTACAGCGTTTCAAACGACCGGCCGTAATACCTGATTTTTATGCCTGTCTGTCTGTTTATACATGTCTTTCAAAGGATGTAAACTGACCTTGTACATATTGTATATTTTCAGGTACATCGGCTATAAACTAGTTTACTGGCACATTTTCTGCTGAACGGTTGTTTACTGTAACAGACCTAAAATTTTCTCGAAATTATTCTCAAATTTTCGTTTCTGTTCGTTTGTTCATAGTTGTATTTTCATTTGTTTAGTGTTGTTTTGTAAGTTCGTGAAAATTAGAACTCAAAATCTACTGAACCGATCCTTTTGAAAATTTGAACATTACTTCTTGACATTAATCAACAGTAATCAGGAAGAGTTTTTTTTTCATTTTGTCTATTTTTTAATAACAAATTAACCGCGATTTTTTGAGCTAAAATCGCGTTTTTCACTTCCAAGTGCTGCAAAAAATAGAAAAAAAACTCTTCCTGATTACCTCGAGAAATACATCATCTTTAAAATACATATCAATTTTTTTGTTTCGGATGATCCGTTAACAAGTTATAATGTTTACCGCAAAACCACTTTTTTCCAAGGCGCCTCTGGAGATTCAACGTCATCGGCTTATTTATCAATATTTTTCATTGAAAATTTTTTCTGACATACTTCAAAAGTAGTACAATAATATGTAATTAAATTTAATAAAATTATATTACTCATGTCGCCACAAAAAATCACAAAAATATGATTTTTTTTCGTCTTTAAAACCATATACCTCTCCCCCTTAAAAATTATTGACATTATACTACATGAACACTAATCTTTTTCATCAATTCCAAAGCCTATTTGCAATAAAAAATAAAAAATTCTGAAGATTAACTTAAAATTCGCTTACGAAAAGTGGTTTTTGTTTTTTTTTCCAATGTAGACGATATTTTTCTATACGAATAATGTATTTTTTATACCATTTTAAAGTCGAAGTTAAACGAAGAAAATGAGTGCTGGAAAAGAAAAAATTCGAAAACTCCGTAGCCAACTTTTTCTATTGGAAATTTGGTATTTGGCATTTTTGGCACTACAATAATGAAGTGATTATGATGAAACTTATGAAAAAGGTTTCAATTAGCTTGAAAACATAATTATCATCTTTTGGAACACATTGATCAAAGTGGCTGGGGGTCTACCATACAACTGCTGACTATTCACACTTTGTTTTTGTTGGGAGCATACAGACTTCATTCATCAATCAATTGAATGAAAAAGAACTGATTAGTTTTTGAACAATATTGGCATAAGTGGTGGGGGGCCTCCCGAACACCTGTTTATTGTGTCTCCATTTTTTCAGTGTTTGTTGGGAGCATATCGCATTCATTCGTGAATGAATTTTGATGAAACTTTGGAAAAAGATACAAATATGTATGGCAAGGAACTGATTAGTTTTTTAGCGATAGTAAACAAATTGGTTGGGGGTCTCCCGAGCAACTATTTTTTTGGAAGCTCAATAGTATCTGTACCTGATAATCGAATTGGATGAAACTTGGTACATCGGCATTTAGTACGGTTTACAACAGTTCTGCATCCAACTTCCGGTTTGTCACTTCCGGTTAAACTTTTTTTACTTTTTCTCGTGGAACAGAGTTTATGTTTGTTGGGATACTACTGCTTTCTTTAGTATTTTTATAGTTAGAACAACGCGAAATTTATAAAATTGGCTAGCCTTTAATTAAAGTATTTGATGAATATTAGCTCACTATATATCCAGAACACTATGTTCCAGAGCTGTGGTGAAGTCAACCTACGCATCAGCGTCGCAATATTTAAATTCGTATAAAATCGATAAATATTTTGATTTAAACAAAATTACAAGTTATTCGTAAGAATACAAGAGAGAACGTTTTCACCAATTTAATAAAAAAACAATGATGTTTGTGGTAGATAGATTGATAGATTTCGATAGTGTTCTTCTCGAAAAATTGAGGTTATGTTGACAACTAATCGATATAAAAATTTCAGATTGTTCAATTATCTACAACTTTTATTTTGGTATTTGCGAGTTTTTTCGATAGGATGCATATATCAGCCACAAATCGTAAAAAACAACAAAAAACCCTCAAAATGTATATTCAGCTACCCCCACACCCTTCCGAAACTTTTTACGAGTTGAGTTGATTTTCTTTAATTTACTTAATATTTTCCCTAAATTTAGCCCGAAAGCCACGAAACCAATTTTATCAAGATTAGTTATCACAAAAATGTAAGCGTAAACAAAACAAAGCAAAACCAAAAGCATTAACAACCAAAATAAAATATTTTTATTGTCACCTAAATTCAATACATTTTGACATTTAAAACAGCAAAAATCTGATTTTTTCGGGGTAAATGACTGCGTGTAGTACTTCAAAAAATCATGATTTTTTATATCACGTTGCCTCACTAGGATTGTATATTGAACACTAGGATTGTATATTGAAATATATTATTTAATCTTTTTTTTCTAAATTATTCATTGAAACGGTTTCGTAACTTACCTAGAATTGTCCAAACTATTTCATTTTTAATAAAGTATACCAAATAATTATTAAAATGCTTATTTTGCAAAATAATATTTGTTGAGTTTAAATTCGGTTAAATATTATAATTATTTGGTATGGTTAATTGTAGAAAAGCTGCGTAATAGCTTTTACTACATGCCTCCCCTACGAAAATAAAATTTTGTTCATAGTTGGAAAAATTAAATTTTCTTTTTATTTTGATTTTTTTTGGGATTTTCTGTGGTGTAAGCTGCCAGCCTTATTTTTGTAACCACATGTGAGCGTTTTAAAATTTTTCAGTTATGTTTTTTCGCAATATAATTTTTCAATAATATTACCTAAACTGTTGTTAAAGCGGTCGTTGATATGAATTGATTTATATTTATTACTTTTTATTAATTGAAATCTATTTTCCGAAGCACTCTTTATAAATTTGATCTTTGCCTCTTCAAGGACTCCACCTGCACATAGTTTTTCATAATCTTCTATCTTACCTTAAAAAAGCGTGTCATTAGCCATCTGGCAGTGAAGAGAATGATTTTACTACCAACCGATTTTTTAACCCAAGTTACAACTTCACAAACAATCCAAAATAGTTTGACATAACAATACCATGAATCATGGGTAGATATTCAATTATTGAAAACAACATTGTTTTATAAACTAATTTTAATCATTAATAATTTTCAATCTCACAGTTTAAGCACTATGTGAGAAAAGGAGTTCGATCTAACAACATTTAATCACATCAAATTTTTTATTCTTCTTCTTACAGAACTTATCTATAAATCCCTTACACCAGCTACCAACATATACAAACTCATAATAAAAAAAATTAGATTTATTGTTACTAATCTTTGACACAGTGTGATAATCTTTCACGACCTCTCCAACAAAACAAAAAACGTAGCGGTGATAAAATAATAAATTAAAATTAAATCTCACCAGGTTATTGGATCACATATTCTAGATCTGTTCTCAAATTTTAACATTATTCCTATTCTCACTAAAATATTTTATTACAGTTTTTAAAATAAAAAAAAAATTTTCACCTTCAATTTCCCTAGCTAGAAAATGCAAGAAAACAATCTTACAAGAAAATAAACAAAAATTGTAAAGAAATGGGAAAAACAATATCGAATTTTATTTTATTGCTTCTTAGTTCATTGGAGCATCATATGGTGTAAAGATTTTTTTATTTGGTTTTCTGTTCTTCTTCTTTCTGTTTTTTTTGTTGTTGTTTCGTGCTCGATGGTGGTTTCTATAAAATTAGATTGAAAGATTAAAAATAAGAAAAGCATAAAACAAACATCGGTTCATGGTTGCTGTTTTTTATTCGTGGTGTTGGTAATGGAAATAATAAATTTTCTTATCGGAAAAAATAATTGTTAATGTTTTCAAATATTTCCTTCAATTATTTTATAAACTTGAGTTTAAATTATTTAGATGAGATTAAATTAAGGAAGGTTGTTTATTTTGATAAAAATAAAATATTTTCTTTTCTTTGAAACTGATAAGAAACCGGCAAGACCGCTAATTAAATAATTTGTATGAGAAGAATGAAGAAAAACTTCTCAAGTTATTCAAAAATAAACATTTAATGAGATATCTCTCTTCCAGTTTGCCCATCGATGTTATTACGTTTAAAAATCTTTTTTTAGTATTATTTTCATAACTTTTTCCATATGCTATGTCATTCAATCAGGCGCATACTGAATATCTAAGAAATGAATTGCTCACATTCAAATGAATTTGTTAGCACAAAGACTACCAAATTGGCAGTCGAAAAATTTGATTAATATTTGAAATTGAATTCGTTACTATTTTTACATGACAGTTTGCTATATTAAAAGTGTCGGCATTGTTGTTCATGGTGAATACAATACCAAAATTTTAAAAACTTTTCATTTTGTACTTAAAAATATAAGGATAGGGAAAGTTCAGACAATAAATATAAATCGATCATGATTCTTTGCTATCTAGAATGTGTTAAATATTATGACTTGGCCCTGGAGCTGGTCATGATCACTTAATACCTTTCCCAAGACACAGCCCAATTAATGAACAAGTAGGTGAAATGTTTCAAAATTTATAATAGAAAAAAGTTGTAGTAAATTAAGTTCGTCTTTACTTATAGTACTCAAAAAATCAAATGATGAAACTAAAAGGTGGAGGGTTGTCGTTGATTTCGATTTCTGAATAATATAACAGTAAACGACATCTTTCCGTTACTTTACATCATTGAAATTCTAGAACAACTTGGGGAGGCTGTTTATTTTTTTACTTTAGACCTAGCCGAGGGCTTCCAGCAAATCCCCTTAATTAAAGATGATAAAGACAAAATATCGAAGATGTTCGCCTCCGATCTCTATGGTCAATTAATTTTTAGTGCTCGGATCGAAATCGATTAAATTTTTAAAGTACCAAGATTGGTTTCTTTAGCCCTCAGGTTTTAAACTGGTGGCGCTAGAGCGTTAAAACACGTTAAGCTAACACGTATGGCTCAAAAGTATTAGATTTGTTTCTTGCAAAGATTCGCTTTAACGATTATTCTAATTGATATTGGCTTTCTCTGTTCGAAATAATAATTAAAAAATGAGGAATATTTTCAAATCAATCAACTCAATCAGTCAGTAGATATCAAATTGTTCAAGATATTCTAGGGAAAATATTAGAAGCAAATTTTAAAACCATTATTTTTATTTTCTTATAACACCCTACATATATTAGAAGTTTTGCCATCTACAATTTGTTTTTGAAATCGCTCCGCTCAAATTATTTTTTATTCTATTTCATGCCTAAAATCAGCTCAAATATTTCCAATTCAATAAAATTTAATGTTGATATCAAAGAAAATTTATTCTTTCCCATAGACAGCCCATCTCCTACGCCATTTCAAACTGAACCAAATAAAAATATAAATAAAAACGTTAAAGACAAAATAAATCCCCTTAGAAAAAACACATTAATTTGTATATACGATTCAAAAAAGCTTACATTCCGAGAAAATATTCTAAATCCGCATTTGAAAAAGGCTGTTTTTATAATATAATTTCTAGAAATATTGAAAACATTAATATGTTATTTTGGGATTATTTTTTTCCGAATACATGTTTTAATTTTGTTTGTAAATAAACTCGATGCGGGTTTCTCACAACAATAAATTAAGAAATGATTGAGCTATAAAATAAAACAATTAATTAAGCTTTTGTTTTTCTCTCTTTTTCAAATCGATAACAACATCACGTAAAAAACTCATGACAGACAGCTTATAAGTTTTGTCTTAATTTTACACAAAAAAAACTAACCATAAATGAAACGATAAAGATACAGAATAGTAGCTCTATTAATAACAACATCATTATGATTACAAAAAAAAAAACCAAATCGGTAGACAAAATAAACATAAATAATTATTTTATAGTTTCTTTTGACATCATCTCTCATGTTCTCCTATAAAATTTTTTCTATTAAATATCTCATTTTAAATGCTTGCGACATTAATAGTTTTAGGCAAAACAACAAAAAAGTTATAGAAGAAATAAATATCCTGTCAATGCTGTGTAGTTCATGGGAATACGAATTATGATAAATAAATAAAAATATGAAAACGGATATTAGTTTAGAGAGAAAACATTCATAAGTGCAGTTCTATAAATATTGTGGTTTAAATAATGATGTCTGATTAGAAATATTGCATTTAATAAAATAGAAAATGCAGAAAATAAATATAAATCGATCATGTTCTTTGCCATCTAGCATTTGTTAAAGATTATGACTTGGTCCTGGTTCTGGCTCTGATCCTTGTCTAAAACCTTCCTAATTAATCTAAAAATAAAATTATGCACAAGTAGATAAAATGCTTCAAAATGTATAATAGAAAATAGTTGCAGCTCAATAAGTTCACCTATAATTATAGTACTCAAAAAATCAAATGATAAAACTAAACGGTGGAGGGTGGTCATTGATTTTCGACTTTCGAAAAATTCCCGAAAGTATAATTTGCAGCTACAACCTATAAGATATGGCTGACGTAAATGATAATTTTAAATGAATGATAATAGATGCCTGGAGGTAATATAGGTGGTGATCTGACCTAAAATAAAGCCTTGCAGTATTTAACAGCACCATAGAGGGCATTTTTTATGTCTTGTAACACAACCTTTTTTTTTAAACAAACTAAAAATATTGAACCTATACACATTTTATCTACTCAATCCAAATAACATACCACTCAGCGTGATAATTAATTATCAACCAACATCATGTGGTTTTTTCTAACAACTAATCGAGTTTTTCAACATCTAATAAATCAACAACAAAAAATCCAATTTACATAATCCTTAATACACCCATAGTATCTTAACTAAAACAAACATGCCCTAAAAATCAAATGAAATATAAAACCAATTACAATGTCATTTCCACAACAAAACCAACAACAAATATCATGATAAAAGAAAATCGAAATCCAAACGGAAGAATTTCTGTATGTATTAGGAAATTACCAAAATTAAGCTTTTTATATTTTTACAGTAACAATCATCTACAACTAACATAAAAAAGAAACAAAATGTTGTAAACCAAAACGAAAATATTTAAATAAATTTAACCAAAATTACACAACCATACACAAATTGAACCTTTTTGTTTTTCCCTACTTTTCTGAGAAAACAAACACACAATTATAATTGCTCCTTTAAGTTTCTTAAAAAAAAACAACAGAAAATCCAAACATTAAAGAAAGGAAATTTCCTGGATCCATTTTTTTAAATTTCATAATAATTTAGGTTTCATTTTCCACCAAAAAATAAAAAAATTTTTTTTGGTGGAAAAAAAATGAGCAAATAACAAAGAAAATGTGGAATAAATTAAACAGAAACATGACAAGAAGATAGCACACAAGAAAAATAACACCAAACATAAAAATGGATAAAAAAAATAATAAAATTCCAAGTTGAGTTAAGTTACATACCAAGAGAGAAATATGAAAAGTGAACAAGAAATAAAAAACAGTACTGGCATCCCCATAAGTCAAATTTTTATTTTACAAATATTGTTGATGATGAAAACTCAAAAAAAAAATGAAATAAAAAATTTATAAATTTATTTACATAAAATTTTCTTATTTTCATTTTTTCCCAAAATTTCATTCATTTTGCTTTTTATTCTTTTATTCTTTACAATATAATATATAGGGACTCGTATTCGGGCTTTATTCCTAAGTAGCGCTACGCACGAAATGTAAATAATAATTATACGAAGTAATATAGAATCAAGATATATCATATTTAATGTTATGTGTTACAGCCTTTGGGTGGGTGGTTACTTTTTATTGCTACTCTAAGTGTTATATAAGGTGAATAAATAATAATGATTAATTACAAGAATTATATTTCAGTGAAGTTGAACTTAATAGGGTTGAGTGAGATATGTTGTTTTTCTTCAAAATAAACGTGAGAAAAATTTGAAAACTCCAACTGTAGAATATTTTATACCACAAAATAGAATCAGGAACCAAGTTTTATAAATTGTAATCAATCATCATCATTTTCAAAACTAATATACAAATATATATATATATATATATATATATATATATATATATATATATATATATATATATATATATATATATATATATATATATATATATATATATATATATATATATATATATATATATATATATATATATATATATATATATATATATATATATATATATATATCAGTAGCGGTTCTTATTTCATATTGACGAATAAAGCAAAATCGCAAAAATTTGTAAAAATTATATAAAATTGATTGTTTATTTGTTATTTTTTGTTTGTTATAGTGATACAATTTGTTTTTCAAAATTTATGCAAATTTTTAATTTTGATTTAGATTGAGCAAATTTTTTTAAAATGCTTTAAAACTTCACATGCGTCCAAAAGCTTTAGTTTTACGTCCTTGCATCATAGTTTGCTATTGGCGTTTTCATGGCAAAAATAAATATATAAATTTCGGTACGATAATATGCATTAGTATACTCAAATTTTTGAATGCGTCTACTAATTAATATTATCAGACTAAGAGGATAAAAACAGTTAAGCAGCAATTAAGTCACACAGATACATGCTGAAAAGGTTTATATTATTAAAGCAATTTCACGCAAGTTCAGCAAATTTTTGGGAAATTTTGACCTTTTGAAAGGGGTCACTTTTAATTTTGATTATTTTTTGTTTATAGATTGTCTTTCATAAATAAAAAATACAAGTTCTCTTAGAATTTTTTTTTGACCACAGGGTCTTCACAGGGTGCCCCTCAATTTTTTGTTATTTTGTGATTTTGACGAGTGATTGTAGAAAAACTACTGAATCGATTTTCATAAATGTTATGTTGTTGAATACGTATTAGAACAAAGTTTTTAAAAATGTACACTGTTAATTTTTTGAAATAATTTTTAACGGTGTAATTGAAGAAAAGATGGCGCTACACCTTTTTTTTAAAACTAAATTGGAACTTATTTTATATCTAACAACTTGTGAAAGTTTAGGACATGCGTTATTTTTTGTTTTAAAGATAAAATTCGTTGTGCATATGACTGTCGGGAATCAGTTTTTTTTTGAAGGAAAATTATAAAAATGGCGTTTTAAACTAAGAGATTTTTTTATGTTAAATATTAAATAGTTTATTATTAGATGAAGTTTTTAAAATATTATAAAAATTATATATATGTAGTACAATAAATAAAATAAATACAATTGTTAAAAATGATTTACTTATTTTACAAACAGAAGTTTCTTTTGAATAGGAAAACACTTCTGCAATTATTTTCTTTGTATTAGATGGCATAAAAAAATGAAATGTTTATTTACCACTTTTAGTAATCACTTGTCACTCTTATAAAAAATAATTTGACAGTCTCGACTGCAAGCAAAAAAACCGTATAAATAGCTAAATATATATAGGAACTTTTGACTGGAGAAGTATTATGTTCTTCGTATTATGTTACTATGGAATCATAAAGTAAAAGATTGTATTTTAACATTAAATTACAAATATTTTATTATAGAATAAACTTTTTAAAGTATCATAGAAGTATATATGTAGGTTAAAGAAAATAAATATAGTTATTAAAAATTATTTACTTATTTTACATTTAAAAGTTTCTTTTGAATTGGAAAACATTTTTGCATTTATTGTCTTAGTATTTAATGGTACAAAAGAATGAAATTTTTGAGTTCCACTTATAGCCATCGCATTTTTATATCGATTTTGTAATTTTTTTTTGTTGATTGATATTCACTTTTATCGGCGTATCCAAAGTTCATGGTAGATTCCTATTTTAAAACCCATTCGAAAAGTTTTTAGGTGTATCAATAATATCTTTGCCCGCCATACTATAACGGTGTGCAGCACGCTTCAGTGTACCACCAATCCCATCACAAGGTCCCTTTCCATGGCTGGTAGCATGCAAATGCCATTCAGCATCAACCTTAAAGTCTTTTTTATGGTGGCATAAGTTAATTAGATTACGTTTATTTTTGTATTGAGAAGGTGCACCGTCGGTGTTAGAAATTATTTTCGTAATATTATAACTGATATGCGTTTTGATGAATTCAATAAGTTTTGTAATGAAAAGATGGACTGTAGTACTGTTGTGATCGTTTATATCCGAAATGAGTATAACACTTCGGTGCTGTATATATTCACTTGCGGCACTTTTAAGATAAATGACAAAAGGATGAATAGTAACTTGTGAATTATTTAATGATAGCCTTGAACCGCATCCAGAATTATGAAGGCGTAGTTTTCAGAAAAATCCCCTTGAACGAAGCACACTCTCCTAGTTCTAATCTCTTTTTTCTTTCCTTAAGGGATGTAGATTGCTGTTTTGCTATAAAGTTGTGTGGTATCAAAATTTGTAAATGATAAACAAATTTTTTCATAAATTCTTCTACAGTTTCTATTAAAGTATCCAAATTGCATCGATCAGTGGTATTCCATTGTTGATATTTGACTTGAAGGATCCCTTTAACGTCAAAATCATTTAGTAATTTTTCTTTCAGTTGTTGAAGTTTTTCTAAACATTCATTGCACTTCAAAGTATGACAATCTTCTATTAATTTACCACATGAAACAAAGTCAATTAATGTTTTATAATTCTGGAAAGCAGCATCAGTAATCCAAGACATCTTAGAGTGTTGTGAATCATTAGTTTTATATTTTGATGTATGGTACACACGCACACATTATGAACTCCTTGGGATAATTTTATATATTATTGTGGTCAAAGGCACGTGAATTTAGTAAATCCTATTTTCACATCAGGAAACTTATTTTTAAACTCCACGTAAGCTTCATTTAATGAACATAGCAATAAGCACTTTTGTGGATTTATGCGCTCATCTCCTTTTTTAAAAGATATTGTATCTCGTTTGCCTGGCATTAATCTACTGATTCCATCACTTTTATAGGACTGCTCCACAACATTCATATCTGTTGTGGATACACCTCTTTTATCCGTCACAGCTGAATGCTGAAAGTTATTTTCATGCAGAGTTTTATTTTTTTCAACCAAATGACGAGTAGCATTACTTCCAAATATATCTTGAATCTCCTGCATTTTCATTTCTTGCTTTAAAATTGACAACATTTTTTGTTTTTCAGCATAACCCCCATTGTCGAAATGTATCTTTAGGTTTCTAATAATTTCTTCATAACGTTGCCTTAGTTTTGCATTTTCAGACAACTCTAATACTTCTCCAGTCAAACGTTCCTGAATAGACTTAGTTATTTGTACGGCTTTTTGTTTTCTGTAGTCGAGACTGCCACACAAATTTATTTTAAAAGGTGAAAGATGATCCGATATATGTGGCACAATATGTTCGTTTAAATTATTAATTAGCACATCACGCTCTAAGTTAATCAAATTTGGTGTTTGAACATAATCTCGATTAAAGCTGGCACCAATCACTTGATCGGTTTGCATTTAATCTGATGTTTCATTTGAAGATGCGCCATTGGATACTGCTTCGTCACCCACTGTTAGTGATGTTGATAAATCTGAACCAGAAGGTAGTTTTGACTGATTGATTAAATTTAAATAACAAGATGAACATATTCGCTTATTCTCCATTGCACTAATCCTCAGAACATCTAAATATTAGCGAACATTCTCTGTGATTTTCCTTTTTTTTGAAGAACACTTAGAATTTAAAAATGGTTTAACGCATCTATATTCACCCATTTTAGAAAAATTAGATTTTGAAAGCTTTTGTTAAAGTAATAGAATTTAACTGATAGTGACCAATTTAAAACTTCATTTATATAACAAAAAATGGGATTTAAAATAGTAATGCAGGCATCAATAAAGATTATATACGCCTATTTTTTATGACCAAATATAATTACTCTACATTTGTTTACCTGAGCATCTGTTCAACCTTTTGAAATCTTTGTCTTTATTACAGCCATATATAATCTAAAATCCTTAAGATGCTTTTTATTTATTTTTAATCCATATTAGTTTACGCCTATAATATTCACTTAAAATTTTCAAAGTAGGATTTTCAAATTTTTCAATTAAGCAGTTTTTCTACAGTCGTTCGTCAAAATGATTTCTACATGATTAACTTACAAAAATTCAAGAGCACCCCGTGAAGGCCCCTGGTGCAAAAAAAATTCTACGATAAGTCGTATTTTTCATTTATTAAAGGCTTTCTATAAACAAAAAATAAACCAAATTAAAAAGGGTCGAGGAGTCAAAATGTCGCAAAATTTTGCTGAACTTGACTGAAATTGCTCATATTTTCTTTATTGTACATATATAATTTTTATAATATTTTAAAAAGTTCATTTAATAATAAAATATTTAATATTTAACATAAAAAAATCTGAATCTAAATATCGCCATTTTTATAATTTTCCTTCAGAAAAAAAAACTGATTTCCGACAGTCATATGCACAACGAATTTTATCTTTAAAACAAAAAATAACGCATGTCCTAAACTTTCACAAGTTGTTAGATATAAAATAAGCTACAATTAAGGTTAAAAAAAAGGGTGTAACGCCATCTTTTATTCAATTACACCGTTTTTTTTCTTATGTTACACCGTTAAAAATTATTTCAAAAAATTAACAGTGTTCATTTTTAAAAACTTTGTTCTAATGCCTATTCAACGACATGATTTATGGAAATCGATTCATTAGTTTTTCTACAATCGCTCGTCAAAATCACAAAATAACGAAAAATTAAGGAACACTCTGTCAAGACCCCTGGTCGAAAAAAAAATTCTAAGAGAACTTGTATTTTTTATTTATGAAAGACTATCTATAAACAAAAAATAATTAAAATTAAAAGGGGCCAAGTCAAAACGTTGTTGAATCTACGTAAAATTGCTCTATAGTATAAATGTAAAAACAGATAATAGTTATTTTCCTAACAAGTGCGCGAAGTTGGTGATTCCAAAACGAAAGCAGAATGTGCTTGAGGTTCGGAATAACCTTCGCGTGCCTGTTAGAAACAACGTTTGTCCTACAATCGTTAAAGAATTACTATTTCATACAATCGTCTAATTAGAATCATTTGATTTTGTCAAGATTTGAAACTGCTATTTTATCGTGGAAATCAAGTTGCAATGCAAACTTACTATGAATGAAACTTGTAAACAAAAAATACGGAAAACAAAATAAGGTTTTTTTTACGGTAAAGGCGGGTTCATCATCTGCGTTTACTTTTATTACAAAGATTAGTTCTTCTTCCTCTTCTATTTTTTAAGACGAAGGTTTAACTGGACTGCAATTTAATAATTTAAGTAACTGTTCTATCAATTTATATAATAATAATAAATAATAAATTAATTTCACTTGTATTCTTGAGTTTTTGACTATTTACATTCCCGCACTAATGCGGGAATTGATCACTTTGCGCACGCAATATGCGTGCGGAAATGATTTATTTTTAAAAGATTGCAGGAAAAAAATTAAAAATCGTTTTAAGAAATATGAATAAAGTAACAAAATCAGGCAATAGTATTGTTAGTGAAATTTAAACTGATACGCTAGCCGGCTAGCGTATCTTATCACACAGATACAACCGAAGTCAAATCTTGTCTCTATTTCCGTTATCAATAGATACAGACAGATCAACACCATACTCTTAGAAACAGGGACTGGCAATAATTTGAATCTAAATCGAGCTAGTAAGTTTCTAATAATGCGAATTAGTATATTTTCTTCAATAGTGGCTTTTCATGTCATTTCATGTATTGTAGTGGATTTCCATGTCATGACTCGATTTAGTGAATAGACCTTACCGCTTTTTTAAAAATTTGGTAGGAAATCTTTTCAGGTGAATTGTATATGTTGGTTCATCGATACTACCACTTTTTGGCTCATCTCTGACATTGATTTCCAATGATTTATCTGTTTTTCTTATACTTTTGGGTGTTGCACTCATTAACAGGATACCATATTCTTTGAGGCCTCTAAGAGCTATCAAATGGCACGCAGTTTTGTTGCACAAGGTTTCGGTTTGTGTCGATTATATATTATTTCAGTGAAAGTTAGACTCAATTCTCTAACTTTCTTTCTTAGTACCCTAGTTACAGGATTTACAAACTCATTAAATGTTTCGCGACCTCTAAGTGTATAGTGCAATCAGAGCTTTGACAAATTTTTGTTTAAGATTATAGCTCCATGAAATAGTGCCGACTGTCTTGTCATCCTAGACATAGGACCTAGAAAATTTCTCGACACTAATTCAGTTTTTTTAAAATTAACGCAAATTTTGTAAAACTGACATAGGGTAGATATTTCTAAACCGAGATTTAATTTTCTAAAAAATCAGGCGTTTAACTAAAATTGGAACTTGTTGATTACTTTTTAGCTCGCAGAGTCGTTTTTCATCAGAAAAACTTAATCTTTCAAAAAATTCATGTTTTGTAATTATAGAAATTAAAACTGCATGGAAAACTTTATACAAAAAATGCTATGGCAATAGCATTAATGATGCGGTTAAAAGCTGTTTTACACTTTAAACAATCCAGGACATATCAGACAACCGTATTGGAGATGGATCATAGGACATATTTTTTTGACCAGGACAAATTATGCATTCAAAAAAAGAAAAACAATGTTTGTTTAATGATAGGTGTCGAATGTGGAATACTTTACCAGAACTCGTTTTCTAGAAATCTTATTTACTTTTGCAGATTTCACAATCCACTGTGTTGGTGCGCATTATTGATAGTTTAATTTGGTTCACTATCGTAATTTTCATCATTCTCATCTGACTAACCGCTATCATCATCGAAAATATAATCAAATTCGACAAAACCTTTATGAATTCTGTAACCACCTAAGAGAACACGTTTTATAAAATACTGTGTTTTTTCTCTGTTGCTTCCATACTCTCATGTCAGCCGTACAAATATGTAGAAAACGAGAATAAACATTTATTATGTGCCTGTTAAACGGTAGGATTCAAAACATTGACATGTATTATTGACGTTAAATTTTTACAAAACTTTTTAAAAAATTGAGTGCATTAAACCTAATCACCAAAATATATTAATCCTGCACGGCAAATATGTGAAAGTTGGTTTTATCAATACTCAAATAATTAATCATTAATCCTGAAGTCCTTCAAATTATCTAAACTTCTACATTTCCTTTTTCCTCAAAGCAATTTTATCATAACAGTTTGCGATTCAAATTAATTCGTCAGATAAAATAGTTAATCCTTATAAATTTAACAAATTCATTGACTATAATTATTCTATTTCCTTAAATAAATAAAATAAAAAAAAAAATGAAATCGACAAAATGATAAAGAAAATAAGGAAGATTAAAAGATTTATGCTATTTTTTCTGCTTTTCTTTCCCATACCATTTTCCGTTTAATCGTACTTGTAATATTGGCTTTAAAGGAAAACTAAAGTTCTATTAATCATCTGAAAGGTTTCACTGTTAATTACATATTGTTTTAAATAGTTATCTAAATTGAATTGAATTTAATTTAAAGTAGTAAAGTAACGGAAAGAAAAATAATTATTTTTTATAGTTTCGATAAACTTTTCTTTGTTTATAGATGGTGGGTTGATAAGTGGTTGATTGAAACTTGATGTTCATACATGTTTCTAGTCTGTGTTAAGGTATTAATGAAATTAATGAATAATTCATATGCTTTTTTCTTATGTTTCGAAAGATTTATTCAAACTTCGTTCCTTCCAGTATATTATTTAATTTTATTTAATGTTGGATATAGTCGATATTTTTGTCCAAAAAACGTTAAAAAACTTGCGGAAAGGAGGCTGTACGATTTCCAGGCAATCAAAGTTTGTCAAAGTAAGACCATAGATACATCAAACTGGCCATAAACCGAAAAAGCTCCAAAAAACCAAAAATTTCCATACACAAGACAAAAATATCCACGAAATATGCACATATTTCTAGACTTGTTGTTCAATTAAGCTGAAGTATCATCACGGTGTATGTTTTGGTCTCACCTTTCTGTTTATATTTCATTTGCAAAGGTTTGTGACCTGTCGTTTCTCTGGATTTCAAAAAATATAGGCTAATCCCTTAGCGTTTTCGCGAATTTTTGTCCAAAAATATTTTGAAAAAATATGCTGGAAGGAAGCTATGGATATCCAGGTAATCAAAATTAGTCAAAATAAGAATTAGTCAAAATAAGTTCAATGAAACGCAAATTTTTTATACTATAACGACAATATCCACTAAGACTACGTTCCAATTCATGTTAAATTGTAATAAAAGTGCTAATTCAAGTTAGTCAACGTTTTATTTGACTAAATCAATATTTTGTTTCTAAATGCCGATAAAGAAATTGATATTTTTATCAATATCGGACAACTTAATTACATAATTAATTCAGTAAATTATTTGTGATATAACATCACTCCGATAGAAAATATCCCATCAAGAATAATATAAGAACTGAATCTAAAAAATTATGGTGCAAATTATGAAACTTTTTGCAATCCATACAACCAATGAGAAAATTTTAAACTTTAAAAAAGTTTATCATTCTCATCAGGGCTAGCCGACTAGATAAACTACCAAAAAATGTCAACGCTAAATATAAACAAAAAATTAGGTTACAACTCTGGCGAAGTATAAAATAGCAAAAAATTTTTACATAAACATATATTTAATAGATTCATTGGTTCGAAACTAGGTCGGTCGAAAATTGTATGGATTGCAAAAAGTTTCATAATTTGCTTGATGGGAGATTTTCCAAGGGAGTGATGTTATATCACAAATAATTTACTGAATTAATTGTTGATTATGTGTCAATAGACACAAGTGAAGACTAGTCATCTTCTTCTCACCAATACGAGTTTGTTATTCAATACTAGTATGTCTAGAGTATAACAAAACAGTGATCACTAGAGATATTAATAGACCAAACCTGAATCTATTAAATATATGCTTCGCTAGAGTTGTAACCTAATTTTTGGTTTATATTTAGCGTTGACATTTAAGGTATTAAAATTTTCTTTTTGCAGCTTTTTTTATTTTTGTTATTGAATGCATAATATTTTAAGAATTTGTGTCAAAAATTCAAGTCGATTGGAGCAAAATTGACGAAGTTACGAGTATTTTGAAATTTGCTTATGAACGTTTTATACCAGATTTTTTAATGTTCAAAACTTTAGAGCGTTTTTCTCACAACTCACGTTTTCAAAGTCGGTGCCCCTTATAACTTCAAAACTACTACAGCGATCCTTTTGAAATTTTGAACACTATTTCTGTACATAATTTACGAGGTAATGCTGGAGAGGTTTTGCAAATTTTGTTAATAACTTTTATTTTAGTAGCCGATTTTTTTTCGCAACAAATCGTGTTTTACCCTTCAAAGTGTTCCAAAAAAGTGAAAAATTAAAATTTCGAAAAACCCTCTCAGCTTTACCTTGGGAATCTGCCGATAATAATAATAATAATAATTGCTGCCATTGCTGTGTTTTTTAATATTTCATCCTGAAAATTTTATACAATATTTTTCAAATGTCATACTTTAATGTACTATTGGTTTTAATAAAGAGATTTTAACTGCGTCGTCACAAAAAATTCACAAAAACATGCCTTTTTCGTACGAATTAACCTTAAAATAATACAATTGGTACATAAAACTGGCCTTATTACGAAAAAAGTTAAGTTACCTAATTTTTAAAATCGAAATTACTAAATATGTGTCAAACCCATTAACTTAATTACTCAGTTCCAAATTTTAACATAAAAAACACAGTAAATTTACCTAATTTTTTCTCAAAACATTTCTAACTAATTATATATCTAACTGGGCAAAGAATTTAAAATAAAATATGAATCAAAAACATATATATATTGGCAATTTTTGTGAGCAGTTTAACTCCAATAAGTAAAGAAACAATTTGAATTTTTTTCAATTCGAAGGCATGTTTGAAAATTACTAAGAGAAAAGTTCATATCTTGTTTACATGTTTCGCATAGATTTGAATCTTCATCATCAGTGCTATGTTCGAATGTATTGGCAGACACGCTATAAATTACGCCACCAAGTCGATGACTATTTCGAAGTTTATACTTAATAATCACTTAATTATTTAAATAAGTTGAATTTCAGGGTCATTCCATTGTGACCTACATAACATTCTTACCCTTTTCAACTCATATTTTTGCCTATTATTCATAAGAAACATTGCTATTGTAGGGAATTTATGTTATTTTATGCTATTATGCAGGTAAGAAATACAGCATCAATGAGAAAAAGCAGTAAAATAAATATATATAAAGTAATAATAACAAAACTCAGTGATGTGACCAACGTAACAGAAAGAAACACATAAGAAAATAATGCTTTTCTAACAACAATTTTATTACTTATTTATTTTTTTCCATCTTTATACAATTTATTTCTTTTCTTCCTATCTTTGGTATCAATAATGACGGGGATGTTTCCAATTAGATTAATTTTTCCACACAACATAAACTTCATCGCAACTATTGAGGTTTATGTTTTCATGGAATGACCTTTCAATACTGTCATTAGACTCCTTATTATTGAAATGTTTTGATGTTTATATCTATTCGTTTTATTAAAAGCAGCTACAGTAAGAACGGATGTAAAGACATATCCTGCATTTCTTAAACTATCAACTCCAAATTTAATAAGAATTTACTAATTCATCGTCTATATTTGCTAACAATAAAAAAGTTAACTCCCTCGAAAGCAGCTCCAACTAGACACAAAATTTTTTGTTTTGGTTTTTACCATTATGTCTGATGAAAATTATGATTCAATTTTCTTCTGTTGTTATTTTCTTCTTTATTATTTTTAATGGTTCTTTTGAGACTGCAAACTCTTATTTGGATGAATTTTCAAAAACAAAACCCGAATAAATTTGCTTTACTTAGTATTGTAATAATATACAATAAACAAGGTTTTTATAAATTTTGATGCAAACAGATTTTTGGATTAGGTAAAAGGAGTCTAGACATGCGTAACTCTCATACTTATCGATTTATGAACTTTGCCTTAAGTTCGTTTGTCCAAAGCACTATTGTCTAACATAGAACCATTTGAGTTTTTATTGGTGCAGATAGATTATTAAAAACAATGACAGTTTACATTACATAACTTTAGAAGTCTGTATGTTTCCTACGTAATTCGATTGCAAACGTGAATTTAAAATTTTTTAAAAGTTCTGAATCTTAATAATAAAATAATTCAAATATTTCATCTGTGTTAAACAACTTGTCTTTCAAACATTCATCACAAACGACATAATTATATTAACAAAAAAAAAATACCAAGCTCAAAGCAATTTTTTTCACCCTTCAACTATTTCCGTTTCCTTCCTTTTATATTATTTATTAAAACGAGTTAATCTAAGATTTAATTCCTTTTCAAACAAAAACTAAATTGTTTTTTTTCAAAATATAAAAAAGAAAATGAAAAGTTTTTTAAATTGTATTTCATTTCATCTTTTACAAAAATGTGTGGTTGAAAGGATTTTATGAAAAAAAAAAAAATAAGTTACATAGAACAATTTTTTCACTAAGATGTTTTGCTCTTAAAGTGAGGTTAAGTTGTAAAGACAGACAGTTTGACATATAACTCATTTACAAAATTTTTTGTATTCTTTCATTTAAGTCATTAAATTGCTCTCAACTGAAGGAGAATTAAAATTCATCTACTTGACTGCGCCAAAAAACATTTTATACAAAGGTATCATGTAAAAATATCATAACATTAATATAATCGACTTTTCAAGAATTTCTTAAAAGTTGAAAAGAAAATTAAAAATCTATTTATCTTTATTACTCTACTAATCATTCGCCACTGTTAATTATCTTTAAGTTAAGTTTTAATTCTAAAAGTTTGTTGTACAGTTAGATATTTTCTTTTTCTTATGATTGATTTTTCAAATAAAAAAGATAAATAATTTTACTGAGAAAAGCTAATTTATCATTATTCTTGATTAAATTTTACTTAGTTTTTCTAAAGTAATATAGTTAAGTTTTTAGTTTGCTTGATTACAGCTTGTCTGAATCAGTAAGATAATATCATATACAACTGACATCTGTCATGAAAAGCTATTGGTTCGTTTATAACGAAATAATAACGATTTTATTTATGAGTCGAATAAATTTAGGTTAAGTGTTTTTTTGATCTTATTGAAATAAGAGTTGAGTATCTTCTGATTTGTTTAATGTTTAATGAAAAGAAAGAAAAGTTTTATTTGAATTTGTACAGGTGGGGTTGAAATTTGTTTTAGATCGTTGACATTCATTTTGAAAACTTTTTCATGGAATATAACAATGTTCTCACAAAATCTGCTACGCTCCCATACTAAGTATTCAAGGTATCTACATATGAAAAATAAATCGTTGATTGAATTGTGAAAATGGCATCACCCAAAAACATACACATATATCTATAAATAAGACATAAAAACCTTTAAATACCTTTCACAATTGACTGCTTTTACACCACAAAAACGAAACCAAATATTTGTTTATACAACGTAATAAAACCATTAAATTTCCTTCACATTTATTTTTTTTAACATTATAATAAATATAATCGAAACATAACGACTACACTACATATGTTATCTTATACCATATACATCATCGATACCAAAAGAAAAACATATTATTAAAATAAAAATTGGAAAATCAATTTTTATGGGATAATTTGTTATTTTGAGAATGAATGAGGACCAAATCCAAAGAAAACCAAAATTCTACCAACATTCTCAATTTAAAATTCGAATAAATTCATTCGTATCAATTTTTTGTTTATAAAATAAAAATTTCGAATCTTTACATATCGAATCGGCTCTTTTCTATAAATTTAACGAGTATGTTATGAGATTAAACTAACAAAAAAAATGTATTGTGGGATGAGCGTATAGTTAAAAATTGATTGCATTAAATTTTATTTTTAATCAAAATATTAGTTAAAATTTGACATTAAGCTGGATGTTATAAGAAAATAATCAAAGTAGGTTTATTCTTTTTAACACAATTGTTTCTAATAATTATAAAAAAATTCCATTTACTTGCTAATTTCATGCCTATTATGATTCAACCTTGAAAAGAAGCTATAATTGTGATATTGGTGACAGTGGTGGGATTGTAAGAAATCTTAATAGACTAGGATGATTATGTTAAATGTGTGTATAACTTTTGAGTCAAAAAAGCGAAAACAGTATAGAGAATGCATCAAATGAATATCTATATGACTGTTAACCTTGATCAAAAATTGCAAATTGTTAGCAACAAAATGGATCAAAAAGAATTAGTCAAAAGCTGTCACTGTTTAAATTAAAAAGTACAAAATGAGAATGAACTTCATATAAGGCAATCCACCTAGATTATCTTAAATTTAAATTTAAAATTATATAAAGGTAATATTTAAAAATCCATCTACAAAACTTTCTGACTATGATCTAAAACAAAATAATCAAAAAATAGTTATACTACCCATACACCAAAAATATATTTTTATTCTTCCAAATATTAAATTTCACCTGAGAAAATATTTATTGCACGCGAAAAACTAAATGTTGCACATCAAAATATTTATAAAAAAAAATCTAAAGTAGAGTACTTCATCTTCGTTGTTAGATATTCATTTATATTACTGAGATGAGACTGTTCAATTGATGCTATACTATACTAAACTTGCTTAATCAAATTAGTCATATTTTTATTTAGCAGAAAATTAGAATCTAGGATCTGCAGTAATTTTAAGTACAAATGCTACTGTGAAGATGGCGTGCTCTAGTTAAGATTTAGTTTTTTTAAATTTGTTAATAAATTTGGTATATAAATTATATAATCAACAATCTATTCTCTAATTTTTGAACATTTGTCAAAAAACTATTGTGTATAAGTAGCGTCAACTGATTTTCTAAACGCGATTGATTTCACCACTCGTCCCAAAGGACATTACCACTCCTCCACAACTCACCTATTATCACTATTTTACAAAAAAAATCTCCCTAAATAAAACCCAACTCCCATAGGTTAGCTTTTGTTTTTGAGATATTTGCGAAAAACCAATTTTTTCGGTGAACAAAAAAGTTATTCCGGTTTTTCGATCGCATATTTTAAAAAACAAACAAATTTAATATATTAATGAAACAAGTGCATAGTAAAGATGCTAATAAACATTTTGAGCTATTTTTGAAAAAATCAATCAAGTATTCTGGAAGTTATACTCGAAAAAACAACCTTACGTTATTTTAAATTTCTATATTCAACACCTAAAATTTTAAACAAACAATGATGCTTTAAGGTAGTTAGATTAGATTAGATTAGAAAGGGTTAGACAGGTGGCAGAACTTGTCCTGGAACGCAAAGTCTACAATCCATAGTACCGTATCTGAAATTGGTCTCATAACAACTATTTAACAAACCTTTCTGCAAGCATAATGAAATCTAAAATCAACTGTATTGTCGACAGTATAATTGTGCCGGCCTCTACAGTTTCTAATCCAAAAATCCTAGCTCTAATCCTAGAAAAGGCTGGGCATACACACAAAAAGTGCTCCGACTCCTCTTCTCCTTCAAGACAACACCCACATACAGGGCTTTCAATCAGTCTCATGGTAAAAAGGTGTTTATTTAGATGTCCATGATGTCCTGTTAGGACACTGACCATAGTGTTGAGAATTTTACTTTTCATACTTAAAAGAAAATCGTACTTTGCCTGCCTGTTAATGACGAATTCCACGAGGCTATCATTATGAGGTCAGCATTTTATAGTGACAAGTTAAACGTTTTGGATAATCCTAAGGCGGGTTCTGGACCTAAATATTTTATGCCCGCTCCAGCTCTTGCAAGTGTATCTGATTTTATGTTGCCCGGAATGCCACTATGACCTGGAACCCAGCTCAGTGTGATGTTACTATTTTGCGGTATCCCACAAAGATTTTTCCTGCACTCGTTTGGAAGTAGTCTCCGGGTTAACCAGTGCCTTGATAGCTGTTTGGCTATCCCAACAGATGCAGATCCTCTTCCCTTGCATACACAGATGCGTTATTACATGCGTGCATATATCGATAGCATACACCTCTAGAACTGTGTAAAACCGTCCAAGTGGACATTTTTTGGAACTTATGACATTATTTTCTTCCAGGTACACGCCAACTCCTGCACTTCCATTTAACGGTGAACCATCTGTATAGAAAACATAAATCTCGCTGGAGGACCATTTGGACTTCACATTCCTATCTAGAAGATATGACCAGTTCAGCGGTCTTCTTGAAGTTGTATACTTTGGTCATGATATAGATGCATATCTATTTTTGGACAGTCAGTCCGTAGTCTATCGAGTATGTTACTTTAACCGCATGTTTTCCCTGCCACATTCAGTCTGTAGACAGCCCTTTTAGCCAGGCACTCTACATGTAGATGTAAAGGAGCCAGACCCAACATGACTTCCAACGACATGCTTGGTGTGGTACGCATTGCACCACTAATACCTACACATGGCATTTCCGTATTTTATTTAACCTAGCACAGACGTATTGTTTCTCCGTCTTTTGGCCACCAGACAACACATGCAAAAACAAGTGTCGGTTTGATTATATTGCTGTGTATATCCATAAGATGATTTTTGGGACTAAGGCCTCAATAACGACAAAAGGATCGACGGCATTGCCAAAAAGAAATGACAGCCTTATCAATTTTTTTTGTTAAATGAGTATTCCAATTTAACCTTTTGTCGAGAATAATGCCTAGAAACTTAACCTCATCTGAGTAGCTTAACTGAATACTTATATACAGTTCTGATAGATTCGAAGGTGGTATTATCAAAAGAACCTTCTATATAAAAAAAAAATACCAAAAACAAATTCTTTGACATCAAGCGCTCTTTCAATTTTACTCACCAAATGATGCGCAGCTGTTTCCACCGATTTTCCAATCTGGAATGCATGCTGATTGGCACTTAGTGAAAACTGTAGTAAAGCGGTGTCCCTTATATAACGGTCAAACCAGTCTTTCCAAAGTTTTGAAGACAAAGGAGTTGAGACTTATTGAAACGACTTGGCTTTATTCTAGTTGGTTTTACCTGATTTTGGTATGAAGACAACTCTAGCTTTCCGCCACGCTTCTGGAACATAGCTGTATTCTAGACATGCCTTGTATAAATGCCAAGCACATTATTCAGTAGCATTCATGGATAGATTCCATCAGGACTAGATGATTTAAAGGGGTTGAAGGAATCTATAGCCCATATCAGAGATCTTATGTTCACCACATCCTCAGCCAATATCCAATCATCTTTATTTGGAGTTACAGTTAGTTGTTCTTTCATCTCAACAGTGGTGCTGCTACCCGGGAAATGTGTACACAGCAGATGTTGTGCTGTTTCTAACACAGATTCTGTATACCTTCCATTTGGCATAAGCAGTAAGCCCGGTTGGTATTTGGGTTCTTTTGAGAGTGCTTTGTGAAGCCTAGCTTCCAGGATAACTCAGGATAGCTCTCAATTGATTCACAAAACTTTTTCCAAGCACTATCTCTAGCACTCCGGATACTGTGTTTATATTCCCTCCAACTATCACGATAAATGATCCAGTCATCGGTATTATTTGTTTGCTTGGCTTTTTTTAGAAGTTTCCTGACCGTAGATCTCAGCTTATTCAGTTTTCTATTCCACCAAGGTGAATTTCCTTCATGATGGAACACCCTATATGGACAAAATTCTTCAAAAGCCTTGACCATAAACTCTTGAATTCGACTCGCAACATTTACATGTATATGCCCCAATCAGTAGATTTAGGATTTATAAAACTGTCTTTTACAACTGTATCGACTTTAAAGTCAAAATTAATTCAAATATGATCTGACGTGAGAATATCTTGCGATACTCTCCAATTTCGAACCCTTTCAGCCACAATTAGGCAAGTGAGGGTAATGTCAATTATTTCCTCTCTAATTGCATTTGAAAAAGTCGGAGTATTCCCTTTATTTAGTATTTCTAGATCTGTTCCATGTAGAAATTCAACGAAGTCTGTTCCTCGTCTGTTGTTATCTGAACTGCCCCAGATTCCATGATGCGCATTTGCATCGCACCCCAGTATCAACGACAGTTTCTTGTTACTGCAGAACTCCACCACTTTAACAAGATTTTGGGTTGGAATAATACCATCATACAGTAGATATATGGATGCGAAGACTACGTCAGTATCAACACCCTCAATCTTTACCGTCACTTTAACAGCAACGGCACCTTTGCCACTGCATTGGGGTATAAGTATACCAAATCTGTCATCGATAAGTAAACGCACGAACGAGGGTTTTTCGTATACGTTATAACTGTACCGACAAACACCCTACCCTGTTTACAATTCAGGCCAAGTATCTTTTTGATTAGGTAGTTTAGGGTAGTTTAAGGTAGTTTTTTATTACAAATTTCACAGTACATATTTATATTATGATCAGTACATAAATTCTCCAAATTTGTTAAATCGATTTAAAATATTGAATTTTTTTGGGTGTATTATTAATTATTATTTTAATAATTTTATCGATTGTCCAATAAACAATCGATTTATTATATATAAACAATATCGGTCAATCGTACAAAATAAATATATTTTCCTTCTTCTGCATAAATATATTTATTTTCATTTCTATAATATAATTTAATTTTCATAAAAAATTCAATTGTAGTTCATCATATTTCAATAAAAATTTTTTAAACTGTATTCTTCCATTATTGTATTACAAAATTTATATTATGGGAATATTGCAATATGAGCTGAGCTGATTATACTTAATTTGTTCTACTTATTTGTTTGCTTATAATGAGTGATGAGTTAATAGTTTTTTTTTTTTTTGATTAATCGAATAGGAAGTTTAACATATGTAGTATATGCAGATTATGTTCTACATATGTTACACAGGTGGTTGTTAAATAATTATATAAACACAAAACCGTTGCATGAAAATAAACATTTATTTGTTGACAATCATATAAAGCTCAACTATAGTTGCACCAACAACCGATGATTGGTGACTATTGTGATAACCAATAAAAAATATCACAACTATGAACAATAGAATGAATTAACACGGGTTCGACTAGCCGGATGACTATATAAAAAAACTGTCACAAATACTGTTACAGTAATCCCTCCGACTGCGCGGTAGTTCCGTTCCAAAAAAACAGCGCGCAATATAAAACCGCGCAATGTGAACCCTATTTTGTATGAAAATGGGTAGTTCGGTTTCAAATTTTGAAAAAAATTAAAAAAAAATAATTTAAAGTTATAATTAAACAAAAATGAATATATACAGCCTGAAAAACATGTATTACTCCGACAACTATTAAAAAGAAAACACTGCATAAGTTAACAGATAAATTAACATAAAAACATTTTAAAAAACAACTCAAATTTAAAAAAATAAAATCAATAATATGAATTTGTTTAGAATATTCTACCCTTACTGGCTTGAAATTGAATTTGTCTATATTGAATGTTCCAGCCATACAGTTAAAAATAAACTGAATTTCTAATGCAAATTGCTACATATATGGGTCATTCTTTTACAAACCGAACATTTTTGATTTGGCTGAAATTATTTTTAGGGCTTTTATATAGAAAAATGCCCAAATTCCCATTTCTCAAGAAAAAAAGATATGCTCGAGAATTTTTTTTTTTCGAAAATAAAGCGGTTCTAAATTTCGAGGATTTCGTGATTTTTTGCTGGAAGACTTATTTGCAAAGATTCATAACTTCGGTTCTGGTAATGATAGAAATTTTTTTCTGTTTTATTTTAAAGCTAAAAGATGAACTCTAAAAAAAATTGTTATCTACAAAAATTATTAACAAATTCCTATGTGTAAACAGTTTAGCAATAAGTCAGACACTTTCTCTCTGACACCTGCAATTTTGCTCTCTCGTGTACGAGTAGCATTAGAAATAAATTAATTTATCTACCGCGGAAAGACAAAAAATTCCATAAATTTTTGTTGTCCCGCGCTGGATAAATTAATTTATTTCTAACAGTAAAACTATTTTCTCCATTTAACGTAGAATATCAAATACTCTTTATTTTTGTAGGGCAATCACTAAAAATCGATTTTAACATTTTATTTGTTTATAACAATCGGAATTTGCTAATAATTTTTATTGAATATATTGTTTTATTAAAATTCCATCTCTTAACTTTAAAATAAAATAAAACAAAAGCTTCTATCATTAATAAAACCGCAGATATGAATTTTTAAGAATAAGCCGTCAGGCCAAAAATCACGAAATTCTCGAAATTTGGATCGCCTCTATTTTCCAAAAAAAAAATCCTCGAACACGTATATTTTTTTCAATATCATACCCATAAAAAATTTTTTAAGCCAAATCACAAATGCGTCGGTCAGATTTTGTTCAAATCTGTTCGATTTGTAATAGAATGACCCATACGGCAAATGTACTTTTTTTTCATTTTAATTGTACGAAATTCACCTACATATTCTAAAAAAAAATTTTAAACGTCGCGCAGTGTGAAATTTTAATCGCGCAGTGCGAAAATTAGTATTGAAAGCTCATCTCGCGCAGTGGAAATCGCGCAGTTAAAACCCGCGCAGTCGGAGGGATTACTGTACTTCCATTATTAGTACCACTATTATTGTTACTGCTGCTACCGAACGATAGATTTTTTAAAACATTTGTTAATTGATTTTATTTTTATTTACACCGTTTTGTTGAAATAACTGTTGTTGCCGTCGTTGATGCTTTTGTTGTGCAAAACCAATTCCCAAACTAGTTATATTCAAATAATCATGGTGACCATGTTGTTATCATGGTGACCATGTTGTTACTGCTGTTAACTGGTTATCTTTATTAGGATTGTTAAAGAAGTTGTTGATGAAATACAACCGTAAAGCAAATTAATGCTTCATTAAATTTATTAATTTAATAAAAAAAATTGTATTTACTAACAACTTATTTTTAAAAAATAAATACTTCAATGTGTAATGGAGACTGGTCCTATTGCTAAGAATACCAACAAGAAGCAATCGGAGGACTGCGTGCCATGAAATTTTACATTCCAGCTAGCAAAAGTCATGTGGATACGAGAATGAACGCCACCCAATCCATCACAGATTAACCATTATGTACCATTATGCAAAGAACAGACGGACCAAGGAAAATCGAACAGAAGAGACTCTGACGAACCTAGAATCGAAAAAGCCAAGACCTTCACATCCACACCAATAAAATATATTATTTATATAAAAAAATGTAAACATAAGAAAATAATATAAACGTCACTCACCCCATAGGTAGTCCAGATCCAACTCCTCACCACCTTATTTCTTCTTAGCCTATCATCCTCCGTATATCAGACAACCCATGATGATTCTGGATCCGACTATTCATCTAAATAATTCAGCACAAAGAATGTCGACAATGGTTGAATGTTGGTAAAATTACAATAATTGACGTAACAAAACCTGATTTCGGTGATTGGTAAAATTTTGTTAAATTATAATTTTTGATAAAACAAAACTTGATATAGACGATTGTTGCAATCTGGTACAATTACAATAATTGATGTAATAAAACTGGTGTCAGTTACTTAAAAAAATTTCTTCAACAATCGAACAACTGATGTTATAGCAACCATAAAATGTAATCTTTCTCTCCTTGTTTTTTCCCTTAAAAACTTCAAATTGTTGTACTGCCGTATGTATTCGAAGGATCACATACAGCAACGACAACCAGGAAGGAGCAGTCATGTATTAAAGGTTTTCTCAAAAAACCCAACAATAATACAACTTTATCAAGAATCATTCAAAGATTACCTGAAACTACCCTGATTTCTTAGAAATATTAATCATTCCAAATTTTTAAAAATAAAACTCAGCTAATAACCAATGTCAAGTTTTATTCTCTTGTGAAAAGAGCTATAGCATGTTGAAAACGTGGCTTGAATACTTTGTCTACCTACACCGTCTTTAATCTTTAAACAACAAACATTTTAACCCTTGGACTTTCCTACCTGACTAAACAGGTCATCAAATTATTTTTCACATTCCTAATCTTCAATGAAAGCAAAACCGAAAAATAAAATAACAGAACTATTGAACTTATTGTTCTAATAAGGAATAGAACAACTAATATGAGTTTAAATTGATAGAATCGGATCGGTAAAACATGTATTTTATTTTACCGCAGATGCTGGAAATTATTTTACCGTGCATACAAAGCGACACTCGCTAAACTAGCAACATACACTCTTGTTTAAGAAACGCGTTCGCACAAGTTATACAATATACTATTTTGTTTCTGATTTGGTCTTACAAAAAGAATAAAAGTTGGAATATAAATATGTACCTCGAACAAATACAAATACTAAAATTGTCATACTTGAGGCATATTAGTATCATTTTTATACGCGTTATAAAATATATTATTTCAACAAAATTTATAAACGTATGAAAAGCTTCAAATAGCTAGAGTATACAGCTTTTGCCTATACGATACCCTCATCCTCAGCTATAGTAAAATAGAAACCAAGAAAAATACCATACCCATATCGATCTTTAGATATTCGAGTACACACAAAATCATTCAAATATTTCATAAACCTTAAATTCTATTTTAATTATTCAAATTACCCTTTAGCGGTTTTCCTTTAAAATAAATTAACATTAATTTAAAATTGCATAATAAATAGAAATAAATATTTATTAATTATATTTTAAAAAAATAAAAAATAATTGAAAATTAAACGAAAAACTGATTACATAACAATGTTATGGTTCATTATATGCTAGCCTGGAGGAGCTATCGATTTTCCATACTAATAGACTATTTACAAGTTCTAAAATTTTTTCCTATAAATAATGAAGCGGTCAGTCAAACAAATTTCAATATAAAAATCTTAAAATTGCTGAACTATTTTTCTCTCTTCTTAGCAAATGTTGCCATAAAAAGTAAGAATGTTGGCATAAAATATAATACACCTAAGTGAAATTTACTATATGATAGTAAAAATTATTTTATGACAGCATGAATTAATTATTTTATTAGAAAAAGATTAAGTTTTTGCTTGTACAATAATTTTTTTTCGAAAAACAGAAATTTATAGCTTCGCCATAACGAGATTCAAAATGTGTGGTAAGGAGAAAAGGAAAACCGTATGTCAAAAATTAGAACATATCGTCTTATATATTTACGAATTTCTTCTCTTTTAAAGCAAATGCCATAAAAATGTTTAAACATGTAAATCGCCCACAAGCACGACAAATCTATAAATAAAAATAATTCAAGCACAAAAATTCAAGTAGCTTATTTTGATTTCGTTATCTATTTATTTGAATTTTCTTATATTTACGAAAACCTAACTAAACCATAAAAGTCAACCATAAAACACTATCGCAATCAACCTGAATACAAATATTTATATTTTCAATCTCTTAAAATAATAATTTGTACTTTCATGAAAGTTGTTGTCAGTTTTTGAGTAAAGAAAATCTTATGATTAGTTTTGTGTTTGTAATCAACCGTACTTCTGTGGTATAAGGGTTCAAAACTCATTTAATTGTAATAAATACAGACACATATATCTTTATGTCTATATCAAAAGTTCACTTTACCCTTTTGCTAATGGAAGAAGAAAATTTGGTTGTTTGATCTAAAATTAAATTTTTACGAATATTTTTGGCAAATGTTTTTTTTTCTTTTGATTCATTTAAAAACTATTTCCAATAAATATTCTTTGAATTTGTTTTATGATGAAATTTGGTTTAACTCTTACTCGTCTTGATTGAAGCCTGAAAATAGATAAAACTTTTTGATTAATAAATTTTTAAAATTTTTTTAAACTAAATATGGTTAGAAAGGGATCACTTTCCACCAACGATGTAATACTTAATATAATTTGTACTATAATATATATATGCATATGCATATGAGGCATTCTTTGTCAACGAATGACCCCCCTTGTGCAAAACTGTCATGATTTATTTAAGTTTTGTAGGTAGTAAAATGAAAGGTCTGTAGTTTTTAATGCCGAGTGGCATATATAGTGAACAATGGCGAAGCTATAAATTTCTTTTTTTTCGAAAAAAATTTATTGTAAAAGCAAAAACTTAATCTTTTTCTAATAAAATAATTAATTTATGTTGTCATAAAATAATTTTTATTGTCATAAATTTCACTTAGGTAAATTATATTTTATGCCAATATTCTTAGTTTTATGGCAACATTTGGTAAGAAAAGAGAAAAATTGTTCAGTAAATTTAAGATTTTTATATTGAAAACCATAATATACTACTGCTTCATTATTTATAGGAAAAAGTGTTAGAACATGTAAATCGTCCATTAGTATGAAAAATCGATAGCTCGTTCCAGGCTAGTATATAATGAATATGAACCATAACATTGTTATGTAATCAGTTTTTCTTTTAATTTTCAATTAGTTATTATTTTTTAAAAATACAATTAATAAATATTTATTTCTATTTATTATGCAATTTTAAATTAATGTTAATTTATTTTAAAGGAAAACCGCTAAAGGGTAATTTGAATAATTGAAATAGAATTTAAGGTTTATGAAATATTTGAATGATTTTATGTGTACTCGAATATCTAAAGACCGATACGGGTATGGAATTTTTTTGGGTTTCAATTTGGCTATAGCTGAGGAGGAGGGTATCGTATAGGCAAAAGCTGTATACTTTATCTCTTTGAAGCTTTTCATACGTTTATACATTTTGTTGAAATAGTAAAAATGATACCAATACGTCTCAAGTATGGAGATTTTACTTCGGTTTTGAAAAAACCAAAGTATTGAATTCATGAGCCAAAAGTGAAATTCTTACCCCCACTTTTTTGGCATTTCTCGACGTTTTAGGACCTTCTGATTCTAAAAAAAAAATGTATGTCTGTCTGCCGGCCGTCACAACCGACGAAATCTAGAAAACCGCTGGACGGATAAAATTTTTTTTCTAAAATAGGTTTACTGATTACTCAATGAGAAGAGCCGAAAGGACGATGTGTTCGATAACTGTACCGGAAGTGTGTCAAAAAAATCGTCAAGTGTGTAAAAACAAAGAAATTTGCATATTTTTTGCCTTAAAAACGTTCATTTTAAATGATTACGTATAGAAAGATTGAATTTGAAGAAATCTTGATGGTTGGGATTGGTATGCAAGACCAAAAACTAGATTATTGCATTATAAGTTAGTCAAAAAAATGTTGTCAAGTATGTCAAAAGAAAGATTTTACTTCGGTTTATTTATTTTTTTACCCAATTTTTTGTATGACATGAGATTTTATTATTTTTATAGAGGAATATGGCATTATAAGTTTGTCAAAAAAATGTTGTCAAGTGTGTCAAAAGAATGATTTTAATTTATTTTTTTAGAAAAAAATAAAATTAGTTATTTGTATGGAATGAAATTTTATGAAATTATTATTATTGAGAATTTTATTGAGCATTTTCCGATTTTATTCCCGTTAATAAAAAGTTGATTTTTTTATTTAAATAGAAAGATTAGGTCCTCTGCATCCTTATTCTGAAAAAAATTACGGAAATGAAAGGATCAAAAGTTATTAAGAATCAAACTTTCAATTTTACCTTGGTCCCCCTTTGATTATTTTGCAGTTTTTTATAATAAATATTATAAATTTGTTTATAAATATTATAAATTTATTGAAAAAAAAACTCGGGGGGTGGCGCGAGGGAGGGGGTGTAGGGGCGGTGGCTATTCACAAAAGGCAAGGTCACAGAAGCGAGTCAAATGAAATGAAAATAAAAACGAATAATTATATAACCCTGTTCACCAACGAAAAATTGAAAGTTTGATCCTTTATAACTTTGGACCCCTTTATTTCCGCAATTTTTTTTTTCATAATTATGAAATACTACGTTTTAATTAATTTATTTAATATTTATTTTAAAAAACTAAAAAAGCAATAAAAGGGGGGATCAAGGTAAAATTGAAAGTTTGATCCTTTATAACTTTTGATCCTTTCATTTCCGAAACTTTTTTTCAGACTAAGGATGCAGAGGACCTAATCTTTCTATTTATCTAAAAAAATCAATTTTTTATTAACGGGGATAAAATAGGATTGTACTTTTTATTGCATCATAAGTTTGTCAAAAAAATATTGTCGAGTGTGTCAAGTGCTTCAAAAATTGTTTTTAGAATTTTGAAAAAAGTTTCAATTTTTGATTTTGTAAGAATTTTTGGAATATTTTTAGAATTTTGAAAAAAGTTTAATTTTATTTAATTTTTACAATATATTTGGAATTTTGAAATAAATATGAATTTGTGATTTTGTAATATTTTTCGAAACGGTAAATGGAGAGGTTTTTGAGTAGTTTGCTGATTGTATAATCTTTTCACTAAATTATGTTAATATATAATCTGTTATAATTTACCGGCATCGTATTGATGTCTCGTGTTAGTTTTGTAATAAATTTCTAAACAGAGATAAAAAAAAAACATGTACCCTAACAAAGAGGTATGTTGGATATACATCGCTGCACAAAACTAAAAAAAATGTCATAAAAGTTTTTTGCCGAAAACTATATCAAAATCCTTAACCCAGACCGAAATCTTATTATCTCAGAGTCTTGAGATTTCAGCCCCTCCATATTTTATTTTTAGAATAATTTGATTTAGTAGTCTTTCAAAAACTGGCGGAGGAAACTGAATTAGATTTCACTTTCAACTGAATTAGATTTCACAGATCACTTTCCACCCCAATAAGTAATAATGTAATGTAATATTACTGGGATTGTACAATATTTCAAACAGATATAATTTTTTTGCTCTTGTTTTCCATAAATTTATCCCATTTTCTTAAAGGATATCCTTTATTAAACAAAGTTTGTTTATTTATTCCACATTCTGTGTCAAACTTCAAAGTAACAAATAAACATTATGCACAACTTTTTACTGAAACAAAAAATACTGTCTTTTATATTAAAGTGCCGCAAGGAATAATAACTGGATTAATATATAATAAATAAAAACCATAAACTAAATGAAAGGAAAAATTAAATTAGAACCAAGTTAATGGAAAACATAGTTGATTACTTTTTTGTTAATGACGGACGGATCTTAATTTACTTTTTAAATTATGCTAGCTAAGATGTTATCTTATTGAACGAGGAAAGAGCTATGAAGAAAATTGTTTTTTGATCAGAAATAGTGTGGGTTATATTTTTTTTCGTAAATTTTAATAACTACTACGATACTTCAATAACTCTAATTTAATTATTTTTCAGAATTGCTGGTAAGATACACCTAATTTTGTGAGTAGATTTGTATTATGATTTTGTATTCTATATAATAATATTATAATTAAAAATTTGTTTTACCTTTCACGAACGCCAAGAATCAAACATAAAAAGGTTTAAAATTTAACTAACTTACCTAACTTACTTTACTTTTCAAAACTAAACTAACTTTTTAAACTTTACTAGCTTAACATTTTTTCAGCTCTAGTTTTTGTATGGTTTATGTATTTATGTACATGATTTGTGATACAATATACGTATATAGCTAAACAACTAAAAAATTATAGAAGTTACTTTTGTAAAATGCTAAAATAATATTCAAAATATAATAACAGTTTGCTTTTATTAAAATTACTAATTAAAATCAAATCATGCAAAACATTAATTAGGAAAATAAATTTGATACTTTTACGAAATTTTTATTATACTATGGTTGTTATGTCCAATTTTATTGGAACAAAATATTTTTTAACTCGAATAATATTTGAATGGAGTAGAGTTTTCGATTCTAAATTTGCTATAATTAATATAATTATAGTTGTTTTTTTGTGTGTTCTAGCTTGTTTGTCAAAAAATGATGTTGATTTGTGAAGTGAAACTAATGTTTTAGAAATGTAACGATGAAGAAATAACAATCAATAATATATAATTAAATCAAAATAAAAACACGTGTCCTGTTTTTTTATCAACCCACTTGTTTGTTGATTTATTTTATTATTATTTTTCATAAAAAATCTGGATAGTTATACTAAAACTTTCCAGTTACAGATATTGAGTTAATTATTTTCATAATAAAACTTATGTCAACATTCATGCATAACTGTTTGATTTTATTTTTGACAACCACAATTTTGTGTAAAACCAAGTGTAAATTAAATTAAAATTTAACATAATTTTTGCGGTTTTTGAATAAGCTAATTCAATTAAATTTCAAATTTGCAATAATTAAATTTACATAATTGAGATTTTTGACGTTTTACGATTTAGGTAGTTTAGTTAAGTGTAGCATTTTTTTAAATTTTTATGTAGATTTTATATAAAACACTATCTCTTCAATTCAATGGATCTGGCAATATAAGTATACATGATAATCAGCCAGAAAATCAATACCACAAAAGCAATTGTGTTTATAAAGTATTTATAAACTATATATAAATGTGCAATTTCACGAAGATTCAACAACGTTTTGACTTGACCCCTTTTAATTTTGATTATTTTTTTTCATAAATAAAAAAACGAATTATCTTAGAATTTTTTTTTTTCGACCAGGGGTCTTCACAGGGTGCCCCTCAATTTTTTGTTATTTTGTGATGTGAGTGCATTTTGACGAGCGATTGTAGAAAAACTACTGAATCGATTTTCATAAATGTATGTCATTGAATAGGTATTAGAACAAAGTTTTTAGAAATGTACGCTGTTCATTTTTTGAAATAATTTTTAACGGTGTAACATTAGAAAAAAACGGTGTAACATAAGAAAAGATGGTACAGCCTCTTTTTTTTTTTAAAACTAAATTGAAGTTTATTTTATATCTAACTACTTGTGAAAGTTTAGGACATGCGTTATTTTTTGTTTCAAAGATAAAATTCGTGTGCATATGACTGTCGGGAATCAGTTTTTTTTGTTTTGTTGGAAAATTATAAAAATGGCGTTATAAACTAAGAGATTTTTTTTATGTTAAATATCAAATAGTTTATTATTAGATGAACTTTTTAAAATATTTTAAAAATTATATATGTAGTACAATAAATAAAATAAATACAATTGTTAAAAATGATTGACTTATTTTACAAACAGAAGTTTCTTTTGAATAGGAAAACACTTCTGCAATTATTTTCTTTGTATTAGATGGCATAAAAAAATGAAATGTTTGTTTACCACTTTTAGTAATCACTTGTCACTCTTATAAAAAATAATTTGACAGTCTCGACTGCAAACAAAAAAGTCGTATAAATAACCTAATCTATTTAGGAACTTTTGACTGGAGAAGTAATAGGTTCGTATTATGTTATTATGGAATCATAAAGTAAAAGATTGTATTTTAATATTAAATTACAAATATTTTATTATTGAATAAACTTTTTAAAATATCATACAAATTATATATGTAGCTTAATGAAAATAAATATAGTTATTAAAAATTATTTACTTATTTTGCATTCAAAAGTTTCTTTTGAGTTGGAAAACATTTTTGCAATTATTGTCTTAGTATTTAATGGTACAAAAGAATGAAAATTTTGAGTTCCACTTATAGTAATCGCATTTTTATATCGATTTTGTAATTTTTCTTTTGTTAATTGATATTCATTTTTATCGGCGTATCCAAAGTTCATGGTAGATTCCCATTTTAAAGCCCATTCGAAAAGTTTTTTGGTGTATCAATAATATCTCTGCTCCACATAATATAACGGTGTGCAGCACGCTTGAGTGTACCACCAATAAGTTAATTAGGTTATGTTTATTTTTGTATTGAGAAGGTGCACCGTCGGTGTTATAAATTATTTTCCTAATATTATAGAACTTATATGCGTTCTGATGAAATCAATAAGTTTTGTAATGAAAAGACAGACTGTAGTACTGTTGTGATAATTTATATCCGAAATGAGTATAAAACTTCGGTGCATATAATCACTTGCGTCACTTTTAAAATAAACAACGAATGGATGAATAGTAGCTTATGCATTATTATAATGATAGCCGAATCCTGATTTACGAAGGCGTAGTTTTAAGAATAATCCTCTTGAACGAAGTACTTTCCGTGTTCTAATTTTTTTTCTTTCTTCAATAAATGTAGATTGCTGTTTTGCTATAAAGTTGTGTGGCATCAAAATTTGTAAACGGTAAACAAATTTTTTCATAAATTCTTCTACAGTTTCTATTAAAGTATCAAAAATTCATCGATCAGTGGTATTCCATTGTTGATATTTGACTTTAAGGATTCCTTTAACGTCAAAATTATTTAGATCTAAAGATCTCTTTAGATCTCTACATGATAAACTTACAAAAATTTAAGGGCACCCAGTGAAGGCCCCTGATGGAAAAAAAAATTCTACGAGAAGTCGTATTTTTCATTTATCAAAGGCTATCTATAAACAAAAATTAAACCAAATTAAAAAGGTTCAAGTCAAAATATCGCAAAATTTTGCTGAACTTGACTGAAATTGCTCATATTTTCTTTATTGTACATACATAATTTTTATAATATTTTAAAAAGTTTATTTAATAATAAAATATTGGATATTTAACATAAAAAAAAATCTCTTAGTTTATAATGCCATTTTTATAATTTTCCTTCAGAACAAAAAAAACTTGTTCCCGACAGTCATATGCACAACGAATTTTATCTTTAAAACAAAAAATAACGCATGTCCCAAACTTTCACAAGTGGTTAGATATAAAATAAGCTTCAATTTAGTTTAAAAAAAAAGAGGCTGTGCCATCTTTTCTTATGTTACACCGTTTTTTTCTTATGTTACACCGTTAAAAATCATTTCAAAAAAATAACAGTGTATATTTTTAAAAACTTTGTTTGTATTCAACGACATATCATTTATGAAATTCAATTGAGTTGAGTTGAGTTGAGTGATTTCTACAATCGCTCGTCAAAATGCACTCACATCACAAAATAACAAAAACCCTCAATTTTTTGCACCCTGTGAAGAACCCTAGTCGAAAAAAAATTCTAAGAGAACTCGTATTTTTTATTTATGAAAGACTATCTATAAACAAAAAATAATCAAAATTAAAAGGTGTCAAGTCAAAATTTCCCAAAAATTTGCTGAACTTATGTGAAACTGCTTAAATATAAATTAGTTGCGTTTTTTTCATTCGGGTCAAGATCCGGGTTTGAAAAAAACGATGTGGGTCACGCAAGGAAAAAAAATATTATATTTTAAATTGTTGGCAACACTGAGCTGAGAAGAAAAAAATCGTGAACTTGTTGAAATTTTGAATTTAAAACTCAATATAAAAAAATTCAAAAAATATTTAACGTCTCTTGAAAAATAAAACTTCATATAAAAAAAAATTTAATCAGAAACACTAGTCCATTTTTTTACATATGGTAATGTTTATTGATTATTGCAAATGGCGTGAAATAAAACGAAATAAAATAATTGATAATTAATAAAAAATTGTAAACATTTAGTCTTTAAAAAATATGGATTTTATATCGTAGGTATTGCTTTAAAATTAATTTTAAGCAAATTTATTGAAATCATGTTGAAAACAAATCATATTAAAATTGATTTTAAACAAATTTAATAAAGTATATTTACAGTTTTTTTATTTTGAATAAATTTTCTTTGACATTTATAAGTTTTAAAATGACCATACCAACTTTATAAAATCAAAACCTACGTTTCGCCATCTCTTGCAATTTTATGTAACCAAAATATTTTAGATCATTGATCTAGACCCAGATAAATATCTGGGTTATGTTGTTGTTGTTTTTACATGTAAAAAATAGACTTGATCTAGACCTTGACCTTGACCCAAATGAAAAAAAGCAGCTAATAGCTAATAAAATGCTAATAGCTAATAAAATGAAAACGCAGCTAATAAAATGTATAATTACATTTATAAAATTTAATTATACATTTTGCAGCATCTGTTGCATAGATCTGATCAAAAAATATCTATCCGCTGGCCGACTTTCTCACTTACGTAAATTTCTCATTAATTCATTTTTGTAATTACTAATTTACAAAAAGCTTCTTATATGGCATGTGGCCTCGCCGAAATTACTTGATTTATTTCAAGAAAGTTTTGGTTTGGTTAGAGATTTTTGGTTTTAAATACTTATGGCAGATCTATTTTTATTGATAGAAACTTATCAACTTATTTACTTTACATGTAGGTAATTCTCCCAAGATGTTTGTACTTAAAAGAGCACAATAGAAAAAAATGTTGACATTGCAAAAAACATAATTAAATATGGCCTACTTTATTGTAATAAGTGAAACCACGTGCGATAAGCATGCATTGACTCAGTAGTTAAAATATTAAAATGGTTCGGGATTCAATAATTATTAAATGACCTTTTATTGATAATAATTTCGATGATATTGATCATTTAATAATAAGTATTTATGTATTAAGTGCGTAAAGTATGTCTTTTCCGAATGAGGGTGAAATTGTTATGACAAAAAATTACTTGAATTTAACGATTTTACAAAACACAACAATATACTTAGCTATACGAGATAGATCAAATACAACTGAAAAACAAAATGTTTTAAATAAGTTAATATAGAAATTTAAAAAAAAATTGATTGCTATAGAAATTTAGGAAAATAAATATGAAAAGCAAAACTACTTGGATTAAACAATTTTGTGTAAATATATGCATTTTAATTTATGCAAATAATGCAGAATCAGGCTTAAGGTATCCTCTTTTGCTTTCGAGTGTTTACTGCCCTCGGCTAACGCCTCGACTCTCGAGCAACGATTTCACTCTCAAACTAAAAAAACTAACTTTACGCCCTTAATACATAAATAGCTATTATGCTTCACTTTGATATAAAATTATTATAAAGTCTTGGATACGCGACATATAAACTCATCCATAAAAACCGGGGCTAAAAATATTTAATTTTACGCAGAAACGAATCGTAAAACTCATTTTACATACTAGTTATCGTGGCTGAAAGTTGAACTTTACATCCGTAAAATAAAATCCCGTTGCTATATGAAATATTAATATATTTTTCTACTTTACCGCCCGTAAAATAATCACCCGTAAAATATTCATAAAATTAGAACAAACAAATAAACTATTGTATGAAGTTTATAGAGAAAATCATGGCATGTTTAGCATAATTTTCAAAATGTCTAGCGAGTTTAAAAAGTTCAAAAATTGATTTATATTAAATAAAGCTGTGCAGTTGTGCGTAAAACGTTGTACATACACTCAGGCTGAAATGACGATTACACCCTTGGTTCAATAAAAGCCCTCGCTTCGCGTCGGGCTTCAATATGAACCGCTGGCGTTATCTTCTACTCTCAGCCCTCGATATGTAAATAACTATTGTTTGTACTCTAGTTTTGTGTATCAAATGTAAATTTTTCTTGTACAACTTTTTTAAACTTTTTCGAGATTTTTGTGAAATATTTTCGAAATTAAATGTTAATATAATTTTCAAAAATTAAAAAATTATTCTGAACGTCAGACTATGTAGTTTTTGTCATACGGTACATATATTTAGGACAATTTATTTACATAGCAACAAACAAAAAACGATTATTTCAAACTTCAAAATATTTATTTTCACGGCATACTATAAAAACAATTCATTTTTTTTGCATATCAATAAAGCAAAAAACCCTATATTGTTTTTATTAGTTATAGCTTCTGTACCCCGATTCTGGTTCTGTGAGAAAAAATGGAATGAAATGAAATTATTATTTATCTCGAATTTTGATTTCTCACTAAATAACGTATTTGCTTAACACTTGTTTTTTACGCACGTTAATATAAATTTAAAAAAAAATAAAAGATTAAATTTTATTTTTATGATCTTTACCGTATATTTCGTCGTTTTCGGACATCCTCAGGAGTAATTCTTACTCCTGAGGATGTCCTAAAAAGACGAAATACATAGAGTGATCATAAAAATAAAATTTAATCTTCTATTTTTTTTTAATTTATATTAACGTGCGTAAAAAACAAGTGTTAAGCAAATATGTTATTCAACGAATTACGCCAAGAGCCTACGGCAAAAAGTGTAAACTATATCTCACTAAATAATTCAATTCCACTAATTGGTATTCTGATATTCTCATTCTCTTTTCGAGATATCAATTTTTAGTACAAGTTCTAAGCTAGTACAAATTTTTTAAAATGGGATTCATTTATTTACTTGTTTGTAGTCAGTTTATTTACTTGTTTTTATTTGTGTTTCTCTCGTCAGTTTACAAGTATTTTCTGTTGTGTTATAGATATTGCAAATTAGTAAAATTCCGGAAAGAAAAAATCCCGTCCTAAGTACACAACACTTTTTATTAAAAAATAAAACAGAAACTGATGATATAGAACTATATAAAAATATTTATTGAATTCAATATGATTTAGTTGGAATTTTTTTATTTATTAACCCCTTAAGGTTTTATTTGTTTAAAAAAATTTATGTTTGGTTGAACTATTTGTTTGAAAAATTTTGTGCCGAAAATAATTCTTTTAAAAAAATGCTCCGATTTTCTTGAAACTTTGATGATCGTTAGTATAATAAAAAAAAACCAACACGTGTTTTTTATTTTTTTATTTTCTCACTATTTCTAATCTACAGGGTGGCTCGAACTTTTTTAAGAAACATGAAAGTTAAAAGTTAAATTGTGCTCGAACGGGTGAACCGATTTTAATAATTTTTTTTTTGTTTGAAAGGTACTTCAATTAGGCTTTTTAAAAGTACTATACTGATAAAAAAAAATTATATTTTATATTAGTTTTAAGTTTTCAAACCTTGCGATTTAAAAAAAAATCTTAATTTTTTGTTTTATTTTTTTATGTTTGAAAGATTTATTTTACTGTAAATTTAGATTTACTAAAAACTAGTGCAGGGATTCTATTGAACTTTTTTTGTTTTAAAGGTATTAAATTTTAATACATAAAACATATAGTTTTATGTGTTAAAATAAATTATGTGTTTGAAATGATTACTTATTTATTTGAATTAAGTAATAACTATATATATGAGGCATTCTTTGCAACTCGGAGACCCCCTGCTCTTCAGAATGATTTAGGTTTTTCAGAAGGTTTATGGGCAAAAATTGTAGCTTATTGTCTCTTGTTTCCAATGTCGTGTGCCCCTGTTCAAAATTCAAAATGGTGGAATAAATATGGCGAATATAGGCTTACGGCCTCATTCTGAGAGTATAGCAATTTAGAATTGCCAGCAATTTTAAATATCAACATATGCGTTCTTGGACGGTAGTTGGTAGTTTATTTATTTTTATTTATTTATTTTTATTTATTTTTATTTATTTTTATTTATTTATTTATTTATTTATTTATTTACTTACTTGCCTACTTACTTGCGTATTTATTTATTTATTTAGTTATTTATTTATCTATTTATTTATTTATTTAATTATTTATTTATTTATTTATTGATTGATTTATTTATTTATTTATTTAATTATTAATTAATTAATTTATTTATTTTTTATTTTTTTTATTTATTTATTTATTTTTATATATTTTTTTTTTGTTTTTATTTATTTTTATTTATTTTAATAATTTTTATTTATTTTTATTTATTTTAATAATTTTTGTTTATTTTTATTTATTTTTATTCATTTATTTATTTTTATTTATTTATTTATTAATTTTAATTTTTTTCATTTATGTTATTTATTTTTATTTTTTTTTATTTATTTTTATTTAATTTTATTTATTTTTATTTATTTTTATTTATTTATTTATTTATTAATTAATTTATTTATTTTTCTATTTATTTATTTATTTATTTTTATTTTTTTATTTATTTATTAATTTTTATATGTTTTTATTTTTTTATTTATTTTTATTTATTTTTATTTATTTAATAATTTTTATCTATTTTTATTTATTTTTTTTCATTTATTTATTTTTATTTATTTATTTATATATATTTATTTTTTTTATTTATTTTTATTTATTTATTTATTAATTTATTTATTTATTTTTTTATTTATTTATTTATTTTGAAGTTTTTTGTAGAAAATTATTTTTAAAAAAATCGGCTAATATATACCGAAAGATTGTTATGGAAATTATAGACAAAACTTCTATAATTTCCAAAAAACATCTCCAAAGTGAAATTTTCCAGGTTTTTTGTAAAAAGTTAATGAATATTCTAAATTATGGAAGAAAATATAAAAACGGGAGATCTGTTATGTTTTTTTTTTTAATTTTATGTTTTTATATTTACGAGCCGCCATTTTGAATAAAAAATTTAACACCACTCGGAAGTTGAAACTACTTATAATTATCAACATTCTAAGTAAAACAACACATCTGTTGATATTTTAAATTTGTGTTGGTAGCCAAATTTCTATACTTTCAGAGTGAGGCTGTAAGCCTGTAGCTGCCATATTGATTCCACCATTTTATATATATATTTTTGAAAGAGAAGAAAACGATACTTTTTGAAATCACCATGTTTGAACAAATAAAATTTTAAAAAATCATCTAAAAATATGAATATTTTTTGTTAAAGTAATATTTTCATAAGGCGTCACTATGTACCTTTTAACCTTTATGTCAACGGCAACATACCTGGGTATGTTTTGCGTTTTTAAAACGCTGTAGCTCGGAACTGGATAATCGAATCGACTTGAAATTTCATGATATCCTAGCCAAAAGTGTTTTACGCAATAGTATCAAGTTTGGTTAGGATTGGATCGTCCGTTTAGAAGATAAAGCCCATTTACAAAGTTGCACCCTTACGTCAACAGCATACATACCTGGGTATGTATAATAAAACGCATGCAAATATGATGATATAATTGAAAAGAATAGTTTATTTTGAGTTAATTTTTGTAATTATAATAATTATATGAAAATATATGAAAAAAATAGTTATGGTATAATAGTAGATTCTTATATGAGCTTAGAATGAAGGCAATTCTTCACATGGATGAAGTTTCCCGGAACGAGCGTAGCGAGTGGAGGGAATCATCCGAGTGAAGAATTGCCTTCATCCTAAGCGAATACAAGATGCTATTTTATCCACGACTTTAAAAATATTTGAAATAATATAAAATTTTCATTGAAAACTTTATATCGCCATATTGAAATTAATTTATCATAGAAAACAAGAAAAACACAACGTTTATTGTTTATTTTAGATTTATATATGTATTGTTCTTGTTTAAACTCGTTTATATTACTATACCAACAAATGAAGTTTTTAATTTGTTAGAGGATTTTTTTATAAATAAAGTGGAATGAAATAAATAAAAAGAATTTTTTATATAAATGGGAATGAATACAATTACAATGAAAGATATACGCATGGAAAGTATATATTCTTTAGTAGTCGTGGATAAAAATTATTATAAATTATAAAATACTGATGAACATATATATGAACATAAAATACTCATGAACATATAAATTGTAAAATACTGATGAATATATAGCCCTCCAAGTATATGTCTTTCATTGTAATTTTATTCATTCTTTCACTTGTTTGAAGAATGTGACACAATCGTTATATTCTACTACGGTTCTATAGTTAATTTGTTGGTATAGTATTATCAAAAGGTTAAAACGGTAACAATACATATATAAAATATAAAATAATAAATTTAAATTTTGCCGTTATTTCAATTGTTTTGATTTTCTATGCTATCTATGATTTACATATTTCTATATGATGACAAAAACTTTAGCAGGCGAATTGTAAAGTAATCGATATATATTTATATATATATATATATATATATATATATATATATATATATATATATATATATATATATATATATATATATATATATATATATATATATATATATATATATATATATATATATATATATATATATATATATATATATATATATATATATATATATATATATATATATATATATATATATATATATATATATATATATATATATATATATATATATATATATATATATATATATATGTATTTATATATATATATATATATATATATATATATATATATATATATATATATATATATATATATATATATATATATATATATATATATATATATATATATATATATATATGTATATATATATATATATATATATATATATATATATATATATATATATATATATATATATATATATATATATATATATATATATATCTTCTTATATATTAATACGCTAGACGCTAGACTAAAACTTTGTGGAGCATTAGGCTTTTTTATTCGCAGATGGATTCATTTGAAATTTTCACAGCTAACTGATATTAGTGTAACCTATAGTCGGATCCGGATTCAAACAAATCGGATCATAAATAAAAAAGTTATTATATACGGAAAACTTTTTCTATACATATGCATTATAAGTTTACATACATATAAAAACGAAATTTAAAATTTATTTTATTTTTTTATATTTTCTTTTTTATATATTAGCGAACAACGAACAACAAAAACGAAACTTTTTTTTCTCATTCATTTCAGTGATCAGTCGTCTTTTGTCTTTGAACAAAGGATGGTTTTCGAGTCGTCGGAATAAAACAGATTTATGCGTAATAATGTTGATTTTATGAATGATATTTTATGAATGATATTTATGATGACTAGGAGGGCCCGGCGTGCTTCGCTACGCTTATAAATAAAGTTTTTGCGTAGACATTTTGTTGACGTAGAAGCAATGATTTCAAAAAGTGGTAATGAGAAATGCTACCATATAATTTTTAATTTTTCTTTTTAAATATATGAATGAAAAATAATCAGAACTCTAGCTGATCAGTTCGGATATATGAAAAATTAGCGAAGCTTACTTGAAAACTTATTTGATCGCTAATTTTTCATATGCTAATTTTTCATACGAAGCTTACTTGAAAACTTATTTGATCGCTAATTTTTCATATATCCGAACTGATCAGCTAGAGTTCTGATTATTTTTCATTCATATATTTAAAAAGAAAAATTAAAAATTATATGGTAGCATTTCTCATTACCACTTTTTGAAATCATTGCTTCTACGTCAACAAAATGTCTACGCAAAAACTTTATTTATAAGCGTAGCGAAGCACGCCGGGCCCTCCTAGTATATATACATATATATATATTTACATTTTCCGAGACGCCCCCTAGAAAAATTTTTTGTGGTAAAAAAACCACAATGGCATTATTTTTTTTTTAAATCAAAAGAACACGTGCCGCAAAATCATCGAAGTTGATTTTTTGATAAAATCGTTAATATCTCATAAAATATGCAGATGTCACAAAAAAATCACATAATCATTTTTGTAGGAAATGTAGTTCTCTACAAAAAAGTCTAAATCATTTTTCTCCTAAAACCTATATTTCTGATGATATTTTGAAATAAAACTTGAAATTCGTCGAAACTCGTAAAACCAAATGATGAAAATTTCGACGAAAAAGTTCTAATTTTGATTTTTTTTGTCACGATTATTTTTTTATACATTTCATTCTATAGCATAAGAAGAAGATTAGGACTTTTTCGTCATCTATATTTTTTATGTTTTTTAAAAATTACGAAAACTTAGAAGTTCATTTTCAAAAAATCATGAGAACTATATGTTTTCGGGAAAAAATGACGTGGATGTTTTTTTGTAGAGAATTAAATTTCCTACAAAAATGTTTATGTGATTTTTTTGGCATCTGCATATTTTATGGGATATTTGAAAAAGTCTACGAATTTTTCAAAAAATCAACTTCGACGATTTTGCGGCACGTGTTCTTTTGATTTAAAAAAAAAAATAATGCCGTTGTGGTTTTTTGACCACAAAGAATTTTTCTAGGGGGCGTCTCGAAAAATTTAGTTTTTAACGACCAGTCTAGTGTATATATATATGTATATTTATATGTATACCCGGGTATGTTACTGTTGACTTGCGTAAAACAGTTCTGCTGTTGACATAACGGTTAAACAAAAAAAATTCATTAAAATCGGTTCATTCGTTCGATCACAGTTTTGAAATGAAGTCAAGTGATTCCATGAATTTAATTTATTTTGTTATCACGAGTCTAACTCGTGATTGTCTTAGAAAGTAAAATAAATTTCTACGAGTCAGACTCGTGATTGTTTCACAAAGCAAAATAAATGTCCACGAGTCAGACTCGTGATTGTTTCACAAAGCAAAATAAATGTCCACGAGTCAGACTCGTGATTGATGCACAAGGGGTTAATATTATTACAGGCAACAATCGCTGCCGCTAACCCTTGCATAGCAACCACTTTTTCTTGTTCCACCTCAACTTTCTAAAAGATTATTTCTTTTTTATATTCTACTAAATAGTCCTCTAATATATCCTAATAGGACCGCGGTTGGTGCTTTTTTGATGAATTGGCCAAAGGAGGTGGTATTGTAGAAAGCTGGCCGACAATTGAGGTGGAACTTCATTTAAAACAATCTCTGCATCTAAATTTTCCCTATAGTTTTCTTTTGGTTCAATATCAATAACAATTGTTTTTTCCATCGTTGATAAGGCTTCCAAACTCTGAAATATTTAATAACAGGCAATAGATTTTAGAAATCAAACGAAATATTTGTGTTTTACTTAGTGTTGGTAGCCCAGATTCGGGTGTAGCATTTTCATAACCACGAACGGCATTCCATGTAATAAGCGCATGAAATAACTTACTCTTTCAAATCTGATAAAATTTTTTGCGGTGTCATAGCGTCAATGCGCTATCTACGCCATACAAGCTGAGAGCAGTCACATATAATGTGTTCCATGGTTTCTGCCTCCGAGTTGCAGAATCTGCATCTGTTGGAGGCAGCAAGGCCTAATTTGTTAAGGTGGTGATTTATCGGACCGTGTCCTGTCACGCACCATGTTAATATCTTCAGAGACTCTCTCTCAAGATCGATTGTTTTTAGAGGGGAGATGGAGAAGTTGTCTAGATACTTTTTTGTGTGCAGCAGACCTTCCCACATACACCATATTTGTTTATTTTGTTCCTGTTCCCAGCTTTGGATAACGCATTTGAGCGAAATCTTCGTTAATCCAAAGCACGGTTCTGGACCAATAAACTTTGTAGAGGCGCCCTTCTTAGCTAGAGCTAAGAATGCTACTACATTGCGGTATATTCCTGTGTGACCACGTACCCATACATATGTATTGCGATTAGTTTCAGCAATTTTTTGTAGATTCTGGTAGCATGCCCATACTCTGTAGCTTTGAATTGAAGCGCGTTGACGTCAGAGCAAATAGCGTCGCCTTACAATCAGGAACAATGTATACATCTGTGTTGCTGTATTCTCTTTCGGCATACAGCATTGCACAGAGTTGATGGCAATCATTTCGAATTGAAGTACTGTTGCAGAGCAAGTACATGGCTATGGGACCAAACACCCGTTCACCAGTGTCTTCATTGGTTTGAGATCCATCCGTATACCAGATGCTGGCATTGGATGGTAGTGTTCGTAAGTAGCTCTAAACTCCTTCCCTGGCCCCTATTTTGACAATAAACCGTCTATTTAGATCAGTGATATATGGCATACACTCCAAAATGTAGTACGTCTCCACTTCGTACTGCAGTTCCAAAAGGATCGTTAGATGACCGGTTAGGCTACCAAGATAGAGTGTTTCGACTAGCTTCAGTCTATGAGCACTAGATGCTGCTGCAGATCTGATGTATAAGTGCAATGGAAAAATAGGAGAAGTACTTCCATTGCAGATATTGGTGTGGTTCTAGAAGCACCTGTGGCACAGAGACACACAAGTATCTGTATTTTTGTAAGCACTGTCTGAGCAGATATCTGGTTTGTTTTTGGTTACCACACCAAAGATGTGTGTAACAGTATGGGTTTTATTATACTTTGATATAACCAAAATATCAGGGCTGGGGAAAGGTTTGGTTTGGAAATACCTGGGCTTTACTCCCAGGTATTTCCAAACAAGTTTCTACCCCTGAGAAAAAACCTTATTTGCTTTGTCCGAGATTTGTTTTAGGTGTGAGTTCCAAGTGAGTTTGCTATCGACAGTCACACCCAAAAACTTAATCTGCTTGACTACTTGTATCTGTTCGCCACTCGATTGAAATTAAAACTGATTCTGTTAGTTAAGGCTACAGTTCTAGTTTTTTGTGTATTGACAGACAGTCCCACTTCGTAGCAACAATTCATCACGAGGTTCAGGGCTGTCTGGGTTCGTTCACTGACAGTAGAGTTATAATTACCTCTCACCATGACTGTTATATCGTCAGCGTAGCCTACAGTGGAGAGGCCATAACTTTTCAGCCTATTTAGAAGATCATCAGCGACTATCAGCCAGCACAACGGAGAGAGTAGCCCTCCCTGGGGACACAATCTAGAAGCCCTGACAGTTGGCCATGTATTTCCTAATAAAATTCTCGGTAATGTTGTTGCTCAGAGTAAGTTCCAGTTGTTGCGATGTGATGATAATTGACATCGCACGCAATTAATAAGTTATTGTTGTTGTAGCGACGAGTTGTGGTGCTATTCTTCTAGCTCCAAGTCCAGATTCAGGAACTCTGCTACTGCTCTTGGACGGTACCACAGATCTTCCTTCGTCAGGTCGGTTGGTTTCTTTGGACAATTGAAAAGGTGGTTAGCATCATGTGGTGTGCCCTCACATATGGGACACTTGTCAACAATTTCATGATAAATTCTACTCATGTAGTTATTTAAAATGCGTGACCAACCGGATCTTAACTGCGCTACGATGGTTCTCGTGCTTCGTGGCATGTTTTTGTTCGTCGATAGACCTTTTATTTTTTACTGTCTGCCCATGGTTCCTGGATGAACACAATATCGTGAGCATCCTGTTGGATAAAGCGGTTCAAATTAGCTGAGGTCATTGCTGACCCTTGCAGGTAAATATGAACGCATCGCAACTTACTTTAAGATATTTTTTTTTCTCCAGACGGATATGGTGGTCCAACTGTAAAGCCATTAGACTTTACATAAAAATAAATAGAAACATACCGTATCTATTTATCCAATGGTTATTAATTTCAAACGATATATGACTGAACGGACCTTGCGCGGACTCTAACACTAGAAAGATCTCTGAAGACAGATTATTAGTCATTTGATTAGACTTCTAAAACAAACAAAAATTTACTATATCTAATATGCAACATAATACTAACAATGTGATAGACGTTAATTAAAATAATGTTGATTGAAGACGGTCACAAACTGTATTTAAAAAAAATCACTTCTCCAAAATTTAGAGCGTCATCCATATAGACATTGTAGGCTTTCACATATACATTCCCAAAAATCACTCATATAAAAATCTGTAGCGTCATCAATAGACGCGTTGTAGAATGCAACAGTCCATGTTAATCACATCACAGATGAACAAAATCAAAAGTTGAACCAGCACGACAATCATACACATAACAATCATTTCAATTACAAATCATGTCTGAGCATGTAGTATTCAAAATTATAGCTTGATGCCCCAATAAATCTATCTCGCTAAATAATGACGACAAGCTAAATTTGTAGGGGCTAATTTACATATTAAGCTATATACATTACATATATGCAACATTTTATTCATCCCCATGCGAAGAACATTAGATCAGTTATTTTTACCTTTTTGATCACAATTTCGGCTATCCATTTTATATTTATCAGTTGCATTATTTTTCCAGCCACTATTCAATTAATATGTATTTTTTTCTTTCTAACAGCACCAGTTAAAATTATTTTTTTATTCAAAAAGAAAACACAAAACTTTGCTACTTTCAATAATTTAATTTAATTTAATTTAATAATTTTATTTTTAAACCAAGTAGGAAAAAGTTGGATAAAAACAACTTGTCTATTCATTTTTAATTTACAAAATGTCACTACAAATATCTTTGCTGATTAACCTAAACGAGGGTGAAGAACATTGATTGCATATATTCCCTCGTTGTGCCATGTTGATATCAACACATTTACGGCAAGACCGGTTAATAGGATGCTTCATTTCGTTAAAAACATATTTACTTGTGTTTTTTGTCAATTGTAAAACATAAACAAAAATAGGGATCACCCTTTTATTAACAAATAATCAAATCATATCAACATCTAGTTTGTTGCATACATCAATCGGCAAAAAAACAACTCACACATCGAAACGTTTCAGTAGAGACTAGAGAAACTTGATATGAGCATACACATTTTGAGCTCCTTTTTTGTATGTTTCAACACAATGAACAATATATAAGTCTGAGAGAGCTCATACATTCCCATTTTCATATCGTTTCGTGTAAGTAAAACGAATAATAGTACAAAATTAAAAATATTCGTATGCAATAAAAAATGAAAATGCAAAAAAATTACCAATCCTATTAAGATATAGTCGAGGGTGAGGTAAAAAGTTACTTGTACTGCATGATCATGTTAATAAAAATGTTATTAAGAAAATATTACGTTAATGCAAAACATGCAACGTTGTTGAATCAAAGATGGAAAATGGAAAGGTGTTTTGCGCTGGGGCCAGCCTTTACTGTTAGACGTAACTACAAAAATCTAATTCCTTTGTCACACCTTTACTCAGAACTAAAATTGTTCTGTAGTAGATTGTAGATTTTTTTCAAACACTACATGTTGGAAATCACGCAGTTGGTGGGCATAACACAACGGGGACCTTCGGTAGGCCATGCTTTTTGAGTGGCACTGTCTTAGTTCCAGATCACCAGATTTTGGCACGTGTTAGTTTTACTCTGATTGAAAAGGATTTGGTTGTTGATGTTTGCAGGTTAGCAGAGACCGACCTAGAAACGCTCTTTTCAGAGGCAGATGTAGATGGCCCTTCATTTGCGAAAGAAAGCCACGAAGTAGGGCTACCAGTTTTTGGTAGAACTGGGTACTACTTCCTTCGGTATCGCAGTGTTAGGTTAGCTCGAGCTTATGAACTTTGCGATTCTTGTATGAATCGCTCGGTGCGATTAGTTTAACCTGTATTTGTAACTTTTAAGATGTTTCTTGGATGCTGGTTCAGGAATAAACAAAAACATCGCGAAATCCTTCTTCATCATCAGATGCCTAATATCCGGATTTTTGGCCCCGAGACGCTTTAGAGTCTTCTTTGTTGATTCTTTTGCACAGTCTGGAAGGAAAGCTATGAGCCCAGGAGGTAGAGGTAACTCGTCCTCTTTAAGGGTACGTACCTATATCTATTATTCTCGGTACCGCATTTGCAACCCACTGCATTCATGTATTATCGGCGCAGCTAAGAAGTAACTAACCATTTCTACCAGGCATGTTAAAACAACCTGAATATTCCGAATGAATTAATGAAAAGGTCCGAAGTGAAGCATAAAATCTTGTATAGTGGTTTTACATGGGAATTATTTTATCATTGTAATGTTTTGAGGTGGTTTAGAATTTCGAATTGACCGTATTTATGTACCTTACAATCTGTTATTTTAACAAAACAATTGGTTATGAAATTTACAATATTTTAATCATTTTGTAGTTCTTACAACAAAATTTGTGTGTTGTACACTTATAATGGAGAATAATCACTCATTCCCGCTGGTGGAAATCGCTCTATCAGATGATGACACAAGTGTCAAAAGACAGTACCTAAAACAATTAAAAAACGATTGAGGATTAAACGATCGACCGATTTTGTTGACTAAAGGATTCGGAACGAAAAAACTGTTTAGAGCATTCAGCGCATTTTCCCGAATGGATTATTCTTAGTTTTGATTCTTGTTCGTGGTGCTTGTTCTTAAATCCCTGAATCTTCTGTGCCAGAACACTTCAATAATTTGACCGTCTGTTGAAAGAAATATTAATGAACTAATTATATAAACTATCATTTTTGTTTTTGGTTTTCTCATAAAAAACATCCCTGCCATAAATCCTTATTTAAATTCCTATGCAAACATAAATCTAAAAAGATCATTAAAAATTTCCCCACGGTTTGCAATCAATTTTACCGAATGTAATAATTTTCAAACCCACAACATTATAAATCTAAAGTTCCAACAATAAAAAAAAATCAAATTAAACATATAACTTATTGATGTCCATCCAAAACATAAAGAAAATCAAACCACAAACAAAAAACCTAATTAAATTTTAATCACGTTCCATCGTATTGACCATAAATTCGACCTTCAGCCTAACCATCATATTTTTCATTTTTTTTTCTTGCCAACAAAAAAACAAAAATATGTCATTCCATTTTCAAGATGGGAAAAAATTTTCGAAGCTTAAAATTAAAACAAACGAAAAAAAGACATAGAAAGAAGGCGAAAGGAATAAAATTTCAGAATGTCCTTAAAAATATGATATGAAAATACCGAAAACAAAATCATTCGAACAGAAAACAAACAAAAATAAATTCCTTAAGTATAAATAAAAAATAAAATGAAATTAAATTTTATGTACTTTTTTTTTTGTTTTTGTGGACAAAACATCTACATTCTGAATCATTTAACAGTACAAATGGTTGAACTAATAGACATTATTGTGTGTTTATTTGACATATCATTATGAGTTAATATCATCTTGTATAAGGGAATATGGTTTTGCCTCTAGGATTAACGTTTTTGTGATTATTGCATTTTATTTTTTTATTTTCAATTGAAGTTCAACAAAACATTTTTTCAAATCGAATTTTTTTCATAGATGGTGACCCCATAGTGTTGTTACCTTGGATATGCTTCAGAGATGAAAAATAAAAATTTTTAATCTGTTTCTACACCAACATTTTTAATTTGCAAATCTCATAACAGTTAATTTGATAATTCAAAAGGGTTATAATTAAAAAAATTGTGTTTCAATGAAATAATAAACTTGGGTTATATAAATTTGGAAACTTCCAAAGTCTATAAAATTTGTGTTGGTTTATAATTAGCAAACAAGATTCCTGTAACAGTTGACGTTTCCATAATTCTGAAATTTGTTCAGCAATTTGATTTTCTTTTTGTCATGAATTTTAAATATTTATAAAAAAAAACAATAAATAAATCACCTTATTCATTTCTATTTACCGTATATCAATGAAAAATCTTATCCTAAACGATGTTATATTATGTATCTATGTTCATCATAAACATAATATTCAAATAACATACCCTCATTTTATATTTCAAGTATGTACATGAATAAAAACCATTAAAAGAAAATTTCCTTATTGAAAATCGCTAAGACAAAATTCAAGAATAAACAAAAAAATTTCCATTTCAAAAGTAAAAAATAAATTTTCTTCTCTATTCGATATTCAAATTTGCGTAAGTAATAACTTACTATATAAAGAAAGGAAAAAATAATATAGGTCATGTTAGTGAGTAAAAGAAAATTTAAAAAGAAAATAGGAAAATTTAATTTTGCCTTCCAATAGAAATTTTCTTTTTTATTAAAATATTTTCTACAAAATAATTATAACTTATAATGTATACATTTTCCTTTTTGTAATAAAAAAACTTTCTCAAGATGTTCGTTAAAAATACAAAAAACAAAGACAAAAAAAAAGCTAACAACAAACTTATAAGTGTGATTGAATATGAATGCGACAACTTTTAAAATTTTGAGGGAAATTTTCTTGAAAATTATTGAAAGGAAACATGGTACTTATATAAGGTATATTAATTTTTTGATTGATGAGATGATGTTGAAAAGAGGATCCTAAAAACTGACTAAAAAATATATGTATTGATGGATACACAGAATACACACAGCGTTTGGAGTTAAAAAATCATCAATTTTAAAGCAAATTTTGTTCGATGATGGAAACATTCAAGAAGCATGAAATTATTCATAGGGGAGACTTAGTAAGCAGCTTGAAGAATAATATAAATTGACAATTTTGTAAGTGTTATTTTGTACATAAGTGAATGTGGTAAAAGTAGTGCATGTATATGTATAAATATTTTTTATAAATGTATAATATTCAAGTGAGTACCTTTTAACCCTTATGTCAACCATATAATTTGTTTGTTTATGAAATTTTGATACTGACAATGATAAATTGCTTATACAAGTTGAAAATTTCGTCATAACTCGTTTTGAGCGATACAGGCAAGAAAATGGTTGAGCAATTAACTACTTCTATCAATTAACTACTTAATCATATAAAATCTCACCTAGACTGTTGAAAAAACACCAACGATCAGGTTAGGATGTCACCGAAATCCTCTCGAAAAATTAATCTGTGTTTAATTTAGAAATGCAATTTTAAAAATCAAATCGCATTGACGTTATGGTGTTTTTTGACATAATGTCAATAACAACAAAAGAAACGATTTCTTTTTATTGCCAAATAAAAAGTCAGTGTTAACTTTATAGTTTTAAAACTTCACTCACTTAGATATTTTTGCGGTGAAGTGATAAAAAACATATCACTTCACCGCTTCACAGCTACAGAATTTGACTGCAGTTTTGAATTCCTCTAATTAAACGTTAAGATTTTTAATCAGAAAAAATTTTACGTGTTTCGTGGCGGTATCGAACCCCAGTCGTCAGTAACACAAATTCGATACCTTGTGTTATACACGTTGTATCATCTGAGCCATTCAATTGACAAGCTTTATAGAAATTTTTAGATGGTCAATTGAAACGTCATCAACAATTACAATGATAATTTTTTTTTGCTGTCAGAAATTTTATTTTTCATTCATACAAACTATGATATTTAACAGTAGGCTTTGCTTTAATTGTCGGCAATTTTTCTTGTCGTTGGTAATTTTGCTTTGTCGTTATGAAAATTCTTTGTTGTCATTTTTTCTTCTAACAAAATGAAATATAATTTCATCTTAGTAGGCGCATAAATGTTATAAATTTGTAATTTTTTGACAAATAAACATAAACATGCAACCATTTGTGAATGAAAACGGACATTTTTATTATTTGCGAATTGCATTTTTACATAATTTTGTATTATTAAATAATTTATAGAATAAATTTTATTTAGAAACTAATAATTATATTTTAAACAAAATTATAATTAAAAAAAATTATCTCATTAAATTTTTTCGAAAGCTTTCCAATTTTACGCATTAAATTATTTTTAAGCAACACTGCTCAATCAAACCACTCGTCCTTTGGACTCGTGGTTTATGGTGCGCTTTGATTCGCAGTGTTGCTAAATAATTTAATTCGTAATTAAAAAAATTTTCGAAAAAATTTCAATGACTCGTGGTATTACAACCGAAAATCAACTATTTCACAAGCCGCTATTTCACAAGCATTTTGTTTGCTGCTTGAAACGACATGATACCTTAAATTAATTATTTCTAATTAATTTATCCTATCCAAATATTTAGAGTTTTTTCGATTGAATTTTCTAGACACTATTATTTGCTTAAGTATGGTAAGTTAATGATATTCATTGTTTACATACACATCCTTAATGCAGAAGCATCATTGCAATTAGTTATTTTCAACTAATCTGAAAACCAATCTATTATGACCTATATAATCGGCCGGGTGATTTTTTATAATGAAGAACTTGTGAGATTAATATTCCAACTAGTGTCAGTCTGTGAGTTCGAATGTGTATCCTCAACTTATCACAAATGCTTATCTGCACGAAAAAATTTCAAAAGAAAACGGACTCAAATGAACAAAAAACAGTAACTCTGACGACCGCAACAGCCAGAGGGACCAGAACCTTCACCACCACTATGTTGTATCCTCCGGTACTCTGTAATTATAAAAAAAAAAAAAAACAATAAAACGAATTAACTCAAATTTTTCCTTTATTTAATAATAATTGTTTTCTGAATCCAATCTACTAATACCACTTCTTTGTTTAAACCCTTGAAACATTCTTTGATTAAACCCTTGAACTCCATTATGCCAAATAAAAAGATGTCGAAAACGTCCTTTTTACATACTACCACGGTACCGAACCCTTGGGATTCTGAAAAACTCGTTTTTGATTTAAACAATGTAACAACCTCGTTATTGGTTGTTCTGTAATGTGGGATCTTTACCCATAAGACATTTGACTTATTGTTAAAAATAAGTGAACCATCCTGATTTTAAATTAGTTTTTTCTTTCCTATGTTATTCAGATGATTTTTAAAAGTGATTCTAATACCTTCTTTGGGAGAAACTTTTGATTCTCGTAATGATCGCTTAGCCATATAAAATTCGTTTCTATTGAGTTCATCGCGAACTTCTTTGCCATTCTTGCTATAATTGAGTTTATCTTTCTGAGCTCTGTTGGAGGTAACACCGCAAACATTTTTGAAACGTCTAATTTATCATCCAATGACAGTGTATCTAGAATTTTTTAATCGTTAAATTCTAGAATCTCATTATTTGGGATTAAACTTCCACTTAGGGCATCAGCATTGGTGAATTTTCCTGCCTTATGTATGACTACAAAATTATACTCGGCAAGTTTAATTCGCATTCGAGTTAATGGCTCTAGGGAGGTTTTCAAACCAAAAGGTAACCTCTTAAATTGATAATGGCCGTCAGAAGTACTGAAAGCCGTGTACTGTGTACTAGTTTCTTCCAACTTTATTTGATGGAGCCAGACGCCAAATCCAAAGTGGTAAAGTATTCTGAGTTGCCCAGTTGATCCAATATTTGTGTAATATTTGGCAGAGGATAAACCTCTCCATCAATAACATCATAATGAAAACTTTTTGATTAAAAGACTTCTTATACACTTTAATAATATTTTATTTTTCTAAATATATTTTCTGTCTCTAAGAGACCTTCTTCAGAGAATGAATTCTGATTTCTATTCATAATAGAAATCAGAATTCATTCTCTGAAGAAGGTCTCTTAGAGACAGAAAATATATTTAGAAAAATAAAATATTATTAAAGTCTATAAGAAGTCTTTTAATCAAAAAATTTTCATTAGATTAACACTTTAAGGAGTTCATCAACCAGAGGCGTAGCTAGGGGGGGGGGGCGGGGGGGGGGGGGGGGTGGTCCGCCCCGGGTGTCACCCGTTTTGGGGTGACACCCGAACGTAAAAAACTTAAACAAACCATCACAATGTTTTCAACGATAAATCACTTCGAAACCGTTTTGGGGTGACACCCGAACGTAAACAACTTAAACAAACCATCACAATGTTTTCAATGATAAATCACTTCGAAACCGTTTTGGGGTGACACCCGAACGTAAACAACTTAAACAAACCATCACAATGTTTTCAACGATAAATCACTTCGAAACCGTTTTGGGGTGACACCCGAACGTAAAAAACATAAACAAACCATCACAATGTTTTCAACGATAAATCACTTCGAAACCGTTTTGGGGTGACACCCGAACGTAAACAACTTAAACAAACCATCACAATGTTTTCAATGATAAATCACTTCGAAACCGTTTTGGGGTGACACCCGAACGTAAAAAACTTAAACAAACCATCACATGTTTTCAACGATAAATCATTTCGAAACCGTTTTGGGGTGACACCCAAACGTAAAAAACTTAAACAAACCATCACATGTTTTCAACGATAAATCACTTAGAAACCATTTTAACCAGGCTATCCATATAATTTTAATTTATAAATTGTGATAACTTATAAATGTGTCCTATAAATGTGTTATTGGTTCAAAAAGAATCTATTCTACTTTTTAAAATTTTTGAGTTATTACGTGAAATAAAATTTTAACAATATTAATCGAATCAACATGTTGAGCATTGAATCCCATCACCACAATTACTCAATAGCTTTGAATATTCCTATAGATACCATATTGACCGTTTTTTACGATATATTATTTAGTATGCAAGCATGATTATTTAATGACCAGGTCTGAAAACACATATGCTGAATAATGTATAGGAAAAGTGGTTTACGTCGATAATGTGGCACCCTTTGTCCATAGGGTGGCACCCTTGGGTTACAATGTCTCTATTCCAAAATTATTTCTAAAATATCCGCTTAACCTTACTACCTAATATATGTTTTACATTTCAAACAAATTAATTGCAAACACCTAAGGAAACTAACAAACAATCAAATTACCGTGTTTGTAAATGATCTCAAAATAATTTTTTTTCCTTTATCTTGAAACTTAAAGAATAAATTGAAATAGATCGTTTTTCAATGGACACAAAAATAATTACTGTGGAATAAAATGGCAGTTATGCAATTACTACAGTTTTGCAAATTTTTGTAGGTTGATACATACTCATACTGTTTGTTTTCAGTTTTATATAATTATATATTTGAATTAAATGAAAGTTTATCATTTAAAAGTACATTTTGTTGGGTTTTAAATACCTTGGAAATTTCAAACTCATTAAGTGATTCTTTTAAAGATCCTTGGCTACATAAATGTAAAGCCTTCAATTTTTTTTTAAAAGTGGTGTAGCTATTGTTATTAACTATGTAAATGGTTTGCAAAAATAAACTTTAAATTTTGTTTATTTTTCTTCTTTTCTTCTTAGGCAGGTATTCCTTAAATCAGTCTTTAAAACATTTTCCGGTTTTCTCGATGTAAAATTTTTCACAAAAATCACATTCAATTTTGTAAATTATTGAGCATGATTCTAATTGGATATTTAATTTTGGTTTCAATTCTTTATATAAAATATCTTTTAGGATTTCATACTTATATTTTTTTAAATAGTTCCTTATAATATTAGGCTATGATTTGTATATTCCATTTTATCAAATATTATTTAATATAAGTTGTTACAAGGAAATTTAAATAAATTAATTTTCTTGGCGGTGTATTTAGTCGTTAACACTGTGTACTTATTATGAACTATGTACCTATTATGTATCCTACAAATATATTTAGAATTAATGCTTTGCTGATACCTATACTATAATTAAAAATATTTTTTTAGATTTCATTTAGCAAATATCCCAAAAAATAAATATGCCACGAGGAGTTCATAATTTTAAAGAAAAAGTTGGTTCCAGCAGAGAAAGACCAAATCTATAAATATGTTACAAAACCCGATGATATCCAAGGTTCATCAAAAGAAACTGATTATCACGTTGATGCAACGAATGTTTCAGAGAGTATTGGCTCATCTTCGGAAAGTAACAGCAACAATACAGAATTAATAATGATAACCTATGATGACGAATTAGAAAGGAATAATGAAAATGACAGTGATAATGCCGCTAATGCTTCTACTATCGAAGACAGTATTTGCATGGGTGAATCACTTCAGGACTTAAGAGATGTATCACATTGGAATATACTCGTCTTTGGTAATGTTCGCATTGAAATCATAAAAAAAGAAAGTGAACATTTTCAAAATAGAGAAGGGTCGTTTGTTACTGTATCTAGACACGGGTTAGACATAAAAGGTGATATTTGCCATCTTTCTAAAGAATGGTTTTATAAAATGATGAATAATGGTGAAAAAATTCTACGGCCATGGATTGTTTATTCTCCTGTAAATAATAACTTGCGTCCTGTATTGCTTCTGTTGTCGTGTATTTGCTGTCACCAATAATAATAATACAAAATCAACATTTACTACTGGATATCAGAAGCAGTGGAAACTAAATCCCAAAGTGGCCGAGCATGAAACTTCAAATGAACATCTGGAGAATTTTGAAAAGTGGAAAACTTTGGAAATGAGGTTAAAAATTCATAAAACGATACGAGACGCAGCCTTGCAATTAATATACAGTAAAAAACAGAAGTGGAAACATCTTTTATCAAGATTATTGGATATAACTTTGTTTTTATCTAAACAAAACCCAGCATTTCATGGACATGATGAAGGACAAAGTTCTTCAAATAAAGGCAATTTCTTAGAACTAACCAAACTATTGTCAAAGTATGATGTAGTGTTAAAAGAACACATTTTGAATTTGGAGCATGGTAAATCACCAAAAGTATCATATTTGTCACCAGATATACAAAATGAGTTCATAAATGTTTTAGCGATCCACGTAAAGTTTGAGCTTGTCAACGAAATTAAATCGGTTAAATATTTTGGAATTATGTTTGATAGCACACCTGACATTTCACATATTGATCAAATGTCAGAAGTGATTCGTTATGTGAAAATTGATGGTAGTAAAGTGGAAATCAAGGAAGTATTCCTTGGATTTTTTCCTTTACGTGGAAAAAAGCCGCTGATTTAAGCGATGAAATTCTTACACTGAAAAAAAAATTGAAGTAATGATAACCTCATCTCGAAGATGGCAGTTTATTATTCATGCAAAGAAAAGATATTTACAAACAATTTCACCGTGATTGGGACAACTACTCAGTACTCAGTAACATTTTCCTGATAACAGAATGAGGTGTAATTAAAATATAAAGTGCTATCCAATATAACAGTAGTTGAATAAAGTTAATAACTATTTCCATGAAAACATATTTCTTTGGCCTTATGTATATCATGAATTTTTCATTTTAAAATTTAAGTATTTGAGATTAATTGAACTATATTTTATTTCCACATAAATATTTCATCTGATTGTCTCAACTGCATCGGCTTATCATTGTACGGTTGTTGAATCAATCTCGTATTTCGGTTCGCCATATCTGTCCGCACGGTGAGGTTGAGACAACTGCATTTCGATTGGAAATAGGACATGTTTTTTTCAGTGTAAAAATCTTGAAAATTATGGTATAGATGTTATGAATTGTCGCTCCCAAAGGTTATGATAATGCAGCTGTTATGAGTAGTATACATGGAGAAGTGCAAGCTATTATTAAAGCAAAATATAACAAAGCAATTTTTGTGGGCTGCAAAGATCATTCAATTAATTTATACGGCCAACACTTGTCAGTGGAAGCCATTTTTACATGTTTTTCTGCTTCGAGTAGCCGCTGGGAAGTACTTGCTAAACACAACAAAGCAACTGTTAAAATACTCTTAACAGCACATTGGAGTGCTCATTATGCTGTAGTAAAAGTATTGGCCGAAAACTTTGATGGGATTGTGGCTGAAATTGAGAAGTTAAGTGATCAACAAGAAAATGTAGACACTAGAGGCGCTGCACAGAACCTTAACAATGCAGCATGTGATTTTTCGTTTCTTTGCTTTCTTTTGTTTTGGAATGATATTCTAAGAAAAATAATATCTGTGTTCAGATTGGATTGCAAAGCACGGGCTTGAATATTGATCAATTAGCTACAAAAATAGAGTCAATTCATAACGAAGTCTCATTGTAGAAGAGGCAATAGATCTTGCTGCGAGAAAATCGGAGGACTATGACATTCCAATGGAAAGCCGAATTCGTCATAAAAACGCAAAAAACGAACGGGTGGTGAGTTTGCACCTGATGTTGGACTGACACTGAGAGCTCAACTTAAAAAGGACATGTTGGAATGTCTTGACCGATTCAGTGTTGAACTCCGAACTAGACTGAAGTCAGTTCAAGATTTAGCTTCATTGTTCGAGGTTGTGCAGACAAACACTTAGCTTTTGGCGAACAGTGAAGAGTTAAAATTATCGGTATCAAAATTTACTGGTTTTTATGATGCGGTATTGGCAACAGAACTCCTCATAGAGATACAAAGGGTGAGGAGGGATTTAAAAGCGGCCAATGTTACAGTTTCTAACTGGGTGTACCTAGACTTTTTGAAATTCATCGTAGAATGGGATTTTTTAGAATTTCTTCCGAATCTTACGGTCGCACTAAAGTTATTTATGACTATTTGCGTATTAGTGGCTTCGTGTGAGAGGAGTTTCAGCAAATTAAAATTAGTTAAAAATTACTTGCGGACTTATAATAATAATGCTCATTTGTATTAATTAAAAAAAATTATAAATTACGTTTATCGGCTTTTTATTATTATTGACAGTTTTTATTTTTGGGGTGACACCACAATATCCGCCCCGGGTGCCACCCATGCTGGCTACGCCACTGTCATCAACAATTAAAAATTTAATAACATCATTTAACTTCCTGTAGTCAATTACCAGGCGCCATTTTTTTCTTCTATATTGCTTCGCTTTGGCATTATGAGTAATGCTGAGCTCCATAAACTTCTAGAGTGTTCAATCAGGTCTTTTTCTGATAATTTATCCATTTCTTTATTAATTTCCCCTCTCTATGAGTAAGGCAGTCTATAATTTTTTACATGTATGGGTACTCCCCGTATTTAATTCAATTTTATGCTTATAAATATCCGTGCTGGATAACAAATGAACACCAGGACAATGAAACAAATATATATAATCAGTACACAATTCTGCTAATTGCAGTCTTCTTTCTTCATTCCAATCATCTTTACTTAATTCCCTTAGCACCAATTTAATTCTCTCATTAATTATTTTTGTATTTCCAGTGCTGCTGTCAAATCTCTACATCTCATTATTACCATTTATAAAATTAATAAGAGCTGGTGGTGGAGATTTGTCAATTGCTCTCGGCACCATATTGCCAATAACCCCAGAGCCACTTGGCTTACAATTATATTCTTCAACTAAGTTTAAAGCATTATTTTCTCTTTTCTCAGCATAATCACTATCATTCTCAATAACCACAAAATTCTCTAATGCTTCTAGAGCAGGCACAAAATTTTTTATTTCTACATTATATTCATTAAATTGACAACAATACTATTATCACTAACTTCCACCAATGTGTTGGGCCAAATGTGTGCCCCAAAAACTCATTTCCTTTCTCTTTACAATTAATCCTTACATTGATACTACTTCTCTCCGGTACCTGAATAATATTATCTCTCTCTAGGTTCATCTTTATTTCTTTGTTTAACTTCCACAAATACAACGTGTTTTCATTAAAATTTATTTCTGCTTCAAAATCTGCCATAAAATTCTGACCTAAAATACCGTCAGCAAAAATACCTAAATTCTTCATAACATGCAACTCAAAATTTAAACCAAACTCTTCAACAATGGCTTTAACTGAGCCCAGAGTTCGTGTAATACTGGTAACTCCTGAAACTGAGCAAACATTTTCAGCACTAACAACGGTGTTCTATTTTAACACTTCTTCCTTCAAAACACTGATTTCTGCACAAGTATCTACTAACAAAACCACTGTACCTTTGGCGTCGCTAAGATTTAAATATACTGCATTGGTGGTTTTTGCTTTCTTAATATGTTTTATTAAGGGTGATACATTTAGCTCTGTTGACTCTTTACTATCACCTGTTCGGCAGTCAACTGCTCGTTTGCCATTTCCTGGCTTTCAAAACATTAACTGTATTGCGTGTATTTCTCAAATCATTGAAATCATTATTTTTGTTAGTGTTCTGGTTGTTGTTGTTCTGCAGAGGACTAAGATTTGTTATCATATTCCTAATCTGATTTTGAAAATGAAGATTCCGGTTAGTATCATTCCCTTTGGGGTAAGCGTGTAGGTTGCCTCGTTTTGAACGAGTTAATCTTTCTCGGCAGAATTGACTAGTGTGTCAATTTCTGCCACAAATGAAACATTTGTAGTTATGGTTCCTATTTTCTGTAGGTGGACTCCTGTTTTGATTTAGAGTACGCTGGTAATTCTGGTTTCCACTACTATATCCGTGGTTTCCACTAGAATTGGACATGAAAATGACTGAAAATTGACTTGTGGCATTTCTACGAAAAGAATTGTCGTAGGTTGCAGATCCATAACTTCGAGATTGTTTACTATCATGACCCTTTACTCCACAGGTAGCAGAGAGCCGTATATTGTTAAAATTACCTTGTTGTAAAAATCCTACCTCTCTTTTAATAGACGTACCATGTTGAGATAGTGATTGCTGCTCTACATCAATTGCGGCTTACATTGCTTCTTTCAAAGATTTGAAACGTTCTTTTTTTATGTAAAGGCGATTAAGTTCCTCCACTAAGCGCAATAAACCACCTGCAAATTCCTTAGTAGGTCATTTGTTTTGCCGCAGTCTGAACACTTCCATCTGTAACTGCTCTGCTAGTCTACTAGGTTAACATAGCCTCTTTAATTCTGTATCCAGTCATTCTGTATCTCTAAACAATTTTTCTCTGAGTTTTTCAGCTATTGAGCCCGTAATCTTTATTATGTTAACAAAGTTTGCACATTTTTCTCGGTCGATAGCTGGGGTCATTTCATAAAGGAAGTTTGCACCTCCTAAAAGTTTTCCAGCTGTCTTGGATCTCCATTGAAGATTTAAATAACTGAAGTAGCCAAATTAATGTCAAATACCATGGTTGCTTTTCCGTTGTTGGCGACTTCTAGGTTGGTGTCAGTCTGATGAAATGTTTCTGAATTGGTGTCTGAATCAACCGCAAGTGTGTCATTCCCAGTACGTTTTGCTTTTGTATCACTACGTGTACCGACCATTAGTTAAATTTTGTTTTTTGTTCTCTTTAAATAACCGCTAGTTAAACAATTTGTACTTCCTGAGTGCGCAACCGTTGAAAATTAGTTGAAATTCAATTTTCGTATAATAGATATGTGAAGTATGAGTGTCGCTCGTGCGAGTAGCCTCCGTTGGTTTAAAAAAAATAGATACGATGTGGAATGATAGTATCGCTCGTGCGATTAGCCTCCGTTGGCTTAAAACAAAAGATCAAGTGGGATTATTCATGAAGCAACTCCATTCAATTTTCAAATACTCTTTTCTTATTCCTCGGTAAATGAATATATTTCCACTTCTTTAATTAGTGCAATCTCATGTTAATGTCATTTAAAATAATTTCATTTATTAAATAAATTCAAGTGACAATCATATATTAAATATTAACAAAGTTATTTAAGTAATATGCATCCAACAAAATAAACTTTTCTGAAATTGTTTTAAATCAAATAAAAAAAAGTCTAACTGACTCACGGCTATTCCAATAAACTCAAAATGTTTGCATGTTATGGCAAAACTTCTGAGTTAGAAAGTTCCGATGATGAATTTAAAAGAAAAAACTTTTTAAAAAATTTTCACTGCGGTGCATGAACTTAAATTTAAAAAAACTCTTAAAAATTTTCATTGCTGGTTGATGAATTAAATGGATGGTTGTGTGGTTTTTCCGTTTTTCAAACTTCCTGCAGAGGTCGCCAAATTGTTGTATCCTCCAGTACTCTGTAATTATCAAAAAAAATAAACCATCAAAATAATAAAACAAATTAACAAATTTTTCCTCTATTTAATAATCATTAAACTTTTAAATTTTAACACATATTTATGTACCTAACATCATGAATAAACCGCACAACAACAACCCCGTTTTAAACGCTACCGTGGGTTGTATCTTATATATTAATAGGCTAACGAAAATTTTGTGGAGCCTAAGGCTTTTTTATTCGCAGATGGATTCATTTAAAATTTTCACTGCTAACTGATATTAGTGTAACTTAGATTTTAAAGATTTTTCACACAAATCGGATCATAAATAAAAAAGTTATAGACGAATTAAATTTACGTCTCTATATAGCGGACTCCCCATACAAACTAAAATCGAGTCGTCGAACATAGATTGTTTAATGAAAAAAAAAACAGAGAGTGTGCTTAAGACCGCACGGCAGAAGTGAAAACTTCATTGACAATCGCAATCAATTGATATCATATTAGTAGTATTTGGATCGTATTAGTAGAATAAACGAGAAACAGATCAGAACGATAAACCGCTAACTACACACACTAACCTCACAATGTAAACCAAATAATTGTTAAAATAGCACTCATATGCCAATAGCAGGGACTAAAGTACGCGTGGTTGTCACACCCATAGATCAACAAGTTTAAATTATACAAATCTTTCTGCGGAAAGCTAGGCAAATTCATTGGTATTAATGCGTATTGTTGCCGTTTGCAAATCACTTTCGGCTAAGTGCCACCATTTTTAATTATTTTGTTTATGATGATTGCCATCCATGTTTAATCATACATAAGCTATGCTTCTTTGTATACAATTTATGCGATTTCCGTCTCGTAATTGTGAGCTTTAAATCGATATAATCGATTTTATCAAGTATCAAGTTACAAGTATTAAGTCTTCACTTAATTTTAGAAACATGTATTACATACAATTCCAAGATGATAAAATTCCAACACATACATTTTTGATATACAAATGTAATTGGTTCAGCCTTCAGGTTATACTATCTTTCTTACGTTATTTTTAATTTCATAAAAAAATTATGTTCAAAAAAAAACATGGATCAAAGCAAACTACCGTTTAAAACGATAGTTAAATAAAAAGCAAAAATTAAGCGTACACAACAACTTCATAGATTTTCATGATGATTAATGTATTAATGCATAAAGGATAAACAGCCATACATACTTTCAATTTTATATATATTCAATATTTATTTAGCATGATGACTCGAATGCAAATTGCAAAAGACAGTAGCAATATAACTTTAAAAAACTGCGTTATAGATCAATTTTTTAAAATTCGTACAAAACAATTTTTATTATTTTTATGAATTCATAAATAAAAAAAAATAATTTTAGTAGTATTTAATGAAAATTAGAAAAAAACAATAAAAAAATATGTACCATACCAGGAGTTGAACTCAGTACCTACAGCACATCAGTCGAGCACGATATCCACAACGCATTTTGAAATGTTAAGAAATGATAGATAGATTTTAATTTAAACCTTAATAAAGACTTTCATTTCAGAGCGTCACGGATCCGCCTAACTTACTACCTACGGAAAAATCTGTGTGTGGTGCGCCTAAAGAAGTTTTCACTTCAAAAAGATTTTCGGTTCTGTCAAAGCATTTATATATACCATTGAATTTCAAAAACGTAGTCTTCCGCATGCTCATATTTTGTTAAATTTGTCAGCATGAATATGTGAAACGTCATACGATGCATGGACCATGTGGTGCTCTAAATCCCAATTCTGTTTGTATGAGATATTTTAAATGTAGTAAGAATTTTCCAAAACCTTTTTCTGAAAATACCAAAGAATCTGTGAATGGTTATCCTTTGTATCGTCGACGTGATAATGGTATGTGTGTTGATGTACGTGGTGCATCTCTTGATAATAGATATGTTGTTCCATATAATCCTTATCTTCTTGCAAAATTCAATTGTCATATTAACGTGGAAATATGTACGACTGTTAAAAGTGTGAAATATGTTTACAAGTATGTATATAAAGGGTATGATTCTGTCAATGTTGAATTGAGAGTGAATGGAGAGAATGCAGTGAATAATGATGATGCGATTGTGGGAAATGAAATTGAAGATTTTTTGAATGGACGGTATGTTGGTTCGACTGAAGCTGCTTGGCGCATATTTGAATTTCCAATGCATTTTCAATCTCATACAATTATTCGACTTGATTGTCATTTGCCTAATAGACAAAACGTTTATATCAGGAATGGTAATGTGGCTGGTGCAGTCGCAAATGTATCAAGAACAAAATTGTTAGCATTTTTCCATTTGAATTCCATTGATAATTTAGCTAATGAGTTTTTGTAAACAGAATTACCATTACTTTATGTTTGGCATGATCAAAGTAAATCGTGAAAAAGAAGACAACATGGGGCTGATAAAGTTACTGCTCGATTATATATGGTTTCTTCAAAAAATATAGACTTGTTTCATATGAGCTTACTTCTGTTGTATGTTCGTGGTCCAAAATCTTTTACTGATCTACGTATGTATGAAGGTGTTGAGTACCCTACTTTTGTTGCAGCATGTGAAGCTCGAGATTTTGCAACAAATAATAATGAATAGCGTGAATGTTTACTTGAAGCTTCAGAAATTCAATCACCAAAACAGTTACGTCAATTATTTGCATTTAACTGTGGTTTGAATGTTCCTCCAAATGCTTTAGCTTTATGGATTGAATTTAGAAATTGTATGATTGAAAACTTTTTACGAAACTACGATGAAGATGTGTCAATTAATCGAGCCTTGATTGAAATTAATGAAATTCTTCATACACACAATACTTCATGTGGTGATCTTGGTCTTCCGATTCCACAATATAACTTACAGATTGGCGATGTAGGTCATTTTGATATTGAAGAAGAAGCTATAGTTTTCGATAGAATGTATGAAAATGCAAATAATGAGCAACGTAGTGTGATTGATAGTGTTTTGCGTGAAGCACAATTCCATGATACTGGAAGTAATGTTTTTTTCTTTACAGCTCATGCAAGTTGTGGCAAAACTTTTGTTTAAACGGCAATCATTCATAAATTTAATTCATTAAATCTTTCGTGTATTGTAACTGCCTTCAGTGGTATTGCATCAACTCTTTTGATTGGGGGGGGGGGGGGGGGGGTGAACTTTGCATAATGTTTTCAAATTACCAATTCCATTATTAGAGAATTCAATGCCAAATATAACTCCAAACAGTGTACATGGCACATATATTAATAATGCATTAATCATTATTATATATGAAATTTCAATGTGTTCTGTTCATGTTTTAAAATTAATTGATCGTTTGTTAAGAGATTTGACTCCAAACGAAGAAAATAAAAATAAAATGTTTGCAGGTATAACTCTTTTACTGAGCGGTGACTTTCGCCAAATTCTTCCAGTTATACCGCATGGCTCACGTTCTATTTTAATTGAAAATTGTATTACATCTTGGCAAGAACTTATTAACTTTAAAATTTTGAAATTAAATCAAAACAAGAGAGCTCTCCCTCATGAAATTGAATTTGTAGAATTTCTTAGAAAACTCGGTAATGGTGATATGCAAAGTTTTCCACAGTTTGGTTCAGATATCATTGAAATTCCTCATAATTTGATTGGCAAACCAGATAATATTATTGAAGACATTTTTGGAAATATTTCTGATACAATTTTATCTGATGACATTTTGAGTTCCGTCATTTTAGCCCCCAAAAATAATGATTGCAATGAAATCAATTCTAAAATCTTGAGTATTATGCCAGGAGAGGAGAAAGCATATTTTAGTTTTGATAAAGTTGTTTGTGATGACATTCGTGAGCAGAACAATTTTCCAATAGAATTTTTAAATAAATTGAGGGTAGGAGGTTTGCCACCTCATAAATTAGTTTTGAAAGTGAATTGCATTGTTCTCCTCATACGTAATTTAAATACAGGTCAAGCATTAGTAAATGGAACACGAATGCGTGTAAAAGTTATGCACCGAAATTCAATAGATTGTGAAGTTTTTACTGGTATCCTGCCAGGTGTACGCATTCTAATTCCACGCATTCATTTGACTTATTCTGGAACTCTTCTTCCATTTTAATTTCAAAGAACTCATATCCCTATTATTCCTGCTTTTGTTATGACTATTAATAAATCTCAAGGTCAGACATTCTACAGAGTTGCCATTTTACTTAAAGAACCTGTATTCACACATGGTCAATTGTATGTTGCTGCAAGTAGAGTGCGTGCGTTTGAATGTTTGAAATTTTATATTTATGATACATCTGACCAAGGTCATTTGTTCAACGATGATAGAGTTTTCACAAAAAATATCGTCTTCCCAGAAGTCATTGTTTCCTGATTTCTTCTCACTTTTCTCAAAAACCTTTTCCTCTTTTATGAGTAGGAGTGTCTGTGCGTTTGCTTTTGCCTCAATATGCGTGTTTTTTAATTTCATATTGAGACTGAAGTTGCCATTCAGTTTTATCATTTTCATCGTTAAACATATTTGAATATTTGTTTTTGATAATAATTGCTACGATAATAAGTCTACGCAAAAACTTTATTTATAAGCGTAGCGAAGCACGCCGGGCCCTCCTAGTATATATTCTCCACTCTATGATAATAAAATATCATTCGATAAATTACAAACAAAATCCTATGTGTTTCCACCAATGGAAACACATAATTTTGGTTTACGATATATAAAATGCAATTTAGCATTTATAAACAAAGAAATCAAAACAAAATTTAAAAATAAAACAAAATTGTATATGAAAGTTATATGTAAGTTATTTGAAATTAAAGCCGCTTTCCAATCGAGTGAATTGCTATAGAGTTGATTGTAGCCAATTGGTCTAATATTCAGTAAATCATCAAAAATAGAGACAAAACAACAAAAAACAGCAATTTTTTGACATTTAAAGAATACATAACCAAAATCGAAAATTTAGACAAACAAATACTTATGTTCCGATTTATTTTTTTATTATTTTTAACGTTTGACCACAAACCGTAAATATAAAAATATGAATATGTTGAACTGATGAACCTATTTTTTCCTTAACTTTATTCAATTCAATTCAGTTCTGTAGTAGCTCAGTTTACGTTCAGTGTAAACTGAATATTACCATTGGAACATACACATTCCGTAATACAATTCAGTTTAAGTGAATCATTCAATAATTCACTCGATTGGAAAGCGCCTTAAGAAATCTAAAACCACTATACACCGGGATTGTAATGTGTTCAGAAATTGTGTAACATACACCGGGTGTGTAATGTGTACAAAAATCGTAGAAGTGAACGGGTCACAACAATTATATCAAATATAAGAAATATATTTAAAAATTAAAATGTTTCACTAGCCCTGTTATGTGTAATTGATCCAAACATCCATACTTCTTTAACCTTAGCCAGTCATAGTGACGAAAATCAATCATTGCGCCAAAGGTACCGTAAAGTACCGATCATAAAACCCCTACCAATAAAGAAGCCGGTGTATTATTGAACTCATTTGTCCCAAATAATGTTGCCGGGTATGCAAATACTTTACTAAACTTTAAAATCTTAAAATTGGTAAAAATGTGTTTCCTTCTGATTGGAAATATAACTTCCGGTAAAAAATTTTTTTAATTTTTCTCGTACAACAGAATTTATGTTTGTTGGGATACTACTGCTTTCTTTATTATTTTTATAGTTAGAACTACGTGAAATCTATATTATTGGTTATCTTTTAATTAAAGTATTTGATGGATATTAGCTCACTTTATATCCAGAACACAATGTTTCCACAGCTGTGGTGAAGTCAGCCTATGCATCAGCGTCGCAATATTTTTTATGGGTTGTATATCAAAGAAAAAGATATACGTGTTCGATGATTGTTTTTTTTTTGGAAAATATAGCGGTTCTAAATTTGGCAAGTTATTTTCAAATACTCATATCTTCGGTTCTATTAAAGATAGAAACCTCTAATTAGTTTTATTTTAAAATTAAAAGATGCTAGTTAATAAAAAAAATTAAAATTAACAAAAGATGTTGGCAAATTCCTATTGTTATAAACAAATAAAACATTCAAATCGATCTTTAGTCATTGCCACACCCACGAAATGAGTTTTTATTTTTATCATCGTATTTTGCGTTTCATTTCCTACAAAAACGTATTTTTAATTAATGGAGAAATGATTTTTACTGTAAGAAATAAATTTATTTGTCGAGCGCGGGACGACAAAACATGCCATATATGGGTCGTCCTTTTACATACTGAACAGATTAGGAGAAAATGTGACTAAGACATTTTTGATTCAGCTGAAAATTTTTTTACTCATCTCATCCTGAGATATACAATTGTGATATTGATAAACTACAAACAAAACTTCGAAGACTGCCAAATGTAAATGTTTGTCTGTCGAATGTTTAAAGCATTAACCACGTAAAAGTTGCTGCTTTTACGAAAACATTTAAGATTCAAATTTATAATCTCATATTTCAATAGATAATTAATTATAGTTATATAAAGCTATAGAAAGCTACTATATTGCCGCCATAAAAATGTGAGTTACTTTACTGCCGCCGCAAAAAAGAAAAATAGCGTTACTTTACAGCAACTTTGATTATATGTCAAAGAAGTAAGACTCTATTCTTCGGCAGTAAAGTTAAATTTTACAAACGTTTGCCCAAAAAAAAAATATTGTTCCTCAGTTAGATTCAATGATCCCTCAAAACTTTTACTGCACAGTCAAAAATAAGCTGAATAAGTGAATAAGTAATGCAAATTGCTACACATATAGGTCATACGGAAGTCTCCATTATAAAACAATGCAAAGTTTGCTTTAAAGATTAATTTAATGCTCTTTGCATTAGCAAGTTGTTTTTAAACTTCTAGCGTAGCAAGTTGTTTTCAAACTTCTACTATTTCTTTAAAAAATAAATTATTATGGAAGAGTTGTACTAAAATTTCTAGTTTTGCATTAGAATTAGTTTTAATGCAACATTTGCTTTGCAATTTAATAATAACTAGCTTACCATAACACATGTATAGCAAAGCTTGTATTAAAAAATGCAGTAACTTTTTCAACTGTGTGTCCAGCTGACGGTTTTACCTCCGATATACCTGCAGCTGTTTCTCGCTTTTATACTCTTAATAGTATTATAATTCATCAGTATGAATTTCATCTGGCATCAAATTACTTGACCATATCGCGTTTTGATATAGATATATACGAGGAGCTGACCTATAATCACCCACCCGCCAATCAGCTGATTAGAGATGCGCTTTTCGCAACATTTTCTGTTTCTCGGGAAAAATTGAGAACGGAAATCTGTTTCTCGAGAATTCTTAAGAATTCTCGAGATAATTCTTTATTCATTTTCTTTAATTAATAAAAAATTTTCTAACCCAATAACTCCTCATAAACCCTATTCTCTAATTATAACTACCAAATTATCAAAAGCTATCTGGGATTGTTTAAAGTTACTAGAATTGAGAGATGTTTCTACTTAAATCAGCGGACACTTTGTTAAAGTTTCTTGACAGTCAAATCATTTTCTGTATGTGAAACCAGTCCTGTAAAAATGCTCTATCAAAGTAAACAAACTATTCTTGCGAATTACTTCGGTCTGAAAGACCTACTTTTTTTGCATTTCTCGACGTTTTAGGACGTTTTAGGCATACTCAAGAGACAGGTCCGAAAGGACGCTGTGTTTGATAACTGTACCGGAAGTGTGTCAAATAAATCGTCAAGTGTGTCAAAGCAAGGAAATTTGCATATTTTTTGCTTAAAAAACGTTCATTTTAAGTGATTACGAGTAGGAACATTGAACTTCGTGAAATCTTGATGGTCGGGATTGGTATGTGAGACCGAAATCTAGGTTATTGCATTATAAGTTTGTCAAAAAAATGTTGTCAAGTGTGTCAAAAGAAAGATCTTTATTTATTTTTTTACCCAATTTTTCGGAAAAAAAAATTAAATTAAAATTTTGTTTGAAATGAAATTTTATTATTATTATTGAGAACTATGGCACCATAAGTTTGTCAAAAAAATGTTGTCAAGTGTATCAAAAGAAAAATTTTTATTTATTTTTTTACCCAATTTTTTGGAAAAAAATAAAATAAATAATTTGTATGACGTGAAAATATATTATTATTATAGAGAATTATGGCATTATAAGTTTGTCAAAAAAATAATGTCAAGCGTGTCAAAAAATGATTTCATTGATTTTTTTAGCCAATTTTTTGGGAAAAAAAATGTAGCTGTTTTTATGACGTAAATGTAATTGAAAATGAAATTGGACATGGAAATTTTTGAATTTGTTATAGTTTTTGAAATATTTTTGGAATTTTGAAAAAAGTATGTATTTTTGATTTTGTAATAATTTTTGCAATATTTTTAGAATTTTGGGAAAAGTTTTAATTTTTGATTTTGTAAGAATTTTTGGAATATTTTTGGAATTATAAAAAATTTTAAATTTTTGATTTTTTATAATTTTTGGAATTTTGAAAAAAGATTCAATTTTTGATTTTGTAATAATTTTTGGAATATTTTTAGAATGTTGAAAAAAGTTTGATTTTATTATAATTTTTACAACATTTTTGGAATTTTGAAAGAAATATGAATGAAATATGAATTTGTGATTTTGTAATATTTTCTCGAATCGCTAAATTGAAGGTTTTTGAATAGTTTGCTGAAAATGAAAATGAAATTGGACATGGACATTTTTGAATTTGTTATAGTTTTTGAATATTTTTGGAATTTTGAAAAAGTTTTAATTTTTGATTCTGTAAGAATTTTTGGAATATTTTTAGAATTTTTAAAAATTCTAATTTTTCATTTTATCATAATTTTTGTAATATTGAAAAAAGTTTCAATTTTTGATATTGTTATAATTTTTGCAATATTTTTAGTTTTGGAAAAAGTTTGAATTTATGAATTTTTAAGAAATTTTGAAATATTATTAGAATTTAGAAAAAGTTTAAATATTTGATTTTATTCCAATTTTTGGAATGTTTTTAGCTTTTAAAAAAAAATTTTTTTTAATTTTATATATATTTTTAGAATTTTGAAAAAAGTTTCAATTTTTGAATTTTTAAGAATTTTTGGAATATAATTAGAATTTAAAAAAAGTTTAAATATTTGATTTTATTCTAATTTTTGGAATATTTGGAATTTTGAAAAAAGTTTTAATTTTTGATTTTGTATAATTTTTGCAATATTTTCAGAATTTTTGAAAAAAGTTTAATACTAATATTTGATTTTGTAATAATTTTTGGAATATTTTTAGGATTTTGGAAAAAGTTTGATTTTATTTATTTTTTACAATATTTTTGGAATTTTGAAAGAAATATGAATTTGTGATTTTGTAATATTTTCTCGAAACACTAAATGGAGAGGTTTTTGAGTAGTTTGCTGAGTGTAACTAAAAACCATGTCTGCATAAAAGTTTTTTGCCGAAAACTATATCAAAATCCTTAACCCAGACCGAAGTCTTGATATCTCAGAGCTGTGAGATTTCAGCCCCTCCATATTTTTGAAATCAAAAAGAGAAAACAGTTTTCTTTTCTCGGTTTTTACAGAGTGTTGCGATACACCATTTCTATTGGGGGTGTAATTAAAACAACTATACTATTTAAATAAACTTTGGTCCTCACTTAGGTCATCCATATAGAACTAATCGATTAAATTAAGTCGATTAATTCAAGTGAAATTCGGCCATAAAAATTAAGTTTCTTTATAGACATTATACGAAAAAAAAGAATATTATAATAATTCGTCAGCGATTCATCATTTTTATCATATGGATAACGGGGTCCTCACTCTCAATATATATCATATAAAACAAATATAGTGTTCGTTATCTAATTTAAAATTTTAGGTTATAAGATAAAACCTGATTCTCAATCTAATTTAATGAATTATTCGGACAGAAAAATTCGTAAAATTGTAGAAGGGTTGCGCTGACTGCAAGAAAAGCTTAGTGAGTTTTAAAAAATTTAATTTTCAGGTTTAAAAAATTTAATGAGTGATTTTTGTTTGTCTTTAACTTTTTTCAAATTCTCGAGGAATAAAACAAAATTTCTTGAGAAATGAAAAATAAAAATCTATAGCGAATTCTTGAGAAATCGAGAAAAAGAATTCTCGAGAATAATCTCTACAGCTGATCACTTTTTTTCAATTGTCATGGTGTAATCATGCATCATACAAATTTTTAAGCGACATCAAATTACTTTTGGAATTCGTTTTTTTACCAGTTTAAAACTCCCCCACAACCGCAAGTCTGACGGCTGACTCTTATTTTGTACATCACAAATAATTAATCGATCTATAAAAATTTAATTCAATCGGCATCAAAACACTAACAAAAATGCAACGCTTCCTCCCGGTCTAAATTTACTTTTTTACATAAAACCGAAATAAACGTTAAAACAAAAATGTTTTGCTTTCATTTTGTTTTTTTTTTTAAATGTTTCACTTTCATTTTTTGCAATTTTTACTCAACAACAGAGTATTATTCCGACGACAATAGCACATTATTTAATTAGGAGCTAAAGTGTCCTTTTTGAGTCTATAATTTGAGAATTATAGACGATACACAAAAAGTCACTTTATCTCCGAATTAAATACATTATTTTTTCGGCAAACGTTTAAATTTTTGTAAATATAAAATTATAATACATCAAAAATTTATAAATATGATTTATTACCATCATAATTATGTCCAAAAAATAAAAAAACATTTAAATTTGTATAAACAAAATTTTTTATCAAACGAAATTCAAAATTTCATTATAAAATCAAACTCTTTGTTATGTTTTGTTGTCATAGTTACGTACAATAATTCAAAATTTCATAATCCGATCAGAATCAATTTCTTATTTTTTGTTGTCATAGTTATACAATTTGTTTGAAAAAATAACAAAATAAGAAATGCTATTTTACTGCCGCCGTAAAATGAAATACAAATGGTATTACTTTACAGCCGCTTTGATTATAAGTTGAAAGACAAAAACCATAGAAGAAACAATAAGAGTTTACATCGCCAGCAACTTGTCGGTAAAGTTGTATTTTAAAGAATATACTAGAAAGTATTTCAGAGACAACCGCATCGTAACAAAACTCATGGAAACACAATAAAATTCATCTATCAGATCTGGTTGACCAGTTAAAATAACGGATGTAATCTTTAATCCCGAAAGATGAATTAGTCCGTTTTCATCAGGGTGGATAAAATTAGAGCAGGTGTAACAACACAATATGGGGGTCAATAAAATGTGATCAGGCGCTTTCGTGGCTCAGAGGCTCAAAACAGCTCAGATGACGGTCGGGATCGGGTATATGCCAACTCTAAGTAAAGTTAGATGCCGGATTCTTTAATCTCCTTAAATTCTTATTTGCATTCGAACTTTAGTTTCAGAATTAATTTTTTTCCCCTAAAATTCTACACTCAAATTAAAAAACATATTTTAAATCCGGATATAGGTTAATTCTGAATACAAATGTGTGAGCAATAGGTCACCATTTTGGTAACTTTTGTTTTAATAATACGACATATCTTTTTCAATACATTCACGCATCACTAATATAAATAGCGATCATTTTTATTTTTTAAATTCGATAACTGTTATGCTTCCAATATTAACTTCAAATGTTATAAATGTTTACTTTATCTGATTGATGGATTATATTTATTTAGAGAGAACCGAAATAACTACATAATTTTTCATGCGACGGTTAAAGGTCCTTGTTAGTGGTTAAAACCCTCCCTTATCACACATTTATTATTTCTATATCTTTTTCGTTAAATACTAACAATTGTATGTCGGTTATATCTGGGTTTTTAAACTTTATCCTTAAAATAGGTTCCAACTTTATTATAGCGGATGTACTTGACTGATTGCTTAAAATAAATTACAGGAGGTGAACCGTCATTACAAACAACGCTACGAAGGAGGTTAAATATATAAGATTGTGAAAGATTATTTTCCATCCTTGATGGATCATGGACACCCTTTTTCCGCTATTTTATTGTTTGTTATTTATTTTAACGATAATGTAAAAAAGGGAAAAGCTTTTTTTTGTTTGGTAGACATATTTATTTTTTTTTTGAGTGGGTTTGCTACGTTTAGGTGTAATAAATTGTTATATACATTTTTGTAAAAAAAAAATTTAAAACTTTTCATTTTTATTTTTATAGAATTTAGGTCAGGTTTTTTCTTCATATTCTTGTGTTGAAAGATAATTTGTGGAAATGTTTCTATCTAAATTTTATATTGACTAAAGAGATACAAGTGTTACGAATAAATCATAATATTTTGAGAAGATTTTGTTATTGTTGGATTACGGTTTGTCATTGTACCTCGTTGGTAAATTTTTTTTTTATATTAGATTTTGGGACACCTTTGCATGATTTATTTAAAGGAAAAGGTTATTTTTTGACGTTTAGGAAAATGATATTTTAGAATTTTTTTTATTATACTAACATTAAATGGAATTGTTTTAGTTTGCTACTTTGTGACAATATTATGGTGTGAAAATGTTAGAAAACATTTATAATTTTTTGTGTTATGAAAATATGAATATTTTGAATACATTTATATTTTTTAATAAATTCACTTCTTAAAATCCTAAAAAAACTTGTACGTGCCAACTGCTCACAAATATTTTCACCTACTTTACATTATCACTTCATCCTTTACATACAATATAAAACAATAATATCCTTAAAACATGTTTATACAAACTTTAATCTTTTAATATTTCATAACATTAATTTACGAAAAGTTTATTTTATTTTAAGGTTGATACTCTTCTAGTTATTATTTTAATATACATAATTATGAAATATTTATACCATTAGTCTAAACAAAATAAAGTAATGTAACACTATCATAACAGTTTTTCACTGAAATTAAAAAACATAGTGTCCTATCCTTACACCTATGCCTATTACTTAGGGAAACACGTTCGTATGTCTTCTGTTTGTTTAAACTTTAAATATTCTAGAAATTCACGGTATCTATATACGTTTTTGTTTTCCTTCGTTTAAATTTTACTTCAAAAGCTTTGTAAATTTTTAATTTTTTTCTGTGCTTACATAAGATTTAGGAGCAAAATATTTTCTTTATTTAACACAAAGTAGGATCCATATGTTTAACCCTCATATACGAGTTTTTTTGATATGTAAATATTTTTTATAAGACAACAATAATGTAGCGATACGAAAACAAAAAATAAACATTCTAAACATGAAATAAAAAAGATAGGTATGTAGCTGTCATACGCATTGTATATTAACACAAACTACTAATGACTGGTTTGAGAGATAAAAATTGTTCAAAAATTTTTTATCTGGGATGGAAATCGATAAAATAAAAAATTTGAACCTGACTTGTTCCGATTTTCTTGAAAAATCGGTAATAGTTGGTATATTAAAAAAAACTTGGTGTTTAACCTTCCGCTAGTTTTGACACAGGCCCGAGTGGATCAAAATTTGTCAAGAAATTGAGAGACAAGGAAATTTTAACTCAGTGACAACTCGTTCTTCTGGCTATCTAAAACTATAGATTAAACCCTGTGCCAGATTTGTTCGAAATTTTTTTCTGAAAAAATTGAGAAAAGGATGACGAAGGCAAGCTCTAGGCATCAATGGAATCAAAATTAGCTAAATTGCGCTCGAACAGGTTAACTGATGCACTGATCCGCTCTGTAGCCAGCTAGAGCTTCAGTGTGACGTTTGGGAAGGTTTGTTTTATCAGTGCACCATGTGTTTTCAGAATGAACAGGAAAAAATGAAGAATGGCAAACTGTATTAGTTACCTTTTCAGAACCGTATTCATAACTCTCTCTTTCCAAAATTAATTAATTAGCCAATAGCTAATAAATAAAAATTACTTTTCAACAACCGAAATGTGATTAATATTATATATATATATATATATATATATATATATATTATATATATATATATATATATATATATATATATATATATATATATATATATATATATATATATTTATTATATATATATATATATATATATATATATATATATATATATATATATATATATATATATATATATAATAAAATCAAAATAGAAAATAAAACCTTAATTATAATAACTGACTTCCCCTCCACCTACAAAATTTATTAATAGTAAAAAAAAATATACTATATCATTGTTTTTTTATTTGTCTTTTAGCAATCACATATTGAGATTTTTGGATATTTTTCATGCATTTGTCATGCATTGTTTTAGATCACTACTCTATTAGTTTTAATCGTAATTAAAAAAATTACTTTACATAATATACATAACTAATATTACATAGTATACATAACTAATATAGCATAAATAATCTTTTTTTGTGACAACCTTGTTGATAATGGTATCAAAAACAGCGGGTAAACCATGGCGGCGCAGCTCAGATATCCCAAGGTGGATTTATACCATGATAGTGAGACCAGCTTTCACTTACGGAACGGTAGCATGGAGTAAAAGAACCAAGCTTAATGCTGGGAAAACTGAATTGGAAAAGGTACAGATACAGGCTGGTATCTGCATAACAGGGCAATGAGAACATGTCCTACCGCGTCACTGGAGATGCTGTTAAGACTGGTTCCGCTCCACTTGCAGGTTGAGAGCGTAGCTAAGGAAACCAAACTGAGATTTAGCATACAGGGTGTAGGTAAGAGAAAGATCATAAAGTCTAAATATCGAGATAGTCGTTCAAGGGATAAACCCTTGCTTGAATTTTCTAAGGACGGAATGATTAAACAGTACAACTACGATAAGAAAAATACATCGCAGTTGTGCAAAAAAGAGATTTGGAGCAGTGAATACACTACCTTCCATCTGGAAACGATTTTGTCAAATGGTACGCAGATGGGTCAAAAACCGAGGTAGGGGTGGGCGCCGGAGTCCCCAACATCTTCGAGGTTAAGATATGTGCAATCGAAAGATGCGCAAACTTTTGCTTAGGAAAGAAATATAAGAATCAGAGATTTACCATCTTATCAGACAGCTATGGTGGACGTCTATTCTTGCTTGGCCTTATGATAATGGATTTGATGATTCCTTGAAGTCCACTTTAATAATATTAGATTATGATGGGAAGAAAGTCGTTATGCTGTAAATACCATGCTAACCCGTAGACTGAGGCCTATCGGGCAGACTTTTTTCCTATTTAAAAGTTTAAATAAAACACTTAACTTTACACTTTGAAGATAAGTTTATTATTTGTTTATTTACAAAAATGTTATTTATATATTCTATTAATTAGTATCTAGATTCTCTAACTAATTTTGATTAAATCCCCTTCCAGATTAATCGTTAGTTTAATAATTTGATCGATTGACCAATTAACAATCGATCTATTATATAAAAGTAATATCGTTCAATTTATGTGAAAATAAATATACTCACCTTAGTCTGCAAGATTTATATTTATTTTCATTTAATTATTATTATTTAATTTTCGTAACGCTTTAAATCATAGTCATCTTTCGAAAAAACATTATGAAAATTTTGTAATTTGAACTGGAGTTAAATACACTTAATTTGTTCTATATTGTTCGTTTGTTTGTTTTGATAAATGACTTGGTTAATTTATTATTAAAATTTAGTAGGAAGTATAAGATATGTATTGTATATGAATTGGGTTAGTCGTACATATGTTACACAGCCAAGCAGCAATCAATGCGTTAAGCTTATACACTATTCCATCCAAAATTGTTGGAGACTGTGTGAGCGAGCTAAATAAGGTTGGGAATAGTAACAAAGTAACAGTTTACTGGATACCTGTTCATGTGGGTATCGCAGATAATCAAGAAGCCGACAAATTAGCAAGGCGAGGTGCATCGTCTGTTGGCCGTCTTGGGACTAAAACCATGCACGAAGGGATGAGGAAAGCAATTATGACGGATTGGTCTAAAACCTGAAATAACACCAAGGGTCTAAGGCAATCCAAGGAGTTGATTGGATCGTTCAATCAAAAGAGAGCAGTAATGTGCTGTAGGTTAAAAAGGAATAATCTAAGAACACCAACAGGGGTTCTTTGTAACGTCCTAACTGTGCGCTACGCTATTTTTTGAGGGGGTGAGACGGGCCTTTACCATCCGTACCACATGTACAAGATTCAATTCATTTTCCATTTATTTTTCCCAAAAAAAACTTTTGCACTTGATATATTTTTTCCTAACAGCACAAACACAACACAAGACTAGATCACAGAAAAAAATTAATAAAACAAAATAAATTTCAAAACATTACAATAATATTTAATTTAATTTAATTTCTTTAACAAAATTTTAAATTACTCCAAACAAATAAATTGAAAAAAAAATTTTACTTATATAATTATAACTTTTGTTTATTGCTTATTTTTTTAATTTTTGTTTAATATCAACTTCCATCTTTGTAAAGCTTAGAATCAATTAAATATTATATTAAATTTTGAATTAATTAAATTTTTGTGATCGTTGTGTTGTGTTGTATGTGTATTGTGCTGTTTAGGTCCAAGAAAAAAAATATAAGTGAAAAAGTTTTTTTTGTGTAGGAAAAGAAGTTTTTGTTGGAAAAATAAGTGCAAAAAAATAAATGAATCTCATACATGTGGTACGGATGGTAAAGGCCCGTCTCACCACCTCAAAAAAAATAGCGTAGCGCACATTCAGAACATTACATTTGTGTTTGGCATCCCTTGTGGGGAGACAACATCCAGAAACACAAATGTTATGTCCTAAATGTGCACTACGCTATTTTTTTTGAGGTGGTGAGACGGGCCTTTACCATCCGTACCACATGTATGAGATTCATTTATTTTTTTGCACTTATTTATTTATTCTAATATTTATTTTTTTATGTTGGTTGCATTCTATTTTTCGAAAATATATCTTTCGAAATTGTTGTTCAGCAAAGTATCCATGGTAGTATATTTATCCAAAGTAAATTAAGCAACGATCTACATTCATTATTTACAATGGTTGAATTTTTAAATTTTAATTGTTGAAATAGAATTTCTAAACAATTTACGTTGTCTGAATATTTTACGATACTCTCCAAGAACTGCAATACTTATGACTTAAACCATTTCTTGATATCCCTCCTGTATCTTCAATATTGCTAATGTCTCTTCAGGAGCATCAACCATTAGAATATCGTGAGAAAAACTAACGTATCTTCAATGTTATATATAGCGCTGCAACTTGCTGGTAAATATCACAATACCGGTAAAAAAATAAATTTTAATGTACTTTCATTTATATATAGTTTCTTTAATAGTAGCTTTCGTTAATGCTGTTACAGTACCCATTCCTGATAAATAAATTTAACGTTATTATCTGCTATCCATGATAAATTTCTTAAAACACCATCGGTAATTTGTATTAACTCCTCTAAACTCGAATCAAGTTGGTCAACAACGTAGTTCATAAGGTTTGGTTTAAACACAACAAAAGGGCTAGTAATTGCTATCTTCAATTATCAATTGGTCTATTGGACTATGCAGATCGTCTTAAAATTATGATATAAAACTAAAGGCAGCTATATAAACTTATTTTCTTATTTTCCTAAATTTAATTTTTATCAAAATATAATTTCAAGTATTTTTTTTGTTTCATTTAAATATATTTTTTTTATATGGATAATTTTTTTTATAAACAAATTAATTTTTTTTCTCTTCTTTTTGTTTATTAAATTTTGCTTTATTGTTTTGTTTGTTTGATTTCAATTTATTTGAATTAAATACAATTATAGAAACCAAACGTTACATCTTACAGGAGACTGTAAACTAAGAAAACACCTTAATAACATTGTGTGGAGCAGGGAGACGAATGTATATTTTGTCTTTTGGAAGAAGAGACCAAAAAGAGACCCCAGCCTATCTTCTCAAAGATTGTGGATCCTTGATATACACGAGAAGGTTTCATCTGGGGAAGTAGTACATGGTACATGGCCATGGCAGGCGATGACCTGCATAAACATAACCCTCAGAATATCCTGAGGTTCCTGAAGGAGGCTGGATTGGAGGAATTGCTCTAACTGGGTATTCACCAGGGAGTAGTAGGGTGGGGTACAATAAATCATTTTGGTCGCAGTACAAAATATAACCACCAAATTTTAATCTAAGCTAATCTAACAACTTTGTTAACAATTAGCTTTCCACGGGTTTTTAAATATAAAACTTATATTAAGCTTTATTTGTTGTAGCTCACTACATTATAAACGTTATAAACGTAATGCCAAACGTAATGCCAATACATAAATTATATGTTTTTATTTATTATATTATTATAATATTATTAACTAATATTTTTATTATAAAACGCATCACTTTAGTATATCAAGCAAAAAATAATCATCAGCCTTATTTAAATAAAAACAACCTCAATTCACATTTTTAGCAGCATAATTGAATTACATTTTTCTCAATTGTACTGTTATTAATATGGGCTACTTATGATTAGATTTATAACAATTTTCATTTGTTACATCGTGGGCAGATCCAGGCCCCATGAGATGTCTCAAGCCAGGAACAAGAAAAATAAAACAGAAAAAAGTATTTTATTTTTTATTTTTTGTTTTTAATTGTAAAATCCAATGTAAAATAATAAATCAATTTTATTTAAAGTAATCTTTTCTACATGTTTCAAAATTCAAAATTTCACCAACAGGTATTTTAAATTTTCTTTAAATAAAACTGATTTATTAAACAATATTTTGAGTGAATTTGGATATTACAATTAAAAACAAAAAATAAAAATAAAAATATTATGTTTCACTCAAGTCGCTCCGGAGAAGGTTTTATTATAAGAAAATAGTATCTTTTGTCAATACAATCTAGAAGTAATTTCTCCACGTATTGAGCTTCAAAGACATAGAAACACAAAAAAACGAAGATTTAGCGATGTATTCGCATGGTAAACCCCAATTATTTTCCCTTTGTCATCTGTTAACTCATAAGCTACGTGACCTATCCTAAGCAAAACACTGGCTTAATAAATATTGGTGCTAGTTTTGCTAAAACTCCAGTGAGAGAACTGCTCTGAATTAAATTCCTAGTGAAAACGGTTTGTCCGGGTGCAAAAACACGAGGCCTGCCACGAAGATTCTTATTACTAACATTTTGCTGGTAAACTTCTGGAAGATGCTTCAGAATTTTATCTTGTACAGCAGAAAGTCTGTTTGTGACTGTTATTACTTATTAGTGATGTTTGTTTATCACTTAACATATTGAGCTCTTGCAGTAAATTATATAATTGCTTATCATGTGTTGCCCAAAAGTTAGGAAGTATGGCGAGAACCCTGTGGAGCTATGTATGGTATTCCGAAGCACACTACCAATTTCGTCTTTATGTTTATCTCATACTCGGTGATGATAGTCGTTTTTACTCTTTTCGAATATTTAGGAGTTTATTGGTGGATAATTCCAAAGTTGTGCAACAGCTCAGCAAAGTGATTGGGTTAAAATTGTGGACCATTATCTGACATTCCTTGGAGTTTAAGACACCTTCTGGCAAGTCGTCCAGAAAAATCGCTTTGATTCATTAACCAGCGCAAACTGAAATAGAACGCTATGCTGTGCCATGTTTAGTTTGTATGAAAAATAAACTTTTCATACTGCTCAGATTTTTAGAACAGTACTCTACCTATTTCACCTCAGCTGGCGTTACATGATATATAAAACGGACAAATGTAAAATCTGTATTTTATGGTACAGGTGCAGATGTTAATGCGTTTTTTAGTGCCTCGAATGCAATTTGAGCTTGTTCATTCGATTTTTTGGGTTTTATTTAGTAATCCAATTAAAAGATTCTTAATTTGAGCATAACCAGCAATGAAATGACGATACACTCTGGCCATACTAAGAACGTCAAAGTTTCCGAACTTTTTTTAGACAAGGGAAGTTTGCAAATGAAACCCCTTTATCAGAGTCTACTCGAATAATTTCATTTCCTACAAAATCAATGCATTCTTAAATATCTGGCCTCTTTAAGGACAAATTTATTTTTTTCAATATTGATGGTCAAGTGTTCAATATTGATGGCTGCTTTCAGCAAATTGGCGATGTTACTGCACAACATGTAATTGGCGATGTTACTGCACAACCGTTAAATGGTAGAGTGGACGACCAGGTACCGTAAATGCTGTCTTATCATTAGAAGACACATCAAGTGGAAATTTCCAAAAGGCATCTTTCAAGTCAAAGGATGAAATATATTTGGTTTGGTTTAGTCGACTAAGCATTCCGTCAATCAGTGGCAACGAATAGGCATCCTTTACTGTAACCGCATTTACCATACGAGCATCAAGGCAGAGTCTTATTTCCTTATTTGCCTTTCGAACAACTGCAATGGGCGAAGACCATCCACTATGACTGTCTTCTATGACACCCAGTTTTAACATCCTATCAAATTCACCATATTTTTCCGCTTGAACTGCTGGGGATACTGGGTGTTTGTTTGTTTAACGAAACTGGTCAATGATACGAGCGAGACGATTCTCAGTACCTAAATTTAAATTATAACAATTTTCATCTTTCACGTGAGATTATTGTAATTCAAGCTCATTTATAATATCCGAGCTAAACCAAATAGGTTCCAGAAGATAAATACCTAGATAGAGGCGTTAGTCCAGAAACATTATGCAAGCGCAGTTTAACCCATGTAGGATACAGGTAAAATTCCATGACCAAAGTTTTTCACCGCTGGTGGTACTTACATACGATTGAAGATAATGTTTCTTGACGGTAGTATTCAATTAAAAAATTTTCAGCGCCTGTACCTAAAATGCTTATGTTAGCTTCACTGTCGAGTAAGCCAGAGTATGATGTTTCGTTTATAATAACTTCAGCCAGTTGCCAGATTTAGCCATTTAGCCAATAGAGCCAGTTGCCAGATTTCTTTGTAAAGATAGATTTGGCGATCATTTTCCAAAGGATTCGACATAATTTCCAATATCGAATGGTTCTATTTTCTCTGGTTTTAATAATAGCTGTTTGAGTGTATTGATTGTGAAATGTTTTCCGAGAGGAAGGTTTGCATCAAGAGCGTTTAAAAATGGATTTGAGGAAGACAACTGAAAATGATTAAATAAAATTATTGCAATAGTCTTCGGAGTCGTGAAAAGGTTCTCGAAAAGAAAAAATAACGGTTGTTTGTAGTTTTTGTAAATTTTGAGTGACAAATAAATCTATAAAATGTAAAAACAGCAAAAAAAAAGTAATATTTTGAAATCGCCATTTTTTGGCGGCTAACCAGTTCGAGCACAAAACTTTAAAATTTTCTTGGTTGCAAATTCCTGATCAAATTTCCAGTCACTCAGGGTAAAAAACACGCATTAATTTTTTTTATTAAATAAATAAATTAAACTAAAAATATATAATCTTCAAGAACTAGTGATATTTTGAAGATGAAACTAAATACTGTAACGTTTAAATTCTTTGATTACTTTAGGTAACTACGTTTTCTTTTGTGTTCAAAAACGATATTCCTATGTCTACTATCATAACAACATTAAATCTTTTGTCTTCAGTTTGTTGTAATTTAAAACAAAATTTGTTTTGCAATTATGTGTATCACTGTTTAAGTTAACTTTTTCAATTATTACAGTGTCATGTACTCATGTAAAACATTGAATTTATATTTTTTTACTATTAACAATTTTACTATTTGAATTTATATTATTAAATGAAGAAACGAAAGAGAATGAGTAAATCAAAATAGCTACGCAGGGTGATTGATTTGTAATTGAATTTGTTGCAATCTTTTGTTTTAATAAAATATAATGTGTTTTTCGTTTTAATAAAAGAGACAACCGATACGATGAGATGAATGGTAATTTCCTAACGATCGGCTAGAAAAAGCACATTTTTATTTTTTGAAAATTAAATCCTGGTAGAAACCAAAAACCGAAAAACCGGTGGAAACCAAAAACAATACATTTTAATTTCGGCAACAATAAAAATCAATCCATTGTCGGTAAAAAAAATCGTGTAAGGACGTCTCGTTGTTAGATGTCAACGCATTCCAATACTATACTGATGCGTTTAACTTAGGTTTCCTTTTGGCAACCTAAATAATTAACCAGCAAACAGTCTGCTTTTTATTCTTTTTACCTCCCATACAGCCATGTTAGAGATATTTGATTTTTGTTTGACTTTTCTTCCGCAGCAATTCCTGAATTGGTTACATTATTATGGTTTTGATACAACATCATTTAGATAAAATAACATATTCTATAATATACCGCGATTTTATGATATTATTTTATTTGTATACCATATGTTGTTGCCTACATAATTTCTTCAAACTTTATTACTCAAATTCCATCCCTTTTTTCAACATTCGAAAGTATTCCACATTCGCAAATTTCAATAAATTCTTTTACCAAACAAAAAACAAAGTTTGAAATTCTTCAATAGAATTCACAATATTCCATTATACACCACACCCCTACCCACCCACTCAACAGCTACCGTAATAACTTTTATTTTATTTTCGTGAATTATTTTTATATTCACATCTCTCTTAACGATTCAAAGATGAAAATAAAATAAAATAAAAAACAGAACAACAAAAATAAGAAATGTTTTACACAAGATTGGTAGAGCATATATCCCTCTATTACCGTGGGTGAGAACTTAAACAATAACTTACTATACACAATTTTACTTAACCAAACTCAACGGAAATTTTCTTTAAAATTTAGGTCAGGTTTTTTGGTTGGTGATAAATTTTCAAAAAAATATAAAAACAATAACAATTTCATTTTGTTTATAAATTAAGAAGTGATTCAGAGAAGATTCATGTTCAGAATGTGATTTTGAGTAACAACAGATTTTCTTTTTAATTTTCTAAATGTTTTTTTTATTTATAGTTAAGTTAGTATTTATGGTTGTACTGTATTTCGAGTGTAAATTATTGCAGATTTAATATTATCTTGAGAATAATTTAACGGTTTTATACTTAATTCAAACGAAATCATATATATGTACTCGTTTTGGTTTCAGTTTCTCATTTTTTTTTTTCAATTGTCCGTTGATTGTAAACTGTTTTATCGACAATTTTTACTATCCATTTTTTTATTTGTCTCCAGGCTGACGTTGCTTTTAACCATTTGGAATAATCGAAATTCTACCATAAATTTTTTTGTAGTTTATGATAAAATCTTTTCATTCTATCCTTTTTGTAACCCCACTAGAAACCTTCAAAATAATATGAAAATTATACACAAATAACAAAAGAGAAAATTGTTAGAAACATAAAATTTAAATATTTATTTTAAATCAGTTTTCCATTGAGACTTTCTATTGCGTATTAAACTTATGTATATCTAAAAAAAAACTTATCTCCATAATTTTCTTCTTTTTTTCGAAGATAAAAGAAAATTTATTAAAATAAATAAATGAAAAAAAAAACATAAATAAATAAATTTTGTTTGTGTTTTCGTTATCAAATTCAATTTAGTGTAAAACTAAACTTTTTCAAAATTTCAGGTGTTTACTTTTCTATATGTACATGATAGCTGAGCTTATTTGTCATTGATGTAGGAAAGAAGGAAGAAGGTTTTAATGGATTTTGACATTAAAATGTTTTAAAATGGATTATTATGTCGTCAATGACGGGGACGGGGATTGAAGTCTATCATATTTATGATTAATGGAGTATGAGAACATGTTTAAATTAAGATTAGGTAAGGATCTTTGGGGGAGAAAAGTTTTGTAGAAGCTCATTTTAAAATATATTGATATGGATGTATTTAATTTATTTTTAAATTATATAAAACTATATTTCCGTTATTTATTCAAGCTTACATAAATTTTATTTGATTGAAAATAAAATATGTCACTCATGGGAAATAAATAATAAATCTATCTAGATTATAAATCTATTTTTACGTGAATAATGTTGTGTTAGCATTTATAAATATAGTTTGAAACTGAAACAAAAATGGTATTTGCTTGAAAATATTCACGTGTCTTTAATAAAATGTGCAATAATATAAGTTATCAGGATATTTGTGCCACATTTTCATTTTAAGTATACTATAACCTATTTCTGTCATATTTAATGCTTTTTACCAAAAAATGGAATGGAACTAGTTCATTTGAGAGTAGCGAAACTAAACCTTCAGGTTATACTCGCAATGTTTAATGCATACCATAAGAGGCATCTTGTGGCTTTGCCTACTGCAGTTGTCATGTCGTTTCTCTACAGAAACTTAAGCTTTTGACTGCCATCGGGCAATCGATGAATC